>CM020508.1:12051514-12429014 GCA_009823395.1 Thamnaconus septentrionalis | reverse complement strand
ATTTATATCCCTTGAATTCATCATATCGACGCTAAAGAAGCAACGTTTGTTTTCGAAGAGTTTAGGTTGACCAGGCCTGACATGGCGTCATAGGCGGCGGCTGGTGGTAACACGATACTGTACTGTAATGCCTTAATAGCACCGTAGACATCGACGCCACCTTCATGAACCTCCAGAAGATACTCAACTCAACTCATTTGTTTCGCATATCTCCTGATTAGTGAATGTTCACCCATGATGTATCAAATGAGGCGTGAAATCCAGTTAAAACAAAAAAAATATATATATATATATAAATATATATGTATACATATATATGAATGACACTCGCAAGTATTTTTAAAAAAAACAAAGCCAGATGCGTCTGGTGGTGACGCAGTATTTGTCCGACAAGTTTGCGATACCTTTCTCGGGTTTGGACGATCTCACGTTGCCCTGCCGCTTTTACTGACTAACATTTAACGCGACTTCACGCAGTATTTTCAGACAAACTTGTAACTGCAAACCTTCAGAGAAATAGCCATCGCGGTTAAAAGACCTAAAGCACAAACTCTGTTATTCCTTTTTACGTTTTGTGATTTGTTTTGAGGTCTGCAGAAACCTTTTTTCCCCCTTCTGTTGTTTGTACTAAAATTGTTATCAGCTTGTTTTACAAATTATAAAACAAAAAAAAATACTGCACCATATGATCTTGTTTAAATGTTAAGGTATAATGAAAATGGGTCAAAAGTATATTTATTCTCCTTCTTTATGAAAACTGTGTAAAAAAAAAATAGATTTGACACATGTAAAACTGGATATGTGACATTTATTTGAATGAAACACAGTATGGCATAGTTTATAATTGTTGTCGGGTTCATTTAGATGCCAGCACTGTTGTTGACTGATATTTTATTTTTATTTCTTTTACTGTCAGATGAGTACATTAAAAAGAACAATGTTTGCAATCAGAATACCTGCTTTTTGAGAAACAGAGGGTGTGAACTAATATAAACCGTATTATAGAACAGAATCAATGTGTGTATATTTGGAGAAAATAGGACACCTCTTGATCTTTAGACAGTGTGTAGTCATAGTTTTCACACACTTGCGTGTTTGACGATGTGCAGAGAGTATGGTTGTGCTGCATGTCAAAGTTAACGTGTGTTTTATGAGGTGGCCATTTTACAGGTGTTCATACTTTCTCATGAGTGGAACCAGATTTTTTTCCCAAAAGCCTTGGGTTCATAACCTGGTCCTAAAACAATACCTCCCACAGACCACCGGGCGGTGTTTGTTTGTGTTTTATTTCAATCAACTTTGCTGATGAACTAAACAGTACTGCTATTCAGAGGCATAATGATTATTGTGGCACATTGGTGACAGTCTGGAGTTCTGTTGGTTGCTTGTCTGAGCAGTTAAGACCATGCTAATATTCCATATGAAATGTACTGGATGTTGATTATTTTGATCAATGCTATTAACAAGTCCCTTACATAGAATCACTATTATTTGCAATAAAAGTCTTCATGTTACAATGTAAAACCATATCTCAGTTAATGAGCTCTCAAAAAACATAAATTGTGCCATCATTCAGATCTCCCTGCTCCTCTTTAGTGTAAAAGGCAGCAACGTTAGCGTGCATCCTCAGCTATATAGCTACCACTGCTAGAGCGCTGCTGTTAACTAGAAAATAAGCACTTATGTGTAGGATGGTTTAAACCACTTACTGCTGCTCAAAATATTCACTTGAATGTTCTTCCCGTTTGAGTGTGTCAGCTGGTTAAAAAAAAAAAAAAAAACCTGAATGCAACATCCAAGTGTACAAAGCTCATATAACTATTTTTGTCAACATTGAATCCAGATTTTCAGTCTTCATCTTCAAGTGACTTGAAGCTAATGTTAAATGTTAAAATGGAGCTAATTTCAACTAAATATGTTAATGGTCTCCTAATAATTTTATTGAGTCAAGTTTTCTAGAACAAATAGATGAAAAAAAAAAGTTATCTTTCACCTGTCTAACCAAAGCTAAAACCAGTCTTCCCAATTGCTACGTCTATCCCTATGTACCATTCAACACCTTTGCCGCTATTCACTCTTGTGTTTTTCAGTGAGCTCTTTTCCAATGCCGCGCTGGAAAATCCTAAACTCTGCGTTCGACAGTAAAGCTTGACTTATTGAGTCGTCTTCATTTTTTTGCACCATCATGCATATTTGATCCCGTCTCCTCTGCCCTCCAGCTCCTGCATAAATCCTCCAGGGCGCAGATGGCCAGATGCCACGATCACGCAGGATTAACCACCGTTTGCGGCGCGTCATCACCGTCGACTGGAGCGTGTCGACACTGGCGGCGGCGGCGGCGGCGGCGGCGGCGCACGTTTGATCCCGGGGATATTTACTGCCGTAATTCACCGCTCCCTTCGTCCCATAATGCGTCTGGGGTCTGTCGTATATTTCCCCCACCCCCACCACCCTTGACAGCGCAGGGCTTTGGAGGAGACTAAATACTCCTGTGATTGAAACATCCTCGGCGGTTGTGACCTCGCTCTTAAAAGTTCCGCTGGAGAAAAAAGTGCTGTTGACACGCGAGCTGTAAAGAGGCCACGCCGCCCACCTGCAGGGATCACTGCCTCACCTCACCTCCCCAGCTGACAGCTGAGGAAAGAATATCTCCCCACTTTTAAATTTAAGATAAGAGGATTTTAAACATTCATGCCAGTGAGTGAGTGTGTGTACGTGTGTGTGTGTACGTGTGTGCGTGTACGTGTACGTGTGCGTGCGTCTTTCTTGCGGCCCTCACAGTTTCCCCAGCCTGGAATATTTGAGTTTGCTCATCTTCCAGTCATCTTCCAGTCCTGCTCCCGCTGTCGGCCCTCCTCTGTTCACCGACGGTCTCAGTAAAGTTAAAACACGACACAACAGCTGTGCCAAGAAGAAGTCGTGTGTGAAGTGATGACTTCAGTCAAAACCCTGGTACATCATTACTGCCACAACAAGCTGAGGCCAGTGTGCCCTGCTGTAATGTTTGTTGTTTTAACGATTTTATCATATGAAGAATAAGGTTCAATATAAGGTAAAAAAAAAATAATAATAATAATAATAATAATAATAATAACAATAATACACATTACCAGTTTATCTGTATTCCTAACAACATTTTTTTTTCTCAAAAATGCTGTCAGTGGACCGATGATGAGAAATCATGTCCTTTTTTTCCCCTTACTCCACTTTACAGAACAGGAGGAAATCAGCCCTCTGATGTCACAAAAGGAACTGACACCCTCCACTGTTCTGTGTTGTTCCCCTTCCAAACAAGTGGAATGTACAGCAAAGATATTTTTATGTTATTATTTTAGCATGAGAATGACAATTTTTGCAGTAGGATGTAAGCAAAATATGCTTCATCCTGGAAATCTTCTCAGTTTTCTCCTGAGAGGCCATCATAAGTCTGCTCTCAGAGAGTTTAAGATGACAAAAGACGTGATTTGAACATGAATACAGCACTAGAGCTTTAAATGTCTTGGCCTTACTGTGCAGAGCTTCTTGAAATTTAGAGCAATAAATTATTATTTCTATGAAGTTTTTGTTTGGGCACATCCAGGAAGGACGAGAAAGAAGATTATGTCTTTGTTCAGCCTGAAACCCCATGTCAGATTAAAAAACTAAGAAAAGAGTTTTATGCCATATAGTTATAAAAAAGCTGAATGCATAGGGAGTGAATAGCATGTCTTATCTTCCAGGGAAACCAGAGCCTTGTCCAAATCTTAGCCTCTTATCTATCTAATCCTCATTTGGTTTGAAAAGCACACAAGATCCCTAAATGCAACCTCACCTCACCCTGCAATTTGCCAGAACCGTCTTGCGCAATTATTTTTTAGATTAAATACTTTTCAAAAATAACGTGCAGACGCGGAGCCTGGGTTCGTGTGATAAGGCGTCGCCCTGTGATTTTTTTCCCAGGGCCGTCTGCGTCCTCCGCCTCTCAGACAGCCGTCTGATCCCGCAGCGCTCGCTGATCCAGAGATGTGGGACGTTTCATTCCGTCGCATCACGGCTCGCTCGTCGCGGTGTGAGTCGCTGTGTGAGTCGCTGTGTGAGTCGCTGTGTTCTCCAGGTTGTGTCGTTGATTAGCGAGCTGTCACAGTGTTGCGACACCAGCGGGGAGGAGGGTGAGGGTGGGAGTGGGGAAGGTGGGGGTCGGCCTGTCTTGACCCTGCGGCTAATGAAACCTTTCCGGTGCCTTTGTCGAGCTCGGGCTGGCTGCACACGGCGGAACTGCTCGGAAAATCGTCCTTGCACTTTCGCCGTATCGGGTAAATCTGTTTTCATGCGTGTGAGCATTCAGGGAGGAAAAAGAAGAAGAAGAAGTTGTGTCAGAGCTTGAACTTTTCCCTCTGTGTACCCAACCTGCAGTTGTTCTCAGGGGGGACTTTTAGGGGGTTTGCCATTTTCCGCTCGCTCAAACTCTTCTATTACCGCATAAACTGGGACTATTTAACAACTGCCCAACTTTTCGCATTCCCTCCAAACCCCCCCCCCGATAGCGGGGGCGGCGGCTGCTGACACAAGGAGGGACGCGGCGCTTCAGAAAAGAGGGTTGCATCAAGTATTTGTCAACCCGTCCCTCATTATTTCCACTCAGCTGGAAAATAAGTTGCCAGGCAGCGATGCGGAGCCTGAGATAATGCTGCGGTTTTAAAGCAAGTTATGGGAGACGGGTCGCTCCACGGCGCCGACGGCTGGCTCGCTCACGCGCACGCTCATACACAAGCCGTGGAGTGTCGTCACGTGAAGCCGTCGTCGACTCGCCATGACGGACTCCTAGTGTGCCGTCGCTTGACTGACAGTAAATGGCGACGGCTGATTCGCTGGTGTTTCGATCCCGACATGGCACATTGTGCACGCTGCGCGACGCTAGCCGGGCTTCCGTCTCACTCAAAAGTTTTGCGACAAAAGTGAAAATAAAGAACATCAAATGAGGGGTGCTTCCCATCAAGCAGTCCTAGCGTCTGAGCTTTGACACTAGAGGGTGGTGTAAGCGACGTACTGCAACCATGCGGCTGTATCAAAAATGCAGAAGAAGTGTATCCAGTTCTTATTTCGCGCATGAGAATGTTTTGTTGTGTTGGGTCTATGAAGATATTTTGCGAGGGTTTTTTTTCCTAAAATTGGCATTTACATCAACCTTTTGTAACGCAATCTTCCAAAACACCTCATCATATTATTATGTCGTCGCAGAACTGCAGTGGCCTCTGGTCCGGTGTTATCCCAGGCCTTGTTTACCTTAAGAAAGAAAGGACAGCGGACACCTGAAGGTCGGTGTAAACATCCTGTTTTTCATCATTGTCTGCTTTGTGTAATTTCCTGTCTCTCATCTCTCGAAATTATAATGCGTCCCTGACAGAAACCATTTCTCCACTTGGTGTGAAGAGTGCATGATATTTGGAGACTTTTAGGAAGAAACAGCAACATCAAGTGGTTACATTTCAGACTGCAGACTCTTCCCTCTTCCACGCTTGCCAGTGAACTACAGTGGCCTGTGAGTACAAACCTGGATAGCTTGTCCACCTTCTTCTTTGTTGGTTATATGGTTGAGGACACGGCACCCTAAATAAGAAATGTGCTGTCAGGTGAGCTGGATTGTCCACACAAGCTTACTTATATGGCGGCTAACTGGGAGCTTATACTCACTGCACGCTTTTATTGTGAATATAAGGACAATTTTATACACTTGAACCCCAGGTGGCACTTCATGTCCTTTGACTACACTGATGCCTGTCCGTCCTCACCCAGTCCAGTGTGATATCGTGGCAGTGGTTTGATACTAATAAACGGCCAATAACGATGGAAGTGAATTGTGTTTGTGGTGAATTGGCGAGGCGGATCCTTTGTTGCTCGCAGCAACACCCCTCTCGCTTTTATATGTGTTCAGTGGGAGACGGTTTGGACTGAGCACACTGACTCCAGAGCCGCCGCTCTGGATGAGGATAATTTATTCATGACAACATGTTAGGGGGCTAAAAATATCCAAGTCATCCATTTAATGAGCAGATACTTTATGATTCCCTTTATGCGGTTCGTGACTGGCTGCAAAGCAGCTCTGCTTGTATAAAAATCCATGTTTGTTGCTGGTATTTCTTTTTTTTTTGTTTTTGGGATGTTGTTTTATTGTTCAGAGTCTTTTGGTTTTTAATGGACCAAAGAACACTTGGACTTGGCACACGTGGACATGTACTGCAGTGAGGTGAACAGGAGATGCAGGGATTGAAAGGGTTTCAACCTCCTTTTCTCCTGCGCAGCATCGTGCAGAGCTGTGAAGTTGTTTATTTTCTTTATTGCCATCATAAATGCCATGATGTCTCATCATCTCATAACCGTAAATTACTGTAAAAACAGCGTGATTTCACGGCGACAGCTGTTGCCTTTTACAACGCAAAGCTGAAAACGGAGGAGGACCCAACTACCCCCTCCCCCCACTGCGTTACAACCCTCAGACTGCAGGTGGTTCGCTTCTTAAAGGGGTTCCATGCAACATCATTTCACCACTAGATAGTGTAGTTTTGCACCGCCACAACAAACTGGCAACCTCCAACTTAGCCAACATGGATGCAAGTGATGCAACAAGACCTTCACCGTTTTGTGGATGTCATGTAATGAAGTAAGTACCCACTGCTGCCATAAGAGGATGTCCCTCATGTCTTTTCTTTAATTGTTTTACCTGTAAATCACAAATTAGTCTCCCATTTTATTGTTAGCATCAAGCTTTGTTGTCACATACTGACGGTGACATTAGCAGAAGTTTCACCTTCAGTCGTATAAACTGACCAGTCTGACCAAAGTCTAGCCAGTTAAAAAGAAGATCACACATAATTCATTGAAACAATTGATGTTACATTCCCATTCCCATCTATTTTTCGGCATCAATTATTACTGTTGGTTTTTGCCATGTAACCTTTCTGCCTAACTATTATACTATACTATGCTATTAAAATACTATAATTAGCACCTCATCATCAATGTATAGCCTTTAAGCATTAAGCTTGCATAAATTCACCTCATCAGTATTTAATGAGATGAGCGTAGAATTTTTAACTAACTTGCCTTTGGCTCCAAAACTCCTTCCAACAAATCTAAGTGATTCATGTTGTCGTTTTTTTTTATCATTTGCCATTTTGGGATCTGCAAGTGGAGAAGATATATATACCATGTGTTTGCTTATCTTTTGACACAGTGCAGTGGCTGAGGTTTCCACACTCAGAACTAAATCTTTGGGAACCATCAGCGTCCTTTCAGTTGTGACAAAAGCTGCTGCAGAAGAAGCGAAACAACCACAGAAGAAGAAGAGGAAGAAGCACCTCGTTTGTTTGGGGGAGAAAAAATGCTTTCTTGGAACCGTGCTGCCTTGTGGGTAACTCCGGGTCAGAGTGACATGTGGCTGATGACCGAAGAGCTAATTGGCCGCTGAAATCTGATTGGTCTGCTGTGGAGAGGCGCTTGGTGCTGGTGTGTCAGACGAGTCGGAAGCAACGCTTGCTCTCTGACGTGCTGCTGCCACTGCGGTTCAAACCGACCCGGAGGCAGCACTTCGCCCCCGGCAGCCTCCTCCTTGCACCTCCTTCCACCTCAGTGTGAAGCGGTGAAAACGGTTTCAAATCCAGGAAGGCGCACGACGCTCAATTCCCCGGAGATCGGCGTTGAGTGGAAGCTGCTCCGACTCTCTAATTGCACCCTCACTCCACCACCACCGCCACCTCCTCCCGTCGCCCACCTCCTCATTCCTTTGTTTCACACCTCTGATGAACTCGGCAGCGCACTTTAAAGAGGCCGCAGTAATTAAAGCTCAGCGAGACAGTCAAGACCACAGTAACCTTTACACATTAGAGAGGCTCAACAAGCGTGTCTCCGTAATTTGTTGTCCCTGCATTGGGGGATTTTCGTTGGATGTTTTTTATCTATTTATTTATTTCTTTACTTATTTTTCTTCTGGGATTCTTACCTCTAACAGGAGGAGACAGCTGGAGCGAGAGAGGATTTCCTGTCTCTGCAGAGAATATGCAAATGTGAGAAGATGGAGTTTATGATCCAGAACTGCTCGGCGCCCAGATAGAACAATAATTGACGGCGGTGGAAGTCGGTGGGAAATATTCTTCACATAAATAGTCAGAGTAATGAGTCTCACGGCTGTAATGCGGCAATTAAAGTGAAGGTGACAAGCCGGACGGCAGATTGGCTGATTTCCTGCAAGATGTTGTCACCTGACGAGGCGGCTCGCTGGAACGAATGCGGTCGAGTTTGCATGTTCGTTTATTTTCCATCCTGCTGCTGACATTCTGACGTACGCTCATATAATTCTGACACACATTGCACACAGCACAAATGCCAATTTTCTGCAGCAAACTGATTTTCAGAGAAACATATCAACAAATCATCCTGGATTGTGTTTGTTTCAATCACGGAATCTGAAACAGGAACACGTGAAATAAATATTGTGCCACAGTCGCGCAGTGTCGGTAAACGGCGCCAGGCCTGCTTTAGTGGTGTGATATCTGGTTTTAAACACATTCATTCAGCAGCAGCAGTATCAGCAGTATTATTCTTATCCTTTATGCTCTTATTCAAATGAGGAACAGCTGAATCACATATAGAGGTTACATTTTAAGTTAAAAATGGCCCACAAATTCACCGTATCGCTCCATATTGCTTTCAAAAGTAAAAAAAAAAAAAAAAAAAGTGTTTACATTTTTTGAAGGTTTTCCCGTTTGATGCCCTCACCTCCCCTCGAACGGCCCCAAATCTCTGATGTATCACTAACTGCCGAATAATAATGACATAAAAAAAGGTTTTTGAGACTCAATTTAATATTGATGCCTCTGATGCCTCACAGGATACGATTCTCTGTGATACATCACACATCATAAAATATAAACAGGGTGCAGAGGAAAGATGCTGCGCTGTCTCTCGCTGTGGCGTCAGATGTTTTTGCTTAGCCAGACAGCCGCTGCCGTTTTTTTATTTTTTATTTTTTATTTCACAAGGTTATTTTATTATTTTTCTGTCCCTGGAAAATGATTTTTTCCCCCCCGTTAGTTTAAGTGTTCTGTTCAAGCGAGACTGGGTGTGCATTAGCGTGGCTGTGGCTTGACTCCTGCTTGTTGACCCACCTGTTCTTCATCACCCTCGTCAGCCCCGCCCTGCTCTGAGTCAGCTGAGCCTTCCTGCCTTGCGTTGTAGAAAAACCTTATGGTCCTGATTGTCGAAGGCTGCGAGGCTGCTTTTGGAACCGGATGTCGCTGATCACCCACTCCCCCAACCCTCTGTGATCCCTGATTCGCAAAATCAAATAATAAGACGCTGCATAATCACCCATGGAGTTTGACAGATGTGAGCAATTTTCACCCTTGAGGTGTCAGATTGCAGCGATCTTGGTGGCAAAAAGTGCACGTGGCCTTCCAGGTACAGGGTTGTCAGAGACGTCAGGCTGGAAGACAAAAATAAAAAAAGTCTTCACTTTGAGCTGCAGGTACTGACAGATGAGGCGCACCTCAAGTATCTCACTGTCATGAGACATCCCCGTTGTGGCTGTTGTTAAAATGTGATCCCGGTATTTCCAAATTAGTTGTCTTGTTATGAGAACACGGGTGGACGAGGTGGTGAGTGTGACACGCACTGACTTCTAGAAAGGAGGAAGGCGTGAACGCACTCGTATGCAGGAGGTCAGGGAGAGCGCTGGTGGCGGCTGGTGGCGGCGTGCACCCTGATCTTTGTTTTGTCTGCCGACTGCGGTGAACCTGAGATGAAGAATCGTGACCCCCGGACCACCGCGCCGCCATCCTCGTTTGTGTTTGCTGGGAACTCAAACAGTCCCTCCCCCTCCGCCACATATCTGAGGACCTTCCACCTGCCGTCTTAACGGTGAGTTACCATGGCGATCCATCATCCCCGGTTTGAAGGCGGAGATGCAATCTGCACACGGTTGACGAGAATGAGAATTTAAATTTCCTGTGTGTGAACACTCGGGGGGGTGATGGGATCGTTCCGTATCTGGACGACTTATCCAGGCGCAGGGTGACATTTTAACACTGGGTGTCAGCAGGGCGAGACAGGGGCGGCACTCCGGATGCTGCCAGAGGTGTTTACGTGCACAAAGTTTGAGGTGATGGCAGATGAAGTTGAGAGAAATTTTGCCTGTAGCAAAATGTGCTTTTTTTGAGACCACATTTTATATAAATATCATTTGGGCCTCAAAAATCTCAAACCCAACCTGACCAGTTACTGAGTTGAATCTCAACAAATCACTTTGTCCGGTGGACACTTGTGTGCAGTGTCTGCTTGTACATTTCAGACTGAGAATGATGGAGCGACGGCTTTGAGCCCCAACTCTGAACTGTGAAACAGTGAAAACAAGTGGAAACCCAGTAGCAGCAGTCAGCGTTGCCCAACTATTCATGTGTAAAGCTCCAATAATGTCCATGTCAATGTCACCTTTTCTCACCAGAGCAACTGGAAAAAGGATTGTCAATGTATAAAGTCCTGTTTACTTTCACAGGGCAGGCTAATTTTCACAACAACAGGTGACTATTTCATCCCTCAACATTTCAACACATCATGATGAAATCACATTATTTCCGTGTCCATTACGTGGCGGCTGTCTCCAGCCCAGCGAACACGTCAGCGGCGGCATATTGCGACGTTACAACCCCGCAATAAACAGGCAATCACGGCGCCGTGTTGGCAGTTTCATCAAGACGCAGTAAAAATTCAAACAGGCGGCGGCGGCGGCGGCGGCGCCACCTTACATAACCATAAAACCAGCCTGGCGGAGGCCGTCGCAGGAAGAGCGCCTGCGGCCGCCTTCTTTTTTTTCCTTGTCCCCGAGATGAAAAACAAATGAAACACTTTGAGGCTGAGCTGATCTGCAACTCCATCTGTCACTCCTGGCGACTCGGTGCAAGCGGGAGCTCCTTCCCCGCGTGACCTCCGTCACAGCCGGCGAGATGAACGAGGTGGGTCTGCTCTCTGTCCTCCGTCTTGGCCGTGCCAAGGCAGCGGGGAACAGCGCCGCGGCGGCCGGAACACCTGCAGACCGAGAGTAATGAGGCAGCCCCCCCGCCCCCACACACACACACCCAAACCCCTCATCTCTCCTTCCTCCCTGCACTAATCAATTCCACTGACCATTAGCGGAGCCCGAGAACTCTGCTGCCACATACATTCCTGAAAAATCTTTGGCAGACGTTTTTTTTTCCCACAACTTTTTTTTTTAAAATCTGGTATTAATGTTTCAGATCCTGCCAACCAGCACATCATGCAAGTGCAATTAAACCAGAGTGACCTTCTCCCCTTGTTTGGTTCCCAGTCCAAACGAGCCGGACGGCGCTGACCGACTGTTTCAGTTTGTAGTCTTGTGCAGCAATGAGTTCAGTGAGACTGAAACCCTGAGATTTTGCCCATCCATCCCTTTATCTTCTAATAAAAAGTTTTTCTTTTTTGAAAAAAAAAAAAAAAAAAAGTCTCAGAACCACTCTGGATTCCTCATCATCAGACAAAACGCTGAAGGTAGCTGAACAAAACCAGGAGAAGATTTCAGGGAAAACTGTCATTTGGTTAAGTGGTTTTTATTCTGGCAGGTCAGCTGGCGCGGAGGAGCTGACGGATCGGCCACGCCCACAAAAGAACACCTTTTAAATTAAATGACACATCTGCCTGATGACGCCTCCAAAGAAGACATCAGGTATTAAAAAAAAACTTACATTTTCCTTTATTTGTCTATTGAAATTTAAGAGGATGAAATGAATGGTTTGAGTTTGTTGCAATCAGTCAAAAAAAAAAAAAAAAATCCTCAAATGAAGCTACTCAAACGTGAAGATGCTTTTTCATCCATGGTTCTGGTCTCATAATAAACTGTCCAATGGCAGTCCTGTCCGTACGATTTCACTGCCTCAGGAACACCAGCAGCACCGTCAGTCACCACAAAGCTTTGCGCCTGATCTTAGGGTGCGGACGGATAGTTGTGTAGACTGGGATCGAGATTTAAAAAAAAAAAAAAAACTGAAAAAAAAATTGTCTGTCCACAGCATCAGCAGTGTCTAAACACTCATGACGCACAGCGAGTGGCCCCTCACCCCTCTCACCAAGAGGAGGCCTTGGCAGTGACAAATCTGATTGGTCCGCCTCCTTTCTTTCACCCTCTCAATGACAAATATTTCCTGTGGGCTCTTCACCGGATACACAAAAGACCCTCCGTGAACCGTGTCAGGTTAACAAACGCCGGTTGTGATGCCAAATATCCGATAAGGAAGCAAAATAATTGCATTTGACTGGGACGTATTGAATCAGCCTCTGTGTCTCTTACGTAAACACCGTGCATGTGTTTCATTCACTATCGTTCATTCCTACACACATAGACTATTTTCTTGTGTTAGCATTTAATCACCCTGATGAAAAACACGGATGTGGCGCTTGGCGTCGCTCCGTGCGCACTTCCTGGGAGATGATTTTTTTTCCACCGGCCTCAGGCAGCGGCTCGCATCTTAATATAAGAACGGAGTACGCGAGTGGGAAGAAAAGATGTTTTCCCTCCGATTGAAATGTCCGTCTCCCCTCCCTCCTCCTCCCACCACCCCTTCAATCTCGCCGAGTCTCTCCTCCTTTGCATTTTCATTCTGCCGACGGCGGCCCCTGACGCAGGGGCCAGAAATTTCACCGGAAGAAAAGAGGCGCCGCTAGCTGGAGCCGTACCTCTCCTCACAAAAAAAAACAACAAAAAAAACACTCCCCCCTTTTCCCAACCCTGTGTTATTACCGGACCCTCTTTCTCTGAGCAATTTCACCTTCAAAGAGCATTTTTCAGGACCCTCCCCCCCACCACCGCCCCAGCACGACTAGCAAGCATGGCTAATGGAAATTTAATCAGCAGCGAGAGAGGACAGCCGGCTGAATGCAACAGATGATAAATAGGAGAAAGATGCAAATGGTATTTATTTTAGACGGGCTGCACTGACAAGCCTGATAATGCGTCCTCATGCCGTCTGTCCCCGAAGCCGCTTTTTGATGGTTTCAGAGTGGCACACCATATTTCACAGCCTATCATTTATGGTGTTATTCGCAGAAATCTTTCTTTTCCTTTTTTTTTTCTCCTGCCCTGCACGTCTCCCCCTGTCGGTGGAGCCTGAGAACCAGAGCAGCAGGCCTGAAGTGATTTCATCTGTATTAATTACAACACAGATCTGCAGAAACAGCCAACGTGGTTTTCTTAGAAGTCTCGACGACTGTTTGGATGAGATGGTTTCTGTTGTCGCTCTAGTCGGCACTAATTCCCGTGGAATCAAACGGACTTCTTACCCCATCGATTCCGCGTGAGGTTGTGTGAACCTACAGGATACTGGTGTCTCATCGACATGGATTCCTTCACAAGCAGGCTTCGCTGAATCAATCCATCGACTGAAGCTTGTGTTCAGATCCGGCGCTCCTATTTTTGGCAGGTGGGTGACATTTGGAGTTTAATTGCACACGTTTGCACCACGTAACTGGCAGCCAAAAGTAATAATAACTTTCTTATATTAGTTTGAAATGTTCTTCAGAGCCAAAGCTATTTGGTGGAAATATTGAGATTATTAAAGCAGAGCAGAAACACTCTTGGACTTCCCAAAAGATGAATCGGTTGATTGATCTCCAGAGTTCTCCAAAGTTTTTGTGGTTCAAGTTAGTCAGTTTACAACCGGGCAAATCTTTAAAAATTTTTTTTTGCTCCTCTGGCTGCACTCATTCGCGAAGCGTGCACGGCCACTGGAGCGCTCAGATTTCAACTCTGAAATCTCGCTCATCCATCTTGCCACCCTCCAACGGACGTTTTCAATCTGTCTTCAAGTTTCAGCAGCTTCCACCGCAGGGAATCGGCTTCCTGGGTTGAATTCAGGAAGTGCTGTCGCAGCCCCCTATCTAATGGCCAAATTGATATTAAAAGAATAGCAAGGAGTATAACTAAATTTGTCTGGATTACATTTTTTTAATCAATTACTAAACAAAATTCCTGACAAAGATTTACACAAGATAGAGGATAGAAGATACATAGGTGACGTATGAGCAAATCAAAAGCATTGGGCAGTAGGAAAATTGGGGAAACTTGGCATAAGACGAAGTTTGATCTCCTTGAATTGGTTACATAGAAAGTGATCCTAAGGATCTTTATTTTTGATAAATATCAAGGGTTTAGTGAAAGTTCATCAATAATTCAATCTTGGATGAATTTGCACAATAACACATAAAGTTAATTTATATGTATATATATACATATACATAAATTCCTGATAAATTGGATCAATCAGCTCGCCTTTCATCACCTCCCTTGGCTCCTTCCAGATGACACTGCTACTACGTTTTTCTAATGTGATGAAAAGATACTCCTGGATTTGTAGTAGTTCATCAAAACTTAATAAAGTCTTTTAGCGGATGCTTAAAAGCCAATTAGACTGTGCCTTCGTGTAATTTCTCTCTAAATATTGAAGTATTTTGAATCCCTGACCTTGTTAGCGCATGTCCAACATGCCGGTGCCTCCGGCCCCACTGAAGTGGAGCAACGTGGACGGCGTTCGAACTCGAGCAGCTCCTGCAGGCACGCACATGCCATCAGCGTGTTCATGCTAATGACCCCGCTAGCCCTGCGATGCGTCTCCGTGCAACCTGAGACAAGCACCTCAGTGTAATTTCCCTGCGAAAGGACTCTGTTGTTTCCCCCCAATCGATGCGTCCGCACGCCGCTGATCCGCCACTTACTTCACTCGGCAGCCGAGCCGCACCTGCGCCACCGCAGAACAAAGCCTGTCATTAGCGCTAATACAGCTGTCACGGCAGCCGCAGGATCGAGCCAGTCGGCTCGTTACGCCCGTCCCTAACTTAACGTCCCTGTTTTGTTTTTTTTCCTCGACGCCCCGCTGCCCATGAAACATTCGCTGCGCCAAGCCGCGCTCCCTCCTGCGGAGACATCGCTCATCATAGACCGGTTTCGGTCTTCAACAGCTTCGGGTTTGACTTCAGTGATCAGCATCACAACTGTCGACGCTGTTACGTATCTCCGTGGAAGCCTGCGAGACGGTATAATTATTAGTCTTGGCACTGGAATGCCTTCACGTAGCATCTTAAAGGATTCATTCATGTCGGAGAAACTTCCTGGTTGAAGGTTTTTGTTTCCAGGATTAATTTAATCCCTTCAGAAAGTCAGAAGAATGACAATAATGAAACAAGAACACTGAGTTGTTGTATGTTTGCGTGTGTGTGTGTGTGTGTGTGTGTGTGTGTGTGTGTGCATGTGTTTGTGGTTCATCTTCACAAGATGAACCAAGCAGAAGGCACCAGGCACTGTGGCCTGGCAGCAGATAGGAGCGAGAGGGAGTTTGCTGCCTGCCGCCCTGCTGAGATAACACAAGTCTCTCTGTCAAGATTGTTTTCTGCTTTCATGACAGCAAAGTGGCGAGAAGAAAAAAAAAAAAAAAAATAACACCCCGACAACAAAACAACTACCCGACTGCCTTCCAAGAAAGACACGCACAAGTAAACAGGCACCCCTATTGCCAATCAAACTGTGGCACTCCACTATGATGAAAGGCTATTAATGTTTTGTTTGCCTGTATCACACTTTCAATGGACAAAGTCACAAAACGATGAAATGATAATACAGACGATGACAATAATGCAGTTTGGTGTGTGAAGCAAGGCGGCACATGCTTGAAATGGTGGTGATAATTGTGTTTGGTGGATGATTAAAATGGCCTGAGCGTTTAACTTCTGCCTCTGGTATCTCTTGGTAGCTTCTTGCTGATTAGAGCGCTATCCATTTTAATGGCTTTTCTCCCCCCTTTGTTAACCAGGCTCCTCTCCATGAAAGAAAACGGCAACCGAATGAATGGCATGCTATTAAAGGCGGGGAAATATTGGCTGAAAATAGCAAAACAAATGGGGGAAATGCACTAGGACGGATAAACGACGTGGAAATCAGCTTTTCGCGAGGAGGTTTTTTCATCTCCATTACAACCACATAAACTGGACTGAACATGTGAGATTGTCAATTATTAGCTGGTGTCCACTGCAGAAAGAACAGCTCACTCCCTTGCTCATTGGCCGGTTACTCACTGTTAGCTGTTAGCCCTAGCTAGTGGGGAAGGTGGCCACCAGCACTCATGCAGTGCCATCTCAATACCTAGTCTGTAGATGCATTATTGTGATAATGAGGTCGGCAGCTCATTTCAGCGCTGTAGCACGGAAAAAGCAAGGCCATCTAGAAATGTGCAAGTTGGTCAAACTCGTACTTCAGTGTGTTAGTTGGCATCTCCGTTTTTGAAAAATAGGACTGCTTTCATCCAATATGTTTCCAGTGGAAGAGCTTTATGTAAGGCAGCGGTGCCCTTCTTACCGTTACAAGTCAATGAATCATAAAAATGTTGCTAAAATCATCGTTTAAATGTGGGGGAAAAAACGTCATGGTGCCGCTTTAATGTTGACAAACTCCCAAAGTTAGCCAGGTTGCAGGCAGCTTTATCAAACACAGAAGATATGATAATGTTTCGCCCCAGGAAGTCCATCAACTTTGACTGAACGAGGCTGCGTCTTTTTTTTTTTTTTTTTTACCCCTCTTAGCTGTAGGCTTCACCATTTCCATGCGGTATGAAAATTTATGCAAAGTAGAAAATTAAGTTTGAGGACAATATGTTCTTTTTTTAAAAAAAAAAAAAAAGTGCCGCGATAACGTCGCCGCTTGAAATCCGTTTGCATTATGGCGCTCTGTGTGTTTGGTTTTTTTTGTTTTTTTAATAATTTTTTGCTTTTTCAAACGCCAGCCTCACACAGCCTCCGTCGTGCTTCTTTCTTTTTGTTTGACGGCGCTCGGCTCTGAATGCCAAGCGGGGGCCTCTCATGGTGGTGCTGAAAGGTTCCCTGCTCACCTCAGAGAGAAGGAACAATCCCGCACCGCTAGTAGCGTGTCCTCCCCCTCCGTCGCTTCCTTCCTCTCAGAAGTCAGCCGTCCCTCCCTCAGGAGAAACTCCGACGGTGGGCGAAAGAGAAACACACAAAAAACAAAAGAAACCACGAGGCGATTAGAGAACCAACCCCGTAGAAAGACGTGACTCATGCAGTTTTCCTTCCAGCCACTAGCTTTTTTATTTTTTATTTTTTTCAATGCCGGCTGTAATTTTCCGCCATTCCGCCGCCCATGCTCGCACACTTTGTCCCCGAATTCCATTTTCAGAGTAATTACAGGTGTTTCACATTACTGGCCGCCTGAATCCGGCCCGTCTTTTTTTGTTTTGTTTTGTTTTGTTTTGTTTTGTTATGTTTTGTTTTTAACTCGCCGCATTTCTATCATCGTTTAATTACCCGAGGGGGGATTCATGTTATTTTTTATCTCTATTATTATTTTATACCGTACTTTCATTCTCGTTTACTACAGTTTAGCACATTGCATGGCTTTTTTTACATGAGTTCCCTTGTCAAGCTGTTGTGAATGCAAGTTTTCCCCCAGAGATCAATAAAGTATCTATTTGTCTTCGCATGCATGGGCAAACTACATCCCAGGTGCCATATGTGGTCATATCTGGCCTGCCAAACTTGAAGAAATTATACTCATGCAGCAGACACACAGGTGAAGTTGAAACCATCTTTAATCAGGAATCGGACAGGAATTGGACAAGACAGGCTGGTCAATCAGGCAGGCAAGGTTGACGACAGGAAGTCAGATTGGAAACATGGAGAGTCTTGCGCGCAGAAAGGTAGACAACAATCTAGCATTGGATGTTTGGCAAGCAGGAGTCTTTATAGTCAGTCAGATGAAATGGGCGAGCGGAATGGAGTCACTTTGAGTTGGAAAAGACTTAAGTGGGGAACAGAAAGTCCAAACTGTAACAATTCATAGTAAGTACGGAATAAAATAGCTGTATTTCATCAGTTTTCTTCAGTGTTCTAAGAGTAATTTCAATAAAGAGCAAAATACCGTGGGGCTTCAAAGACACATACCGTACTTTGTTGCGATGTTTTTTATTTTTCCACATGACATTAAAGCACATTTTCTCCACTTCCCATGATTTATTCTTTTTCTCCTATGAGGTGGGTCACCAAAACTCAAATTTTAGAACCTACTGTGGCCCACCAGTCAAAAAGTTTGCCCACCCCTGGTCTATCACAATGATGCATCATGTGAACGCTGGCGTTTCAACTCCTCGTCCAGACATATGGGAAGCGTTCAAAAACGACGACAACAACAACAACAACAACAACAACAACAACGACAACAAGAAAAGAAAAAAAAAACGTGGCCTGTTTTTCCACAAATCACAGCTTGCCAGCTCCGGATTAGACACGGCGAATTACCCATCGCACTATCTCCTCTGATCTCCACGCCCGGGCGACATCCAGCCGCCGTTTGCATGTTTTTGATCCAGCCACTTAAGATCGGGCTGATAACAGGGTGCCAAACGCTGGGGGAGAACGTAACCTAGGTGAAAAAGCACCTACTCGTCCCCAACGTCCCCACTTCAGACATCTCTGCTGAAACCTCACAGACACGACAGATGATGATTTTCCAACGGCGGCTGCAGGACGGAGTGAGCACGTAAACGCCGTCCATTACATCGGAGCCCTTTGTGCATAGATGTCAAACTCTGGTACGCGGGCCATATTTGGCAGGCCGGCCAGGCAACACTAACTCATAACGAGATCTTCCCCGCCAGCATTATACAGCATACACGACCAGTCAATGAACACATCATTCCGTGTGTGTTCATACGCAGTTTTGATGCCTTCAGTGAGAAACTGCAACGTCAATAGTCATGAGAATGAAAGAAAAGATGTGCGTCCAAACCTTTGACTGGTTGTATGTACAGTTAGTCCTACAAATCCCAAAATGCTCTATTGGTATTTTGGCTTGCCAAACAATGAATTTATTCTTAAATTTATTATTAGCACGTGGGAAAATGTTACTGTTGAAATTTAAATCAGAAGGCTGCAACTAGAAAAAAGGTATGTGATTTTTATTAAAATTTTGATGAGTCTTTTTTTTTCTTTGAAATTAGATTTTGTGTGCAATATGAAGTTATTTATTGTGTAGTATTAAGCTTTGCTTGTTGCACATTCAGGTTGAAGCAAAACTTGTTTGGGTCCATATAAAAAGGTTCACTGTTATATCTGGAGGAAGATTTTTTTGAGTAAATATCAATGTTGGCCCCACTGTGTATTTGTGTTTGACACTCCTACCTTTGTGGCTCCGACAAGCGAGTCGAATGTTGTTTTTAGCAGCGTCTTACGTACGTTAAGCGAACATCTCATCTCGGGCCAACAGCCTCTTTCCAAATTCACCTCCGACATCCGTCGCAGTCGGCCTTCGTCTCCTTGAAGCCAGGATGAGCGACGGCGGCCGCGTCCTCGCTTCATGATTTACACGAAGCGAAAAAGTCCTCTTGGTGATTCATGGCCGTTCGAGTGTGTAAACAGGTGGGGACGGCGCGGCCAAGTACATGAAGACCTCTTGTCAAAGGCGCGCACGCCAACCAAAGGCGAGACCACCCAGCCGGTGGCCCGCCGCGCATTTGCAAACAAGCCTTCGCCTCTCGTAACTCGCAGCTCGCCCGCATCGAATATGTGTCGCACAAACACACATTAGCATACGCAAACTGTCCAGGTTGATATTTTCCAATATTGGGCCGCGGCTGCGGGACGCAAAAAACAAAAACTGACAGAGCAAGAAAACATTTTTATGTCTCTCTCGCCGTCTTCATTTGCCGTGAAATGAGAAAAAATGTCTCCACCGCGACGTGAGGTCAGAAATTGCAGCACACTCGACAAATGCAACCGCTTCATATTGCACTAATTTTAAACGACAGATGCATTTAAGGTCAACTCTATTAGCCTACATTGTGTTTTTAATCCAACCGGAGGGGGAGAAAAAACCCAATTTGGATTTGCTTTTTAACGCTGTGAAATCAGCGTGCTGTGGAGAATCTGCAATGTGGTTTAGGTGCCAAGGCTTAGATATTTCTCAATTGCCCACCGTAATTGATGGCTAATGTTTCGTGGCAGCCAGGATGGTTGTTGTTAGCAATGCAGTAGCAATGAGTAAAAAAAAAAAAAGTGTCTCTGCTTGAGCAGCCAGAGTTATTATTTCATTAGACCTGAGGAAAGACGTGCGGCGCTCAGACTTTTTTTTATTTTATTTTTTTCGGCAAACAGCTGCGGAAGAATCGCACGGCGGTGCTGTTTACACGGTAATCGGCGCTCAGAGTGCACGGGTCATGATCAGGAGAATTAATCAAATTACCATTATCATTATTATATTATCTGATGAATTAGCTGTCTTGACAAACGCTCCCCGAGGACGCGCACGTGGGAGGGCGTGGGAGAGGGAGCGGTTCTGCTGGAGTGAACAAATTGAAATGACTTTGTCAATCAGGAGGCGCGCGCACGTGGGACAAGGACGGCAGAAAAAGTAAGACGACGACAAATTCCAAAGTGGGATTTGCGGAGACTCACTTCTCGAAGTTGAGCGTCGTGTCCCTCGTTTGACTTTTGGGAGTGATGATATGTAAATAAAATGGTGATTAAAAAACCGTATGGTTGGAAATTTTGGGTCGTTTCCCAGAAAATAGCCTGCGTCAGGGTTGACTTCCTGCCAGCTGTCCGCATTTGCAATTGCTGCGACAAGGAATTAACTTTGAACCTTTTTTTTCTGCGCAGTGTCAGAAAGTGAAAACACCCGATCAGAGCCGTTCGCAAACAACTGTGATTGTACCTGGAAGAACTGAAATTGTCCTTGATTGAGTTTAGCCAGTGTGAGTGTTCCGGCACTTGGAAGAAAAAGAAAGATCAATCCCATTCTGACCACTTAGTCCTTCCCATCTGTGAGGCATGTTCGCAGGTGGAGGATGCTGTCTTGATTCTGCATCTCTTGTGTCTGCTACTTGAGTCTTATTTCTCACACAAATTAAGTGGTAAGGTGACATGTGGGGGCTAAATGCAATTTTTTTTTCTGTTAAAAATGTTTCAAGGTCCAGTGTGTAAAATTTGGCTTGATTTGTGTTTTTTATATTTGGAAAAGCTTAACAAACCGCCCTGAAATATATTGATTAAAAGTGTATGCTTGCAGTACAATAAAAGTCATTTGGTTATATATATGAGAATACACACAGAGCAAAGCTCTTGCTCTTAGTTAGCTGCCATCTTGCTGATGTCTGCTCATCAGCACTCATATGACCAGAGGATTCCTGTAACCACAGAAGTTCTGAAGAAGGTTCCATATTGAATCATCCTAAATATACAACACATTTTCTAAAGTAAAGGCTCCTTGTGACATTTTATTTTATAGAATTTGATTTCAGCTACTGCCTCCGCTAACTCACAGTCAAGAGGCTGATGGATAAAAATTGGATTTATGAATGTAAAACCTCAGCATCTGTCAGCATCTGGTGGAGTGACGTTCCTCAGCCCATAACCCAGGGATCTTGTCGCACAAAATCTCTGAAAGTGAACATTTTATAAAAGGCTGTGGTCTCAATAGCTGTTTCGCTCCGGCGAAAGAAGTCTTCAATTTTAAAGTTCAGCTTACAGTTAGACTTTGACCTTATTGGTCTGACTTTGTCTGGAATAAAACCAAAGAACCACATTCTAAAGTGCACACAAACTTACGCATTGGCCAACATTTATTAAAGCGGAAACGTGTCGTTTTCCTTCCTCAAAAAGAAACTTCTGTGAGGCGTTTTCAAGTCATCCTGAATCTGTGTGAGGTTCCATTCTCCTCCTCTCTGTGTGTGACCCTGTGATGACTTGGTAACCCTGGCTGTCCAGAGTGTAACCCTGCCAAACTTAGCTGGGACATTTTGTAGCACTCCTAGAACTCTGATTGAAGTCGAGGCGGTGATGGATGGATGTACAATCAGGGCAAATGTCCCACAGACGTTACATAACGGCCGAGGACTGCGTGTTAAATCCTGGATGGGTGTCGATGGGGGTAGTTTTCCACCACTAACCACTGTGATTCACTGCCAAAGGGCCGACGGGGAAAAAAAGAGAACTGGGAGGCGGCCAAAGTGGATGTAAATAATGCGAGGCAGTCCAGCAGCATCGTATAGACTCGAACAGACTGAGGTTCCACACTTCATAACCCCACAGTCTTGGAGCGCAAATCTCCGACACTGAGGATTTTAGAAAAGCTGTGAGCTCCACATGTTTTATCTCGAAAAGCAGCTGCGAACCAAAACCCCGAATTAGTAAAGTGCTTTCGGCAATTTTGCACCTGCGCTGCAAAAAGCACTGCTCAGGGGACACGGGATGGTATTTCATAAGTCGCACATTCACACGGGCTGAGTTAGCAGCATCGCTGACAGACAGGAACCTTTGTTGTGACACAACATGCACTTGAACTGGTCGTGTCTCCCAGAAACATCCCCGTTTCACCTTGTCACCTCGCAGTTTTTTTTTCTTCTTCTCTTCTGTTGTGTTTTCAAGAAAACCTTTTAAATTTGAGAATAAGCGGCACAATTCTCCCAGCATTTTGTCTTTTTGCATGTTTTTGTGCTCCTAAGCTGTAGCGCACTCGGCTCTCTGTGCCTCCAGAGACGGTTTAACGCAAGCAGAGTCAAAACATGCACATTACCACTCTTGGTTGTTATGGTTCTGTGCCTGTTTCGTCCACGCCCTGCAAAATTAATTTGTTTTGCGAGTGTTGTTTTGTGTGTGCATGTTGATTCTTTAAAAATAAGACGAAGATTTAAAGATATTTGTTCACATCAATGTGTCTCAAGAGAAATCGTGGTTGAAGGATCAGAATCAGAATCTCTCAGATGATGAACCGCACAATGTTTAAGATATTAGTTTTTGTTAGGTTGTTTTTCATGTCAACACTCAACATGTGGGACTCGTCTAATTGTGGATAATTTGTGTTCGCATTCGATGGCACATTACTAGGAATATTCAAGGTGACAGATAACTAACTATATCACGACTGGGATAACAAAGTGCTTGAAGTGACGGACGATAAGCTTTTCTTAACTTTACACAGAGTTAAATTACCTAATGCAGTCGTTTACAAGCTCATCATTTGTAGAAGCAATGTCCCACAGGAATCCATGGAACCACTCAGGAGTTTCACAGAGGGACAAATATAGAAGCCTCCTAAATGGAATTTAAAAAAATTTAAAAAAGCACTGCATCCCTCCTGTGCTGTTTACCAGGAGTTAGAGAAGTGTGGGAGGTGGAACTTTGACTTGAAAAGGGGGCCACTCAGTGAATGTTTTCAGCCTAAATATCAACCGTAGCCTCCTAGCAGGAGGTGTTTACATGTTGCTGTTTATTAGCTGTCTCAGAGAGCTACTTTTGCCATTATCAGTGCTAAAGTAGAGAGGACGACTGCTCGCCGCATGGCATTATCTGAAATCTCCATTCCATTCCGACGGAGAGCAAGTGTCTGGAAGCTGCCGCAGTGCAGTTGGACTCACAATAGGGATGTAAACGCCATGTTTATAGCTGAAGCCTCCACGTTAAGTGTCTCTCCGAGGTTGGCTGCACACAGCAACCTGTGGGAAGATGTAAACACAAGGCAGCTGTGTGGTGTCACGCTGATCCTGAACAAAAACAGCCACACACTTGTCGAGAAGAGGCTCGAGTGGATATTGTTTAAAAAAAAAGAAAAAAAAGTGTTGTTGCTGTTTTTGAAATTTGACTGCAGCATGGAGACTGAGGTTGATGGGTTGATAAATAGAATGATAGAAGTGTTCAGTACTGTAGTACTGAAGTAAAAGTAAAAGTGTCTCGGCCTCGACGGTCTTTGGTCTTGGTCTTGTCTTGGTCTCGAGGGGATTTCAAAAACCAGGCCAGCTGGTCCTTTGGCAGCGTCATCAGTTGCACACGCCCCTTCTTTGCAACCTATAACATGCCTCCTTTTGAAACACATTACTATGTATATTTTTTCCCTATTCGTGCCACACATTCGTGCTATCTCTTAGATAGATAGATAGATAGATAGATGGATAGATAGATAGATGGATACATGGATAGATAGATAGATGGATAGATAGATAGATAGATGGATAGATAGATAGATGGATGGATAGATAGATAGATGGATAGATAGATAGATGGATAGATAGATAGATAGATAGATAGATAGATAGATAGATAGATAGATAGATAGATAGATAGATAGATCCCTGAAACTCCAGAACAGTTACGTTGTTTATGAAACGTCACCACAGTCGGAATCCATAAAATGGTTAGAAATAAATGGGTGAAATATCATTATAGGGTGAAGTTTCCCTTTCCAAGGAACCCACCTGCCATCAATAAATGCGTGAGATGTGGACCTGGACTGGGGGCAGATACCGCTGATACCTTGAAAATCACATCAACGGTTTCCACTCAGTTTCTGGTTCTCTCAGCATTTCTTCTCCCCAGTATTTTGTTGTTTTGCTGCCGGTGGAATCAGGGGCTCGTTAATGACGAGGAGGTGAATGTGTAAAATAAGCGACGACCTTCTGGCCTCACCTTCCCTCTTCCGCTGCGCCTTGACATAATAAGCAGTTAATCGCACTTCTCCACAGCCACACACACACACTGGCTGTCTCCTCTTCCATTTGTTTCCCTTTACTGTTAACCCCAGGACGGGCTGACCTGCACAGCCTGGCGGAAAGCTGCTGACTGACGGCCTAATCCATAATTGCCCATGATAATTGCCTCGGCCCTGGCTCACCGTGTCGGGGACGGTGAGTAATGTTTGTGGGTGTGATTGAGAACAATAACAGCGTGCGTACAAGTGGACTGGATGGCCTGACATCTGGCCCCGTCGGGATGCGCGGCCATCTGGACGAGCTCCCCCCAGATGTTGTCGAGGCACGCCGCTCCTCAATTGCCTGTCCGTGTTGCCTTTGATACGCCGCTCCTTCACTCGAGCACCTGTTCAACAGGTCGCTGCATGCGGAACCACCTATTTACACCAGGGTAACAGAGCCGCCACCGCGCTCGCCCTTGATTCGGTCTTCTCCGCAGGCGCCGTCCTTCTTACTAATCTGCGGCGCCGCTATGAAAATATTTGCAACCTCTTTTTTCCCCCCTGCGTGGCAACAGGAATGCAAACTATATTTAAACTTCTGAAAACAATGTGAATTTATTCCAGGGGGGTAGCCGCGGCGTCCTGGGTGGATACAACCGGCGCTTCTCGCTGCTTCTCAATTAGAGGAGCGGGAACGGCAGCGGATGAGGAGCTCGGCCTTCTTCTTAAGCCCTCTGCGCCTCTGTTCACCTCTGAGCCTCCATACAGTAAGTAATTAGGATGAGTTATTCATAATAGTTTCCTCTCTGGATGCTCATACATGTGGATAAGTTAGGACAATGAAATGTCTGGCAGGAACGGGGAATGTGTACATGCAGATCCGGTTGTCCGTCTACTCTGCATGTGCATAAATGCATAATAGGAATCATATTCTATGTGTGCAGCATTTCAATGACGGAACGCTGGAAGCGCAGGTGTCTGCCATTTTCAGACTTGCCCTGCACTGATTTAAACAACACGAACAGCCATGACAAACAAACTAATATTACAAATAATCAACAAAATAACAATTATGCAGAAACAGTTTACCCATGCAATGAGCCATATTGAGGGAAAATGTGTCAGCTCGGCCACCCCTCAATGTGACGTAAAACAAAGAGGAAACTACATTTTCACGATAACCTGCTTATATAGAGTATATTACAGTGTACTGGATACTCCAGTGACTTCTGCTGGGTTTTGTGAGTTTCAATTTTGAAATGTTGGCGCCGGTTGTTATCTATGATGACACTCTGTAAACAGATGTTTGATAATATCAAGACAGATGGAGCCTAATAACACTAATGTTGCAGAAGAGGCAGCTGTAATTAATGCACAGGCCTTGGAGGGGCTGCTGCCTTGCTTTCTACTGTTCTATCAAAGAAAATGTGAGTCAACCGTGTTTCCATCTACTGGGCTCAAGTGAGTAAGCCTGAGATTGGCCACTTTGTCAGGGGCTCGTGTGGTTGCTAGGCACCGTTCCTATGCTAGCAGGGAAGAAATGACAAACAAATGACCTTTTCATTTAGAAAAAAAAAAATATGCAAAATGAAATGAAATGGAAGTGGCCAGACTTGCAAGTTCCCCTTCATCACATCATCATGGCCATGAACAAGTGATCTCTTGGAAGCTATGTTATCACGTAGGCTGTTTCCATCAGCTGGGGTGGGCATTAGTTGAGCAAACACCATCTCGGGCGAGCGAACAAACTTTGATGTGACTCATAAGGAATTCACATCAAATCACTGCATTTTCCATGGAGTCTTCAAAGTACAAAAATTACTGTGAGCAAACCTTAAGCCTGACAATGATATATAAAAAAATATGATTAACCTATGAAATTAAAAAAAAAAATGTCACGGCTAAATGAAGCATCGAAAAGCTCTGTGCAAAGAACAGCATTCACACACCGTCGATATGGACCACTGACACTGCTAACGATGAGCAAACCGTTTTATAACAGCAACTAAGAGCAGTGCACGTCCTTCATTGCACGCACGTTACATCTCTGGCAGCCTTGGGAACCAGTTCGCCCTTTGCCTTGAACCGGATGTTTTTCGCTTTTGCGTCACGCGGATTGCTGAGCTTTGACTCACACAAGGATACACTATCTTTTTCAGAGAACACGTCCGACGCGACGTGGCCTTACACCTCAGAGAAAAATTCCCAAAAATCCAGCCAGACAAACAACACCAACAGAGCCATTTTACACCAAGGTTCCGCTCTGTTCAGGGGTGGGGATGTGGGCGTAGGGGTGGAGGGTGCAGAAGCAACTCACGAGCCTGTTGGCGGCCAGGTCGCCTAAAGGTCAAAGGGCAGCCACGAGCGAAGAGTCATCGCAGGTCAGTGACAGCATGCAGATTCATGATCACCCCTCAACCTTCAGCCGTCTCCCCCGCCACGAAGGAAGGACGGCGCTCATTGGAAAATTGTCGGAGGTCATAAATCACTAGGTGGCATGAACATAATTGAGAAGAGGCGAGTCGAGGAGGTGGGCTGGGAGGAGGGCCGGGCGAGGGCCGGGGGGTGGCTGGGGGGCAAGTGGCGGCATTTATATATTTAAGAGATCAGAGCGTTTGTTGGTTTTCCGACGATTCTGACCGTTCGAGGTAATTGGCCTCACGCTGCTGGCCGGCCTCCGATTTATCCGCCTCCAACCGGCTCCAGCTCTGCCTTTTAAAAAGCGGTAGACGAAGAAAAGAGGCAGGCGGCCAGCCGCCAGTCCCGCCGCCGCTCCCATCACGGATCCGGGGGAGGGCGAGATACCTCCGCTGGCGGGTCTGCCGCAATCAAGGTATTCAGAAAGTCACAATCGGGCGACAATAGAGGCGGCCATGTGCGGCGGCAGATGTGAGCGCCGCCCGGCTCCTCAATTTTCAGGGGGACAAAGCGCTCATCTCCGCTTTGTTCCACGGGAGGTGAATCCGACGTGAGAAATGAAACGTTGGCTGAATAGAACTATGGGTATTGTAGTTTGAATTAAGTGCAGCCCGGGGAGCCCGTCGCTGCTCCGTCCTTTCTTCTTTTTTTTCCTTTTACTTGTGCAGAGTAGATATGCATTTTTTTCAGTCTTTAACTATAAAAACAGCCTTTATATAAGTGGAGCAGAGTCGCCGAGGACAAATTGTGCGTTCCCCTCCTCCGACCCACCCCCACCCCCGCCTTCCCCACCTCCCCCGGGAGAAAGTGCAGTGAGGAAGCGGCGATGAGAAGCCCCGGCTACGCTGACAGCTCCGGCTTTTTGATCAACGCCTCTCCGTGTGGCGTGTCGTGGCCGGTGGATGATGCAGGAGCGGAGTGACAGGAATGGATCTGTTGCGTGCGTGAGCAGCGAGCGGAGGACCCCCCCGCGTGTCACGTACGTCTGCCGCTCGCAGCCTCCCTGTCAGGTCGCAGACTGGCGCTGAAACCTTCTCTGCATTCATTGGTGTCACGTGAGGAAGCTCTGAAGACAAACAATCTAACGTGGGCAGTTTAAAAAAAAGAAAACAAGGATCATGAGAAAGATACACATGCAAATATACTAAATCTTACCGGCATATTGTCTTGTTTATTGTTGCACATATGTTCTGCGGTGTCTGGATTGGTTCCACTGTCACGCCTGCTTAAATGTCAGGCAAAATATTCTCCAACTGGGAGGATGGAAAAGCTCTTTTATGCTCTGTTAGACTTTGACATGGGCAAAAATATACACATAAACATAGCATCCATATTTCTGTCTGTCTCCTAGAAGATTGCGTTGATATGGACCAAATGTTGGAGCAGGGCCAGTAAATTGTTGAGGAAAGCGAAAGTGAGCCGAATAGAAAGTGAACGGTGACTGATGGAAGTCGTTTCTGTTGTTGTCGCAGCAGAATTTCACATCCTGCCGAGGCTTTTCTGTGAACTCCTTCTCACTGCTTCTTCCGCAGGTACGACAACTCCCTCCCACTGTCCAAATTGGTGAACGTAATGTGAGTTTGCGACTCTAGATTGCCAATAGATGTGAGTGTAAATGGTTGTTTGTCCCTCTGTGTGTTGTCCCCTTGGAGACTCAGGGGTCCAACCCTGCCGTCTGACTTCACCCCAAAGCAGCTGCGCTAGATTCCAGCACCTCCGCAGTATGGAGCACAGGAGAAGTGCTCAGTCTCATCCAAAATACACTGTATTTAAAAAGGTGAGTGAGCGGGCAAAGCACATTGTCAAAAGTGTTGGTGGACTTCATAAAGACCTGCAAGTTGGATTTACGGTCGATCTCTGGTTCCAGTTCCAGGCACCACCGTGCCTCATTCATAACAGATGCCTGCCTCCATCGCCACCTACTGTGCACGGAAGTGACATTTGAATCATTTTAAAACATACGTGTAAAGAAGAGTGGCAGCCTTGCGGAGCATAATTGAGCCTGGCACCAACTCCTGACGGCTGATCACAGCAGCTAAAGTCAAAACTGACGGGGCTAAAGTTCATACCTCATTTTCTTTCCTTCGCACCGCGCAGCCAGAAGAAGAATAAGATGAGGTGAGGAATGAATTCCAATTAGCCTCGACCCGAGGGGTTTGTGACCACTCCCGCACCAAACAAACCAGAGCCCTCCAGGGTTTTGTGCACTCAGCCCTATCGCACCGCACACCCACCACTGTAATCCTCGACACGGAGATAACCGCTGTAAAATCTGCAGGCAACAACACCGGCTCCAAAAAAACAAGGACAAGAATTCATATCAGAGAGGGGAATCAACAATGCAGCGAGTGGCGTGCCGACAGCAACCCGCTGCTCGACGTCGACAAAAAAGCCAAGGCTCTCCTGCCTCTTCTTCGTCTTCTTCTTTTTCGAGAAAAGGAGCCGATGATAAAACAAACGCTTGTGTCTGGGAGACAGAGGCCGAGGTGAAACAGGCGCAGACAGTCGCGGCTTCCTCGCAGACTTTGCACAGAGCCTGTAATGAACATCACACATCACCCCGGTAGAGAGAGCTCGGCAAAACAAATCTGCACTGTGGAAACTTCTGTCTGGCTAATTATACAAACACTGTTGTAGCGCTCAGAATGCCACGGGCCCTGACAGACTGCTAGCGACTGTGGGCTGCGGTTGTTCCTAAATCCCACTCCGATTATATTGCTCCATTCCTCTGCTCAGGAAAACCGCTTCTCGCCTACAATGGATCACAAGCCATGAGCTTGAGGCCAAAAGTTGAAAACAACGCAGGCTGAAACTCCAGCCAGGTTTTTCCCCGTGATGGATTTCGTTCAAAAGCCTGATGTTTTCAAAATGTTGATGCAACACAATTATGAAAATTCCACCACACAAACATGCGTTGTCCTCTCGAGTTAAGTCGGAGGAGGTCTGTATGTGTGGATCCGTCTTATTCTCACATGGTTTCTTTTTTTTTTTCATTGCACCAACTGCTCTCCCCGAATAGAGGCGTTTTACTGCAGTGATACTAGAAAGACACAGAAGATCTGCTGATCCTGAACCTCAGAATGACCCAAGTTATGCAGTACAAAAGGACCTCATGCGGCCCCCGCTACATCCCACCCCAGGGAGCCCTTCCAGCTGCTGAGCAAATTATTTGACCCACAGATGCATCTCTCAGCCCCCAAAATATTGTGTAAATACCTTTTGTGATGTTTCTCCTAAATTTATCTTCAACAAATTTCCACTAGGTTTGCTTTCTAGTCGCTATTTCAAATTGTGGTGATGCAAGGTTTAACGGCAACGCACCTTCTATGTGGGATCATACAATCTCATTGAAGACAGGCTTCAAAAGTACTCGACATCCCTTTTATTCGAAAGATGCTCGGCGGACAGAGAAGAACAGAGACTGTGAGAGGAAACATCACAAACCGGTGTGGTTTGCGCAAAGAGCAGGACATGGACGTTCAGCGGCGGGTGATCAAAAAAGCCCAGAACATCAATGCTTGCGTCTACCGGGCAGTGATATCAGTAAGGCGGGTTGCACCGGGCGAACCAAGCCACAGCTTTCTGCTACAGAGCAGCGACTCTCCTCAGGTGCCGCCACTTCACAGATCAACCTGCACACTTCACTGTTTGACTGGAACAACATTGAACCTCTTTGTTGATTGTATTATTTTTTTTTTTTTGGTTTGATTGGTTTTTCAATTTATTCAATTAAACTATAAATACTATATTATGTCCAACTAGGTGTGTATATATACTGTATATGAAAGTATATTTCAGAATTTATTTTATACAGTGCATACAGTACATATATATACATATACATCCACAATATATACATACATATATATATTAATTTCTTTTTTCATTTTCAATGTGCAATATTACTGCATGTTTTTTTCCTTCAGATTCAGTTCAGAGCCATTTTCATGCATTTGTATACATCAGAACGAAATAATGTTTTGCTTGTGATGCTGAAACTGGAACCGTGACTTCCATTTGGAAACCTTCTCAAATGGATCAAGATCTGTCTATCTATCTATCTATCTATCTCTATCTATCTATCTATCTATCTATCTATCTGATTTGCAGGGAGTGGCCAAGATCAGTGCACTGGACAAAGAGATGCACATCGGCATTGAAATGGTGGATAATGAGACGGTAGGTGGGTAAAATACAAAGCGTTAGAGAAATTATGGTTACTACTACTAGTACCAGCACAAATACTGGTACTGCCTCTGGGAAATGTCCTCTTTGTACAAACCCATTCTATTAGTTTCTAACATGGTGCAGAGAAACACGCGGCCCATCTTGCCATCTCCTTTGCCTTCGCTGCAGCCAGCCAGTCAACAGTTCTCCACTATTTCAAAGTGCATCCTCTTTCGGCAGCTGTCAGAAAAACCACGGCACTGCCTGCATGTGCTCGTCTTTGCATTAGCATTGCTACGACTCACCAGGTTTTTATTGCACCGTGTGACAGCCCTGAAAAGATCCTGACAATTTTGCGCCTGAGTCTTTAGACATACCTCACAGTGCGGCGTTCCATAAAGCACCCAAAAACAACTGCATTTGGTGTGTTTGCGCATGAGGCAAAAATGAAACGGGAAAGGAGATTCGGCAATGTGTTGGTAATCGTCTGTGCATAGAAATCTATTTTTGAAAATAATACGGCATCAAACCCATCATATATTCCAAATGTGGCAGGAAAGGAATTGATGACATCTGAGAGACGGTTGGTCATTTCATCTCAGGGAGCCACGGGCGTCTCATTTTGGTAAATGTCAAAAGTGTTTCTAATTGTTTCCCCACCTCAAAATGCATTTCATAATGAAACTGGGAGAAAATATTTAACAGACCAGCAACCCTTTGAATTTACCCCCCACAACTGGGAAATAAATCATTCCCACAAATAATTAACATTTCCTGAGAGGAATAAAGAAAGCGGAGATTTACATGATGAGACAGTAACTCATTTGCTTCTCTGAAGGCTAAAGCTACAATTTAGACCATGTCACACGTGCAGCGGTATTAGGTTTTTTTCCACTCTGATCTTAGTGATGTTTATGCACTCCCATGCAGTTTCTGTCCTTCTGTGGAGAGCGGAAGAATATCAATTCAGTAGATGAACCAAAAGCACGACTAATGTCATTGCAGATTTTGAAAAGAGGAGCAAAGGTTGGCAGTGAATAGAATTCAGGGTTGTGTCATTATACTGTGTACAACTAGATTTGAAAAGTGTGTTCTATCTGGCAGAATCCACATTGAACACGCAGTAGAAAGAAGAGCACAGAGAGCATTCACCAAAATAATTAGTGGTTCATAATGCATCACGATCAATACATTGTTAGATTGGAAGAGGGTGTTTCAATGAGAGGACGTGTGAGTTCTGTGAGTCAGCGGATGGCTTGGGGTGAGAAGACGTTTTTTATATAATTATTTAATAGTCTGTAAATCATAAATATCCGCCGTGATATCAAAACCAAACACTGCACATTGCGGTCCCATTGTCTTGTTGTTGAAAATTCAAGCGTGTGAATTCAAAAGTGAGGAATAGACAGTAAGACTGAAGGAAGATGCCCCTCATAAAAAAATACCCATAGAGAGAAGATAAACACAAATCCATCCAAGAGTATATTGAATGTCTTTAGAAAAAGGCTTCCGCTTTGATGCAAAAACGTGATGTCAAGGAGAAGACGGCAGGGGATAAAAGCGTAACCCTAACGTGCCGTGTGGTGAAACACTCGAGAGTGAACTCGGCCGATGAAAAAAGGAGAGGATGCCTCCTGAATGAAAGAAATGCGATAGAGACCGTATTGTTTGGTGTGACAGGATAAAAAAAAAAAGAAGAAAAGAATGAAAGAAATCGTCCTCTCCCACTGGTCTGGTAATCCTCAGGCGGATAATTAAAAAGTCTGTGCCACAGTCAAAAAATGAGCAAAAAAAAAGGGTAAAATAAATAAAAAAGGATGAGGGGAAGGGAAGAGGCTCTCTGCAGATCCCGCGGGGATCCATTAAAGAATGTTTTCGTGAATTGAGGTTAGGTGCATTGATCTCTGTCGAAGCTGGCACAGCTGAGAGTTAACACTCCCTGCCTGCGACTCTGACTCATTTCATACATTATTCCAATTAAATCACTGCGGCCTGCCTGGCTGCCTGCCACTCTGATTTCGAGGAAGGCAGGGAATTGGCACCTGCCACAATAACTCTGCTGTCACGGAAAATGACTAAAAGGGGGCGACTGACGACGTCGAGAAGAGCCAAACTAGGATTTAAAAGAGTGACAGTTAGCTAAGGTGGCATCGTACTCTCGTGTGCGGAGAAAGGAGCCCAATGAACATCATGACAGATTAGACAGATTGGGTATCTCTCTAATAGGTGCACTGTCCAATACAGTAGCTCGGCCTGTCAGTGTGTGATATATTGACCGGTGAGAGCACAGTCATTGTTTCCATTGCTGTCTGTGCAGATAATGAAGGGAAAGCCTATTACAGTGAGTTATATACTGGCGAGATGAGTTAACATATTCTGCGACGGGGGACTACAAATCATTTAGTCAGAGCTTCCCTACGTGTTTCAAGCTCCACACTTCAGTTAATAACTACACTTTTATATATATATATTAATTTTACATTTCAATTGCAGTTGCCTTGTTGGTTGTGACAGTACTAACCAGTTAGTTGAGTACTAGCTAGCAGCAAGGTAGTATGATAAGATTTAAATGTTGGTGTTTATGAAAGGCAAATTGAGAGAATTCTTAAAAAATGCATCTGAGCGACAACCATGCTGTGAGGGCTACAGATGTTAAAGTTGAAATCAATACAACATTTACATATACTTGAGTGTGTGGCAATGACTTAAACCAGTGGTTTTCAAAGTGGGGGCCGCATTAAATTTTAGAGAAGATTCAAATAATTAAATGAATGAATAGAATAATCAAATATTATTTTGTATATAATTAATTATAATTATTCACAGATATAACCTAGTGAGTGTATAACCATTATTATGAAATATCATACAGACTCATGTAGACTGGGTCCTTCCCCTCTTCCAAACTCTAAGCCTAACCCCAAACCTGACCCTAACCCTATGTCCAACCCTAACCCTAATTCCAGCCTTAACACCTTTACCCTAATGCCATGCAAGTCTATGGGGTTAAAGGTCAACTTTGGCGTAGAGACATGGGACCACTCGCTGCTTCATCAGGATCCCTCAAGATGCGCCCACGCCAAATTTGGGGCTTCTAGCACATAATCACACAAAGATGGCTGAGCTCATCTCAAAGTCAAATATGCTGCGAAAGGGCAGCAAGGAAAGTATTGAGCTATCATTATCATTATTCTCATTTATTATTCACTTTATCATTATTATTATTATTATTATTATTATTATTATTATTTATTTATTTTTAACTTTTCAATTCACTCCCCTATTCTAATAGCATTCTCTGTTGGGAATATGTGAATAAATAGTGAAAATAAAGACTCTGTATCTGCCTTTATTTTCAAATTGATTGGTGCTGCCATTCAACATTGGAAGGTCTTTTTTCATGTATCAAGCCTTGGTTCAGCACCACAACATGCATTTTGTGTGTTGGGAAGCACATCCAACCATTCCATCGATGACCATATGCTATCATATGGTGTCACAAATAGGTCTAAAATTTAATTCAGAAAGTCTTATAAAAGGTCTTAAAAGGTCTTAAATTTGACTTGTTGAAACCTGTAGGAACCCTGCTAATTCCAAAACCCTAACCCTAAAACCAATCGTAACCTCAACCCCAAACCTCACTTTAGGTTGCTTGGGGATTGCCTAACCCGAGGTTTCTTTTCCCACAGGAGGCACAAGGGGACCCACAGAAAATTGGGAAAAAATAGATTTTTTTTGTCTCAAAACAGTTGTATTGTTTGTGAAAGGTGTCGCTGGCAAGATGCTAATCCTGTTTGGGGGGCAATGCGTGGAAAAGTTTGGGAACCCCTGACATAAACAACCCATCTGGGTGTGTGTGTATGCGTGTGGATATATTTCTGCCTTAGTTAGCCTCACTTAAGCTGGCAGATGTTGAGCGAAAACAAGATGTTAAGCCAGCAGCTGGAGATGTTGACTGCAGAAAAACAGATTCTGTGAGTGCAGAAGTGATATTGGGCAGAAATATAACATCACAGTCCTGCAACTTTCACCTGCTTGTACATCTGTACTCCATCCAGTCAGCTTTTGCCTGTTCAATTGGTGCCACTGTCATGTCTCATTGTTTAGTCTGTCTCGTCTTTTGCATCATGTCCTGTTTTGTTTTGTTAGTTTGTTTGTTTGTTTTTTACAGTTTTTTATGCTCTGTTCTCTGTTTGCTTTATTAAGTTCTGTTCATTTTGTTATGATACTTAAAGTCACTCATATTTGATCTTGTCATACACTTCCTGGTTTATTTTACTGTCATTGTCTGAAAGTCTGTCCGGTGTCATTGTGTTCAGTGTTTTGTGTTCCTCATCATTACTTCCTGTTTTAAATCGCACTCTCCCTCTTCCTCTTGCTTTACACCCTGACTTCCTGCTGTAGTGTGGTTTTCACCTGCTTATCATTGTCTGGCCCACCCCTGATTGGTCTCACAGGTGTTCCCCCACCTTCAGGTAGAAATAGTGCTTGCCTCCCTTTGTCTGTTGTCAAGTCTTCATTTTAAAGGGTCTGGGTAAGTGTCCAGTGTTTTTTCATCGCAGGTACTTTTTAGAATTAGATTTGTGTGTATGTGTGTGTGTGTGTGTGTGTGTGTGTGTGTGTGTGTGTGTGTGTGTGTGTGTGTTTTATCTTTTCATCTTGAGTGAATACTTTAATTATTCTACAACTTCGCCAATCTCGCCACCCCATCAATCTGGCGCTATACTGCTCTCTAAATACCAGATGAGCCATACCGGACTGCACATACACACACACACACACACACGCAGTGTAATTTTGATGCAAGAGCGCTGAGCCGCTAAATTTGTGCAGCGCATCTTCCTAGTCTGCTGCCTCCTGATTGAGGCACAAATCTATGGCCATGCTAGCGGAGCCGTGTGAGTGGACCAAGGGGAACAATAAAGCTCACATTTTTCCACTTCGTCCCTCAGCCAAAAATGCTCACTATCAATATGAGCTGCTCCTTAGGCCCTGCGCACATATCAATATCCTCGTCCTAGAGTCGTGACCTCAGGGGTTGGCCGCGGGTCAGCAGCCGCGGGCAGCACTGCTGACTACGACGCCTCTTTGAGTTCAGAATGTCCCGCATGTTTTGCCTTTATGGGTGAAAACCACTTTGATCAGCAATGCGCCGTGAACATGCTGCACGCTAATGTCAGCAGAGGAGCAGCCGCATTACCACCGCCACTCAATAACAGAAAAACAAATTGTTTCGGCTTCTCCCGCTGGAGCGACATGCATGGAAGTAACTGACGGTGGGATCAAATTGCCTTTGTTGGTTCGTTCCTTCCAGCTTGCCACACTCATCCACCATAAAAGACAAACCAGGGGGGTTAAAAAAAAATAACAACAAAAAAAAACAATAGCCGACACACTCGCACGAAACCCGTAGCGGCAAAAAAGCTATCAGACGTAACCACAGGCAGGAAAATCTATCTTCATGCTTGCCGTCATGGGGGAATAGAACACGGTGCAGCATGGTGCAAGTGAGTCTATTACATGACCGGGTCACCGTCCCGGCTGTTTTGAAGCCGGACTTCCCACCACAAACGCTTTTCATCGAGCTGATTTTTTTTTTTCTTTTCCTTTGCAGATATGACTTCAGTAGCCCAGTGAGGACTGGCTGGACACAATACAACACGCCAACATCAAATATCGTCTCTTCCCAGCGAGAGAGATTGAAGTGAGTCTATCGCCAAAGGCGGGGGGGTGCAATCGCCTTGTTCAGCTCTAAGTCGTGATTTGCTTTCAATCGCAAATATAGGCCGTGATGATGCTGCATCTGAAGGAGCGTCGGCGCACCCTTTTTTTGAGGGAGGTGACCCTTTTGCACTTCATCCAAATGGAAAACCCCCTCCAACACACCTTTCTCTCTGTCTTTGAGCCTAAAGGGGGGTGTTGACTGACTGATTGAGCGTTTTTAAATAACGCAGGACAGAGGAATGGAAAAAGGGAAACAAGGTGTCGGCTGGGAAGCTCCTCACACGCACTGAATTGGCCAACGAGCAGCTTTTTGGTTGCGCTTTGCTGCTTTTTCGGCCAAATGGGTGTCACCTTTTTTGTTTTTTTGTGCCTCATATTCAGTCTGCGAAAGCTTAAAAACAAAACAAAAAACAGACAGACCAAGAAAAAAAAGGCTGTACAGAGATGAGACAGGAGAGGAGGATGTGCAGGGATGCCTGGCCTGTGGACTGTTAACAATGGACTGGGGAGGCGTATGCAAGACTATGTAATGAGTGGAAACGCACATGCACATGCACACACACAGAGACACACACATACTGTATGCAAGGTTAACTGCAGAAATCACTGGAGGAGAAAACGGCTCAGCGCATCATCTTCTAATGGGTGCAGGTTGCGTCACCTCCCCCTGACGACCGGCTTTGCGCTGCGTGTGAGCGAGGAAACAAATAAACAATGCAGTGGCGGCCGCGGAGTAAACAGTGGTTAATGTAAGGGTGGAACATGTTTAGCTGCTGCATGTAATCTACTCGCTCTATTTATGGCCAAGTAAGCTCAGAGCCAATTACTGCGTGAACAATGTCTGCCGCTTTTCCTTTTGTATCATAAATATGCAAATGGACCCTCTTTTAATTTGCCTTGTGTTGTTTTGGTTTTTTTTGTTCATTTGTTTTTTTTCGCACGGCGCATCATTCAAAATCGTCTCCTCCGCCGCCGCAGCAGCAGCGCGCAGCGACAGCAGCCCCGACGCCTCAGTGACACGGATTTGATAACATAATTTTTCTTTCATGGATTCTTATCCTCTGAGTCAGCTGTAATTATATTATCGGCAGTCTTGTGAGTCATTTGACCTTCTCTATATGCATAATCGGAGACCGAGCTGTAATCTAATGTTACGTAATCTAATGTTGGATATAATTACATCTATTACTCGCAGGAGACAAACACAAAGCCTAAAACGATCATATCTCCCATTGGAAGGCCAATTACAGTGATAAATACGTGTGGGAAAAATCACACATCATTTGACAGCCTGACTTAAAAAAAAAAAATTAAAAAAAACTCTCAGCAGAAATCCACTGTACATGCTTCCTGTATTTACAATCCCAGACGTAATTCTGAATGTTTTGCAGATTTTTAATTTTTTTAATTTTTATTTTTTTAAAGAAAAGAAAAGAAAAAAAAGGAGCCACATGAATTTTTCCGCCTCCCTCGCGCATCTGCAAACTTCCTCGCTAATGGAAAGTGCACGCAGGATTTCAGGACGGCGAGGCTCCAATCCATTTTAATCCTGAAGGCAATTACAGCGCGGGGTTTTTAGGGTCAGCAGTGCCACTGATTGATGGGGAGAAAAAGTCACTCGAACAAAGTGAACTCCTCCGCCACGCCACCTGCGAGTGGGCGTGGCGGAGGCAGGGCTTTAATTATTATTAATATTATTATTATTTTATGAAGAAACAATACAGATTGGAGGATTAAAGGCGGCGCCCCTATTTGTCGATGCCGCGGATGTCCGGCTAAATGTAAATGAATTCCTTTAGTTCGTGATGGATGCTTTTGCCGACCTGAACGCTGCCGAGCGGATGGCGTCACCGCCAAAGTGACGCGCTGCTCGCCGTGCCGGAGAATAAAGGTTTTGTTTGTCGGGGAGAGTCGTTCGCTCCGCTGTTTTCTCTTCGCTCCCTTTCAAGATCCATTCACTGTATCCTAGCAACTGCGCGTGTGTGAGCGCGCGCGCACACGCATGCACGCACGCACACACCTCCCACCACCCAACCCCGTCACCCCTCTGCCGTCCTATCTGCAGAGACGACGGCAGCCAGCAGCACAGGGCTCCCATTGTCTCCCATCACTGTCGCACATCGTTTCTCCGAGAGTGACGTCACGGGTCGTTCACAGTAAAACCATACACATTATTATCGCGTTCGGTGCACAGTGACTGAAACAGGCGAACGTTTAAGCCTTGTCTGTCTGAAAGCCACCAGGCGTTTTTATGACATTTTTGACATTTTGCTTATGCTGTCAATAAAAGTGGCCAGAAGTGCATCAGAGCACCATTTGTGGTGCTTTGACGCATAATAATATATTGTGAAGAAAAAATAACAAAAAAACAAGATTGTACGCAATGCTGCTGAAAATTTGGTCTGAAGGCAAGTGTTGTCTGAAATCCCTTTTTCTAAACAAATCTGATCCCCTCAGTAGAATGTGTGTCTTATGGGATGTTCTCAGTGGTGTATTACCATGAGGTCACAGAAAGTGTCTCCATCGATGGTTCTTGTTCTGTCACGTTGGCACTTAAACTTTCTGTATCTTCTCCTTCTCCTTTGGGTTCTTCCCAACACACCGAACCTGTCGTGCATCTTTTCCTTTCACCCCAATTTCACCACATCCATAAATCTCCACCACCAAGCAATTCCAACCTCAGCGTCCCTCTACCATGTTATGACCACATACTGTGATTTTTTTTTTTTTTTGGGGGGATGTGGTAACTGCTTCACATTTTCGTCAGTGTGTAAAACTGAAGTACTTCCGAATCGCAATGAGTTCATTAGCGCTCCAGTTTCCAGTTGTGCAGCCATCCTCGTATCACAGGACCCAAATTCCCCTCTTTCAGGCGAGCCGTCCATACGTGGTGCTCACTTGACTTGCACCGCGCGGCCAATTAGCATTTGTAATTCGAAGGTCGTACTCACTTTTTGTACCAGCCACTTTCATTTTGAACTCACTCTTACTGCTAATAGCTCCCCGTAATCCTGTCACCTTTGTGGAATTTCAGAAAAACCGAGAGGGAGCTTTGCTTTATCCTCCATTCACTGATAAGCTGTAAATGACTCTTCTTTCACTGCAAAAATTGGCAGCCTCGTTGCGAGCATTTTCCCCTCACGCTTCCCGCCACTCTCTGCTCTCTTCTTTCACCCATGTAAACACAAATGTAGCTACACATATTGAGGAGGTAGCCTACTTTTTACGAGATAGGATGCAAAACCCACTGGGAGTTGATCAGGTGATCAAAGGCACCTTTTAAGCTAATGGAGACATGGTACAAAGAACAAAACTGATGCATTTCTGAGCGCAGGCTCCCTATGCTTATTCTGTCAGCGCTGATGTGTTTCTGATTCATCATCATGTTTGTCGCTCTTTCAGTTGCACAAATATGTTTTGACTCAAAATAGAGACTAAAAGCTGCGTGATGGTGTATTTTTTTTGAAACATCAAATTGTCCCAAGTGGTTTGACAGAGGTGTATTTTGGGAGCCTCTGGAGGCTTTATTGTAAACAATGCAAAACGTTGCATGCGTGGAGATAAGATATGAAAGGCTTGACTTTTACAGTAGATTGTCGGCTGCTAGAGAACTGCGTGAAACTTTGTTCTTTGGTCATGATGTTCCTATTGACCTGGACCACACGTGAGGCCGTTTCATTCTTCCATTCCTGTGCTCGCGATCCAGCTCGGCTCCAGCCATCTGTACAATCAGAGAGTAAAGAGATCAATGGGACACCAATCTGCCCAAGTCTTGCACAAAGCTTGCTGATTTTCTCTAGGATGACTCACAACACACCCCTGGCATGTTGTCCATTCAGAATCTTTGAAGCTTCAAAGCTCTGTCACCTACCTTTAAGGTCTACCAACGGTCACATTTGCCGAGACTAACAAAAAAAAAAAAAAAAAGGGCGGGAGAAAAGTGGAGCTCAGAAGGGAAGGGCTCGGAGGAATATTCTGGAGGGACTAATGGCAGGTGCAGGTCTCCTGATTGCCAAGTCAGTGAGCGGTTCTGCTGGGAAGGTGGCTCTCATCAGGCCCTAATGCCCCCTCCTGTTGAGACATGAGCTCACGGTGTTGCTGTGCCCTTGTTTCCCAACTCAGACCGCATAGCGGTGTAATGTGAAAGCCACCATAAAGAGGGCAGCCATGGCGCCTCCCTGGGGTGGCGGTAATTGCTGGTCTTGCCAAGACAATTAAAAGTATTGTAAAGAAAATGATTGTGATTGCTTAGGTCACATGATTGCAGGCAGCTCATACCAGGAACTACCAGGTCCCATATTACTTATACTATACTAATACTTATTTTCTTGTAAAATCAGATATTTATGTGCAACTTAGAAAGAAAAGTTTGCAATATTTGGCTTTGGGTTGAAATTTGAAAAAAGATGTAACCGATCCACAAATCTGACACAAACTACTCTGCTTTAATGACAGTTTGTATTTAAGCACTCTTCTTAATGATGCTGTTCACATTTTGTTCACAAATAATGAGACCAAGGTGACGCTTAACAAAAAGTCACACAACGAGTTATTGAGCCATTGGCATTTTTTGTTGTTGTTTTTGTGGTCAACCTCTCACTCTTGTTAGCTTTCGTTTCCAGTATTATTAAGTAAATGAGAAAGAAATTACCGCAGCATGTTTCCACTTAAATGCCCTGCATTTCTTAGTTTATTTAGCCTTTTGAATTCAGCCTTCTCACAAAATGTTTCAGTTTTAGCTTCCTCCTAAAACATACAGTTTGTTGTACTGTCCACATGTTTAGGAAGGGGGCATAAAGGGCTTGTCACAAGAACTCTATACGCTCTAACACAGTGAAATGTGAAGCCAGCCGAAGATGTAAAGGACGGTCTACAGAAGAAAACTACTTTTAGAAAATATTGGTAAAGAGAAAAAAATCTCTTTCTCTTGTATGATTTTTGTTGGTGGGTCACCACCAACTTGAACCTGTAATCTGTTTTGTAGGAAGATAAAGCCAATATATACACCCTAAATAAGTCAATACCCACAGCTCGGTATAGTTTGCCTAGAGGATGTAGTCAAGTTGAACCCTTTCCTTTTGCTGTGTGTCTGTGGGAAAACTTATATTTACTATATTTCACATTCTGCATGTTGGCAGTTATCCATGACTGACTGACTGACTCCCTCCAGTAAGTGTCATATATGGAGGTCACTGGCAAAGCTCCTGAAGATTCCCTGTTTTAGTGTTTGCAGCCATGTTTCTGTCAGCCTAATGAGAAAAGAGAAACAGCCTGTTCCAGAGGTTACTCTGGGCATTTGGGCATTTGGAACAATCACAGCAGCAGTGCATCACAGTGATTCGGGCCACGCAGGGAATTTCAGGAGTAACTTGACACTGTCGCCCTTTCACGTTTGGCTAGCAAATAGATAGCGTCAGAAAAGGTGGAGAGCAGTATGATAGGTGTGAGTGTGACACGTCTACACAGAGAAGTGGGAGCAATCGAGAGCATTTCAAAATGTTGCATCTTTCACAGTTAAAGAAGGGAAGCACAGAATTTCGTAAGCATGGGGGGGAATGGGACACACATTTGAATTATGTCAAGGAGCTTTTTGGAAAACATTTTCAGAAACAAAATAATTAATCACTTCATTGACTGATGTAATTATTATGCAATGCAGTTTTGGGCCGTGCTCTGGTGGAATCTTCAGACGTTCTTTATTGAAACATCAGCCAGCAGCCTGTTTTATTCACCCTGCATCTCTTGCCCTGACATATTTCAAATTATACTGTTTATGTATTGCAATTCATGCATGACATAAGCTTCCGATAAACCCTCTCCAGACTGAAATCCATCTGTCACTTAGGGTTGGTGCCGACTTTGCATTCACAAGACAGTGAGCAGGCTATCTTCAGTCTCTCTGCCCTCACCAAGCCAGACCACAACTGACAACGTTTATTATTTTTCCTAATGGAAGATGTCTGCTATCGCTCTGGTGAGAGGAAAAAAAAACAGCATAAAAATGTTTAGTTTTTAGTTTATTTGCATGGCATAATGTTTCAGGCTTATATTCTTCTGGATGTTTTGCTGTACTGCTATTAAAAACACCACAATTAGTCACATAGTATCTGCAAAACAGTCCGTCAGTGTCTGTGGCTGACATGCTGACTGTTATTTGGGGCATTTTAAGGCAAAGATCAAAATCTTAAAGTGATTGTTGACCCACAAAATGCATTTTAAAAATGTATTATTCTCCTCTTTGTGGACTCAGGCTGGACATTTCTATCATTCTGGAGTTTTTACAGACAAAAAAGAAATCCCAAGCTGTGGTAGACTATGTGGGCAACAACCTCCAGCACTGGAGAAAAAAAACAAACAAAAAATAATGATGAAGAATCTCCATGGTACTCCTGTTGTCCAAGAGGCAGCTTTTTAATGCAAATATGCACTGTTGCCTCCTGGTCAGAAGATTCATGCATGCTGGACGTTCAAGATCAACATGACAAAACCCAGCTGTGTGTGTTTACATGCTCCCACAGGTTGTGAGTACTGTCTACCTCAGAGAGACGCTTATAGTAGATACTGTAGCCAAAAAAATAGTGTTGTCATTTCGGTGAAAAATGGACTGCTGCGCCTTTCAGAGGCTTGACACCACATGAGGAGTATTGTAGGCATGTTTTGTTTTTTTTCCTGCTACAGTTATGTTGGGTTGCGGTGGGGGGTGGGTGGATCGGGATGTGGGGTCTCTTTTGCCCAGAGGAGTAGCCATACATTCTGTTTTGTTTTTAGATCTGGGTCTGCCACTGGAGACGGAAAATCAAACCGATTAATTGCCCCATATTCATGACCCAAATTTTATGTTAATAATATCGTGTGAAGAAGAAAAAACAAAAAACAAAAACAAGACTGGTACAGTACTCAACACTGTGAAAATATGCATGAGTGCTCATGCTAAAGGCAAGTGTTTCTTTTCTTTTCTAAACAAATCTGATCCCCTCAGTAGGATGTGTGCCTTGTGGGATGCTCTTAGTGCTGTGTTACCATGAGGTCACAGCAAGTGTCTCTGTCCATGGCTCTTGTTCCATCAGGTTGGCAGTTTAAATTTCTAGTTAGCTGTGCAGCATCTGTCAAATGACCTCAGGGCAAATATAAATGAGTCCCGAATCTACACCTGTGGAAAGGAGTCCCAATTTTTTGCACTTTGGCAATCCCTCCTAGAGTCTCCGTCTGGCCTTGCTCCCATTAGAAGTAATGAAATAAGGTCAGCGTGGCTCCATGAAATGATGCATCTGCACCTGCGTGTAAACTTGATCATCGCTGACGGGCATTTAAAACTTTATAAAGCAGCCGGCACCTTCCTCCTAGTGCTCCCCACAATTCAACCTCACAGAAAACAGGATTGGATTGGAAATCTAAGTGAACCGCTGCCTGTAAACCAAGTAACCTTCTTCCAGTGTTCTCCTGTGACACTTCTGTCTTAAGTGTGTTAGTACTAATAGTCAGCCACAATGCAATTAAATCCAGAAAACTTCCGAAAGATTGTTTTAACCGTGACTTTAATGTGCCTTTATTCAAAACTAGCTCACTTGGCGCCCTTGTCAGAGGGGTTGGCTGAGAGCTCTTTGATCAGAGTGTTATACATTGTTTCTAAGTTTAACAAAATAATACAAAGAAAAGAAGTGCCTTTCGCTTGCTTTCAGAATAGTTCTTTGTGAGCCCCAAGTTGACTCAAGGATGCCAACTGGCTAAACTGTATGCGGCAAAGGTGCCTTGGTCTCTGACTGGGCTCTTGGCAGGCTGTCTCCTGAATGAATTAAGATTCTGGAGCCAAGATGCTGCTGCTTCTCTGGGATCCATACAGATGCCATTTGACAGGTGGAGGAAATAGGCACTCGTCTGGTGACATTTGTTTCTGTATCATGGCTCCCTAGATTTAACCTTGCAACGTCACTGGATTGACAAGATTTGGACCGACTTTTCACAGATCTGCCCTGGAACTGTCCAATCTGAATGGTTTTTTTTTTGTTTGTTTTTTTTTGTTTGTTTTTTTAGCAGATCGCAGTATAGCCAGATCAAGCTGTTTGGCTACTTTAAGTTTTGTTTGTTTGTTTGTTTTGTTTCACATGGATATAGCAATCACATTAGACGAACCAGATTATTGTATTTGGTGTGTTTGTACAAATTCTGATTTTCAACACCTGTCCACAAGAGGCTTTTCTGGGTACAAATTTTGATTTTAGGAAAATAGTCAAGGACAGTAATGAAAACATCATCAGGTCTATAAGCTTGTAAACAAGTGTGAATGCTGATGGCTGCATTGATCGACTTGTTGGACTTTAAACGTTGTCAATAGCTCTTTCTATTCAAAAATAACAAAACAAGCAGGGAATGGTGATAAAAGCTTTTCTATTCTCTTGGCCAGCCTGGGAGGAGGCGCCCCTCAGGACATTTCTATTTACTGGTCACATAAGACATATGATTGTTCAGCTTTAAATGTGACAGACAGAAGATCAAAGTCAGAGGCAATTTAGCGGCAACTTGCAGCCACTGCCGCTTTGAAATCCAAGACGCAAGGGAGAAAAGTATTGGGCCAAGATTACAACCTTGAATAGTGCCAATATGTGACAGAAGTTGATAAGGCATTCCATTTTTGATTCTTTGAGTTCTTCAATTAATAGAATTTAAAATGTCCACACAAACAACAAAAGACACTGCAGAATGTTTTTGGGAAGGGGAACTGCTACTTGCGTAAAAGATTGGCTGGTATCCAAAACCTCTGCAATATTTAAAAGCTGTGGAGGTAACTGTATGTATAATTAAAATGCTGAATTCATGCGTCTTTCATTGTTTTTGAATTTGCAGCCTGCCTGCTTATTTGGTATTTTTGTTTCCTTTGACATAAAGAATTTAAGCCCATCGCTTAGAAGCCTTGCCACAACAAAGCGTCTATAATTGTTAGACTTTCTTCTGAAAATCAATGCCGTTTGCTTTTTTATGCTTCAACATTATTATTGAATTTAGTTTGTGTAGTACTCTGCTTCAAACAGCACATGCCATGTTTACTAAAGACTCACATTTCAGACATCGGCGGGGGAAAGAAATAAGAATATAATCTCTAAAGGCTTGGTCCACATTTTACTGGCATCAAAAACCTCCACTTTCGTCTCTGAGAATGGAGGTTTTGTCACTGAAAATGCACGCTGTTGTTCGCTTGTAGGTGTTGAGTGAAAAATGAAAACTTCTTTTCAGTTGCTGTGGTCCTTTTTGGCCTGAGGAGAGTGTCTTGAAGAAATGGTATAGCGGATGCGAACATCCTCAAAGGATGTTATCTGGCAGCCCACAAAAAGCCTCCAGGAGGCGACTTCAGGGGAGTCGAGCTGGCTGGTGTTGTGCGATTCTGTTTTTCTTTTCTTTTTTTACCATAAGGTATGTGAATCAATGGAAGTGCAACACTCAGATTAGCGTTTTCCAGAAAGCTTTAGATGGACGCTGGTTTTGTTTTGCCACCGTCAGGCGCTCGACTCTGACACGAACGAGGGAATTGTTCTCAGCTGGAGCCGAGCTGCCCGTGTGACATGCTGTGTCCGTTTGGCACTCAATTGGGATGTGTTTGATTTAATTTACCATCTCACAAGACTTGAAGTGCTTTTTCATGTTGTCTCAGATGGTTACTGGACTCTGGCGGTCCATCAGTTGCTGGGAGTGCGAGCTGTGCGCTCGAGCACCTTTTTACATCGCTGTCAAACGGTCGAACATTAATACTAAAATAGAATTTTGCACATTTGAGTTGGCCAAAAAGTGACTCATTATACAAGATGCAGGATAATAGATTAATTTTCTTCCTCTGTCTAACGATGAACATGTAAACACAGCGGTTTATGCAACCGCACATAAAGACCCGGCTGTGGCAGCGTGGGCAGTGTGCACACACTTGGCGTATCAGTCATTTAAGCACTATGGAAATGTTCCTCAAATGAATCAAGATGCACAAAAAGACATCCTCCCGCTGTTGTTGGGATTAATCTACTCAAAGCAGTGTGCGCTTATGCTTCCAGCTTTGCACAATAACTGTGCTCGGTGCATAGAGCTGTCAGCAGTCAGTCCCATTCTTCTCCTCTACGAGCATTAAGAAAAAGACTCCAGCTCCATAACGGGAAGTCCCAGCAGGCACGCAGCCTCGCAGCTCCGCCAGTTAGCCAGCAGTTGAGCCGACTCAATCTGTTTGACTTTCTCTGTTGGGCACACGAAGCCCTGGGCAGACAACAAGGTCCTGCAGCTTGGCCCGCATTGATCTGAAAATTCACAGCCCGAATGGCGGCCAGCTCTTAAATATTTGGTTTTAATTACTTCCACAACCTTTACTCTGGCAGGTTACTGTTGAAACATAATCCCCGAGGGGCTGTGCAGCGAGGGCACAGCGCCATTATTCCACCATAGAGCGGGTGGCAGCCTTTCCCTTACCCAGGCATTTTTTTTTTTTTTTATCGAGGAAATGGGACACAGCCACAGCGAGGCTTTTTAGGCTGACAAAGAGCAACAGAAAACACGGGGGGAGGCGAGAGACACTTCATAACCCTTAATAATTTCGCAGCTAAGTTTGAGTGAGGAGCGCTGCTTATCTCTCTGGTGGGGGAGGTGGGTTCTTTTTTTTTTTTATTTGAACTTCCCATTGCTCGCCCTGCTTCACCTGTTTGGCTTCACAGCCCACAGCTGCGCTAATGAACGTGCACACTGCTCCTCTCGCCGACACGGAGATGATTTGGGGGTAGGACAGAGGAATCCTATCACAGACCACTCCGCCCGAGGGCAACATCTGCCTGCCGTCCTCAGCAGGGTCCTGGCACCAAAAAGCACGTTTCTCCGCTTCTCCTCCCGCATTAATTAACCATAACGCAGCATGTCGCTGAGGTATGAGAAGAAAACAAAATAGACTTTTCCATCTGGGATTTCTTTCGAATACCTTGCTCTAGAGATCCTTTGTTGTTTTTCCCCGAGGCTGCGGCATCCCTCGATACACTGGCGATGTTTTAGGGCCAGGAAAATTTCCCTTTAGCGCACACTTTTGAAAATTGCCAACGGGATGGAACAAAACTTTTTGGCACTGAGTGACAGAATGTGTTGAGCGTGAACACAAGCGTTTCTTGTCAGACTTCAGAAGACGCTCCTGGGGTTCCCGACAACAGTGGCGCAGCCAGATTACGTGTAACATCGCTCTGTCTTTTTTCCCCCTCAATGAAATCATCACATGGAATGATGTTTTCATTTCATTCCTTTCAGACCATTAGTGGTGAATTGCCTCTCTGTGCAGGGGAGAAATCATTATCTCCCTTTGGTGTGAGACTAAGAACGCATGAAAGGGTGGGAAAGTGCAAAGAGTGTTTTACATACTGGCTCTTAATCCTGACCCTCCAATAATTGGACTCTATCACATGTATCCTTTGATGTCTTTCTGTCTGGGTAACCACAAAACCACCGACTGCGCGCAGACACGAATCCTTCCCCCCGGAAGTGCGGCCCCTGTTTTCCTTACTCCCTTCTCCAAAGCCAGTTTTGTACTACTCTCGCGACGACGACGGTCATAAATCACACTCCGAGGTGAGCCTTGAGTATGGGGAGTGCGTTTGCTAAGGGGGTAAATAATGTCTATCACAGTGATCCTATCACTTTCTGATTAAAAATGTCAGCGGAGCCCTGGAGGTGACAGATTGCAGGGTTGCTGCATCCCTGGGTATTTTTGGTGCAGGGACAGGTGCTGCATGCCTGGGAGACCTGGAGGGAGGAGGAGCGTGCAGCAGGGAGCGAAGGGAAATATGGAAGGCATAGAAGGAGGGAATTGGGAACAAGAGCTGCTCGCTGATGGCCTGTGGCTAGCCTGCATCGCCCGCGACCTGGGCTGAGTTCCAGAGCTAATCTGAGCGAGGCATAGAGAGAGAGAGAGAGCCCTGATTCTCTCGGCGTGATTGCAAAAGACCAGTTGCAAGACAGAAAGAAAGAAAAAAAGAAAGGAAGAAAGACAGAAAAAAGAGGCTCAGGAGAAGAAGCGAACGACATCGATCAACCTGACAGAAAATACAGGCCGGACACTCTGTGCTGTGGAGGATTCACACCCACATGATGCAACGACGCGGATTGAACGAACCGCAGGTGACGGCGAGCGCGCCGTATTGCAGCGAGGGGCGGGGCCGCTGCCGCAGGCACCCTCTGAACCCCATCCATCTGGTCCCACTGGCCACCCGACCCACACTTGTCATTCAGTCAGGCTGTTGCGGTCATAGCGTCTGCGTCATAGACAGCTTGACATAGAAGATAGATAGATAGATAGATAGATAGATAGATAGATAGATAGATAGATAGATAGATAGATGCAGCCAACTCCCTATCAGGAGTTGGCAAACAGAACATTTCCTGCACTCATTATACCCTTCCTGTGTCTCTGGAGTGTAACTATTGTACTTTGAATATAATTTCCACCTAGCTAAGTGCAACTGCAAGTGTCTTTATTTATTTTTTTATTTTTTTTATGTAAATCATTGACTATGTGAGGCAAGCATCAGCAGCTCCATACTGAGCCACTATGCTTCAGCAAGTCTGCACTTTCTTTTGGTATATTCAGCACTAACCCCTCAGCCTTAAATAGTGGGTTATTACCCTCTGATATTATCTCCCTTTTAGAGACTTTATTGCGCACACGCGCACACACACACTCCCAAGCACACACACATAGACAGATCTCTCCCTGTTCCAGATTGTTGACGAGGTCAGAAGAAAGATGCTGTTAATGGACTTTCATAATAATCATATTTTCACATGGTACAAAATCACATAGTTATGAAAAATTAATAGTTCATATATATTTGAATGACAACTGCAGAAACATTGTACAAAGAAGTAGGAAGTGGAACGCAAGTCGCTCCTGACAAGTTTCTGCTGTGCTGCGGTGTATGAAGGCAGGCTGGCACATAGCTGGGCTTCTCTTAAGGCTGTTTGAATTAAAATACTCCCCGTACACAGTATGTGCCCTTTAGCAGACACTCCTCGGAGGTTTGACACAGAGACATAATGACATGCCGGGGCGACTTGAAGCTGTGGCGCTGGTCATCGCCTCTGGTCATGAAAGACAGAGGGAGAAGTCGTGGTGGGCAGGGGGAGGCTGGCTGCAGTGGCATAAATCAATCCTCCAAGATCTCGTTCTCTCAAGGAGGAAAATGTGCCGCAATCTAGTGTGTGCTTGCTGAAGTCTTAGGGAAATCCACGTCAGAGATGGCGGTGGGGATAAGCAGCATTGGGATAATCCCAGATTATTTCCAAGGGGGATTGTGCGGTGTATTGCCATCGAGTGACCCCGATTGGAACGGGTCACTGGCACCTCGACCTCCTCTTGACCAACTTCACGATCGTAGACGGTTGGCCTAGAAGCATTTTGGAAGAGCACCGTCGTGAGAGTTTGACCACAAAAGGGGTCAGACTCCCCTTTTGTGGTCAGAGTTTCTGGATGTTTATAACAAAAGACGGAGGAGGCGAGCGACATTGTTGTTCACGATGTGAGTCATTCACCGAATGAGCAGGTGGCAATGACAGAAAAAAAAATCGGTACACTCTGAGATATTAGGGTCCAGACAAGCGGCCGGAACAATAGAAGGAGAAAATGAAAGCCGTCAAGTCATCTGAAATAATTTAAAGTAAATTATTGATCTGTTTCACATTGATTAGCTCTTAACAAAGAGTGTGTTCAGCCGTGGCTGTTTTATCGCACGGCGCTATCAACGTTCAGCAGGGCCGCCGCTCCTCCGAGCTAGCCGCCTCTCGTTGCTGTCATCCAGCCTTGAGCAAGGCAGACACCCGCCTTTCCGAGTCATTAGCAAACCCTGACGTGATGAACTTATCAAAGGCTCCGTAATGAGACGGAGATGCAGGCGACCCCACCTCTCCACGGGTTGTTTTGCCGTTGCTCACTCCACTCCCACGCAGCCAACATGATGCGCCGTTAGCTCGTAATCAACCCCTCAATTAATTGCAGGCGCGTATTTCTTAGTGAAAATGTGTCAGGGCCGCCACGGAGGACGGTCGCAACAGCTGCGAATGTTTGGAGGTAGCTTCCTGGACGCCGGCCAACTTGGCAGCCACGTCAGCCGCTTTGTCCCGCACCCACCCACACGCTCGCGCACGCACAATGACACACGGACGCAAACAAACACAGCAGCACTGGCACACAAGCGCCATCAGGAGAAATATCATGTCCCACAGAATCAGATGCCAAAGTACGTGGTCCTATTATATCGGGGACTAATGAGCCAGCTAACTGATCTGGTAGTGATCTGAGTGGTAACTCACCAGCTTGACTGATTTGCAACGGTCTGTAAAGCAGAAATACTCTGACATTGGAATATATTGTATGTATGTAGACAGTGAAACAAAATTAGGGGAACAAAATAACCATGTTAATGTGCATTGACTTATGCTATCTTGCTAGCTTCTCATTGACTACTGGAGCTTTAGGCTACATTGTGGGCAGGCCAACAAATTTCTCTATTCAGGCCAGCCGGGGGCGCTGTGCCTTTGCCAGGGATGAAGTTTCAGTTCCACCCCAACACTGTAGATTTGTCTTTTGATTTGTAAATTAGTAATCAAGAGTCATTTTTGGAACTCTTGCATTCTTTACTGAGTTCAGAATTCAGAGAGCAGAGTAGCGGCAGAAGCTCTGATGAATTTTAATCTTTCATCACGATGGTCTCTCAGGAAAGTCGATGTAGGGGCAGGGGTTGACAAGAGAACAAAGAGCATGAATGCTTTATTCCGAAACTGCAGGTTTCACTCTGTTTTTGTTTTTGCAAATTGCTGGATGTTGAGGGGGGGAAATAATTTATTTGACGTGGCCTATGTTAATGTGTAAAAGCTTAGCAGATGTAGCAGAGATGAGAAAAATCTCATGAGTCAACCTTCAGAAAGACTTATGCAATCCAAATGGGTTAATCGACACACTCTCTCTCTCTCTCTCTCTCTCTCTCTCTCTCTCTCTCTCTCTCTCTCTCTCTCTCTCTCCTTTTTCACCCTCTGATTCACACACACACACACTCCTGCATACTGACGAGGCCTTCAGGGTCAGGATGTAGTCATGGGAGCTTGCTTTGCAGCTCAGCAAAAGGTGGATTAAAAGCATATGGAATATTTGGCTGAGGTCGAAGGTCAACTGTGTTACATATTTCTATATTTTGCAAGAATGATTTTGTCAAAGCAGCTTGCAATTCTGATGGTACTCTGCAGTGAATTTAAAACAAACTTTAGTATAAATGCTCAGTGTTCAACTTCTTAGAAGCCTGGACATGGATTTTTATCAGATGTCCAAACTGAATTGATATGGGTGGATTGTAATTGTTTTTAGTATAAGTTAAGTATGATTCCCTGACATGAAATGGGCAAATCGATGGACATTATTGACACCGAGATTTGTTGTTGTTTATTTTTGTGATCGTGGACCGTAGCAAGCAATATACACAACCTAGAAAGCTAGTTCAGTTGAGAGGAACTTCTATTGAAAAAGACAGTGGTTTGGAGGAGCTGAGAGGGGGTGGATAGAGGTCAACACAGAAATCAGCCAGAGAAGGAAAACAAATCGAAAAAGGAGAAACAGGCGGGTGGGGGAGTTGGTGGGGGGGTCACGGTCCAATGTAACGAGCAAGGCGGGAAAAACCTGCGGGGAAATAGCCATGGAAAACTCGGGACGTAAAACTAGAAACTGGCAAAGGAAGAGGATTGAGTACACGAGGAAGGAGAGGTTAACGAGACAGGGGTGGAACCAATCAAGGAGGCGCAGGCAATCAAAACAGGTGTAAAAGGAACACAAAAGCTGGACGGCAAGGAAAGCAAGACGTGCCAACACTGTGTCCAAAATCACTGAGGCTGAATCACGACTCCAACAACAACACTCTCAGAGACTCCCGGTTACTTCGTTACACTTGCACAATGAAATTGTGTGATTAAATGCTGGATGCATTTTTGTGATTACTGCACCAACAGAGCAGACTTCTCAAGTTTGGTTGCTGTGCTTGCCAGTGTCCATAATTCAAAATGAAAATGTTTTTCCTTTTAAATTAACACATTTCTTTATACTTGAATGAAAATTGCTCATTGTGGCTATTCCTTTGTTTTTTGTGTTCTAAAGTCCATCCAGAATGAACCTGCTTTGTGTCCCATACAGTTAGTTTGTTCACATTGAAAATCCCCTCAGGTCATGAGTATTAGGCTTGTGTCTGTCATCACATCTGTCATTTTTTTCTACCCACTTTCCTTTGGGAAAATGCCCGATGGCACATATTGTCTTACTTGTGGCCATTAACTGTTGGCACCTTTTTTTAAACTGCATCATGGGACACATTGAGTCCACTATATAGGGTCTCAGTGCATATGCATGATACAGATGTATTTACAGACTGGCCTCTAATGTAATGGTGAATAGTGTCCAATACAGGAAAAGCAAATTGACAGAGTAAAACAGATAGAAGAATAGGCAGGCAAGTGAAAACTTTAAACTGTAGTATAACAGAGCAAATACATCTCAACGTCAGTGTTTACTGAAAACGCTTTCATGCCTGGTTCTCAATCTCCATATTGATTTTATGTCCTCTGTTTAAACACCATACGTCCACACATCTTGCTAGAAAACAGAGTTCAGCTGCAGGTGAATCCTGTTCCCTCCGTCTAGTGGTGTTATTGGTTTTTATCTCACAGCACAGTAGTAACGCTGCGCCTCTGCAATACAGCAAATGAGTGTCACCTCCCACCCCGATCAAGCAGCCAGCTCCCGCATGCCGCCGCTGTTCCCTGTTCGCCAACCAGCTCCCCGTACAATAACACAGTTTTCCTGTCTAAATCACAATAATATCAATGACTGCACCAGTATTGATATTGTTGTTTGAACTTTTGCTCACGTTACAGCAGGGAAACAGCTATTGATGATCAATAGATAAGATGGATATTGATTACTTGTTCTGTCCACATCTTTGACAAAGGAAAAAAAAAAAAAAGAAGTCTTAAATGTTGTGTGTTCATGAAACTCTATGGAGAAAAGGTACATTTTAAGAAGACAGCACAGCAGCTGGTCATAAACAATGGCTCCTGTTAAAGTGCATAGCCTAAATACTGCAACAATGCCAAGTTACTTTAGAACTGGATGGCATTTTCACATCAAAAGAATAACAGTAAAATGACAAGTCCCCCCGCCCACCATTAACATGTTTTCACTCTGCTCCCGACTGGCTTTGGCAAGAGTTCTGTTGAACGCTGTGGTGTACTGCAGCTAGCCACGTAGCAAAGATATGCAGCAAATTTTCTCCTTATGGGCTTGCAGGGAGTTACTTTAGCTATGACTGTCTCTGCCTCTCTATCTCTGTGCGATGAGTGGGTGTGCATGAGTGACACGTTGAACTTCACATCCTGAAATTGAGGATGAGTTTTGATAGGTTTGTCATGCTTCTGTCATTTATCCAATTTTTCACTCCAACGCTGATTTCTGTTGTATCTGTTATCACTCTCCACAGTTGTTATCCCCATGTGTGTTGTCATGCGTTGAGGATTCCATTATCCACTTGAGTCAGAATGAGCACATAAATGATATTTTTGCAACATCGTCCGTCAAGGTTATACGAATTGTTGTGCATCATGTTGTCACTGTCATGTTGATACCAAGAATGGACTCTGAAGTGAAGTTGGACAAATAATTTTGCATACAAGTGAGTTTATACTTTTCAAGTAAGGCACAAGGTGTAAGGTGGCTCTGGTGATATCGGTGTTGTTCCATCATATTTGGATTTAGGAATTTTTCAGCTGATAAGGTCGACTCCTGGCATGTTCCTGAGCCTGTTGTGTTGTTGCAGTACTTAGTGCCTTGCTTTGGAGACAACATTATGTGACCGAGATTGTGTCTCAGGAGGTTTCTTGTTCTGCTAGGATGTTTAGTGTTTTTCTTTTGTCAACCACAGCCCTGCCAGAATGCAGGCTTTCCCAGTGGAATATTGCACTGTAGCAAAGTGATAGACGTGGTTCATTTTAAATGTCACTGTTTTTAATATCCTTGCAGATCATTGTTTATTCCTTCTTCAAAAGACCCAGAGAATACATTTTGTATTTGTATTAGATTAGATTTGCATTTCGACTGGGAGTAAATGGCAACAAGTTTTCAACTCTTGGTTTCTCAGAAATACTCAAAGTAGTTAACTAGGACTGTAAAACTTGACTTCTATCTCTCTCTCTCTCTCTCTCTCTCTCTCTCTCTCTCTCTCTCTCACTCACTCACTCTCTCTCTCTCTCTCTCTCTTTCTCCCTATCTATCTATCTATCTATCTATCTGCTTTTCAGGTTATATCACCAGCTCTTGGTCTTTGCGGTTGGTTCTAGCGCTTTGCATTTTCCAATAGCCTGCATCTATTGCATGACCTCACACGAAGGAAAATGTTTGAGAATAATGTTGTTTTTTTTCTAATCAAACCAGAGGTTTATTGTCAAAAATACTCACATACCTGAGAGGGATTCTGAAGGTTTATAGGCTTGAGAGAATAAAGAATTGTAGCCTAATAGCATTTTCACAATGATCCATTGATATTTATTTGGCATTTTGGCATATTAGACATATTAAGGATAAGAGGCTGTCCTTGTTTTTTTTATTATTATCTTTACATGTCTGTGTGACATTTAAAAGTACATCATGTAATATGCTGTATCCCACTTCAAGTGTGGCAGCCCACCTTATGTCTCAATTACTGACGGTGGCAGCTTTTCCCGCCCATTGTCACCCCTTCCTCTCTTGGCGAGAAATCGCCAACAATGTTTTGTTATGTGCTGGGCCACGAAGGATCCATCTGGTGCAGGCTTCAAATTTGGGCGATTTAGGCTGAATTGGCTGTGTTTGAGGGGGTCTTTGAATTCGGACAGCTTTGTCACGACGGAAAAAAGGCAGCCTCTGACTTGGAACATCGCAGCTGGTGATTCACAACAATTTTGCACTGCACGATTGTTGTTGCTGTTGTTGCTGACCCACTTCCTCGCCAATTCCACTTTTCTTCAGCCTTCTGATTGGCCAAGGCATTCTTACGCTTTTCAGGTTATATCACCAGCTCTTGGTCTTTGCGGTTGGTTCTAGCGCTTAGCATTTTCCAATAGCCTGCATCTATTGCATGACCTCACACGGAGGAAAATGTTTGAGAATAATGTTTTTTTTTTCTAATCAAACCAGAGGTTTATTGTCAAAAATACTCACATACCTGAGAGGGATTCTGAAGGTTTATAGGCTTGAGAGAATAAAGCATTGTAGCCTAATAGCATTTTCACAATGATCCATTCATATTTATGATGTACCAAACCCTCAGACTTCCGTTCGACCTGTATCTGTATCGTCATGGCAGGAAGTCATTCGGGAATTGGCAGAGGATATCTATTGTGTCCGTGTGAGAAGAACAGGGTTTGATTAGTTGAAAGGTTTTCATATTCATAATTGGCCGTGCCCCGTGTCTCTGTATAGTTTTCCGCGCACGCTTATCACAATCACGCAGAATGATAATCGTCTGTTATCTCAATCCCCAAAACCCTCATTTCAACAGAGGTTATTAGACGGTGAAATAACTCGCCACGTGGCACGCACGCACACGCCCGCTCTTAGGCACTGGATGAAATAATTGGCTACTCAGCTATTTAATAACCCAGTAATGATGAAAACATATCAGCGTTTACCTTTCCGCCTAAAATGTGTTGGTTTTAACTCAAGTAGTTTACTGCCGCTGAAAAAGGGTGACAACATCCATATCAATAAACAAACGGCTTGGCTCGATACATCAACAGTGTCCTCTTGCGGTGGCATGGATTTAGATGACGCCCCGTCTGTTTGTTGCCTGAGTCCAACTGTCCCAGATTTTAGTTGCTCTGCCAGGATGCCTTGACATCTGCCAGACACAATTGTGCCCAGCTGTCTTGAAGGGTGGCGGCAATGTGGCATGATTTGAAAAGAATTTTGGTGCTGGAGATGTACAAGAAGGAAAATGCAGTGAGCTGGTACACAATTATTCCATATTTATTCTGGTGTCTGTCAAAAAAAAAAAAAAAACAGGTTCCCGACGTTGTTTTGTGCAAACTTTGGCAGTCGACTGACAAAAAGGATGGAATACTGTGTAACTTCCCATGTCTGCTTCTCACAGTTTATGCTCGGCAACAACCGAAAAGTGAAAACACCAGACACGCCCGTTAAAAATAATGCTCAAAGTTGCGACTGATAAGCAGACACTAAGCAGTTTTTAACTCCCCGATCTTTTATCTTCAGCTCCACATCAAATGCAAAAAACCTCTCTCCCAAGGATTCTTTGGCTCCTTCCTCCTTCAACTATTTCTCTAGATCTTCCACGGCGATATCTGAAGGTGTTTGTGGGCGGTTTGGTAGATACCCAAGTCTTCCCAAACGACCTTGCATCCTCATTATTCTTCGCAGGCGGCCCCTTCAAAGAGAGCTGAGGGACAGCGGAGATGACGAAGCGCCGTCTGATCTCGCGCTGATTCCTGCTCTGATTGATACGCACACGGCAGCCACTCGCTCACACTGATGCAGCCAACGTTATTAGCAAGAACAGCCCTTTTTAAAGTCTTCAAAAGAGGACTGTGTGTGTGTTTTGAGCAATGTCAACATTCTCTAAGTTTAACTCTGACACGATTCAGTAGTTAGGTGGTATCCTGTTTTCTTTGTGACTCCAGCCCAGGCCAGGGCCCTGATGTCAAATTGCTCATTAAAAAGCACTTTTCCGTTGGCAGGGGGGATCGGATTGTGGCCTTGTTTTGGTTAAAATATTAAGAGCCCATGGGTTGCTCATAACCCTAATCTGTTTCAACGATGTTACCACTGCCCTTACACTCGACAGTCCTCTGCGGCTCTATAAAATAACCTCTGTTGCTGCTCCCCTGGCACATCCAGCAGCGATGATTCTACAAGGCGAGGAGGGGCCGGTGTTTATTCAGCAGCTAAACAAGATATAAACCTTAGAGCACAAGCCCGACCCCATTCTCCTTCACACATATTGTCTTTGCTGAGTTCTGGCAGCCGCTTTCTCACCATGACAGCATCACAATGTGACAGCACTGACACGGGGCTGGTAGCTTCTGAGTCTATCCACTAGCAAGTTTTAGAGTTTGATTTTGAAGGAGGCTGGGACACTGCAGCTGCCCTGCCTCAGATGATTGAGCCTTTTGAGTTGGTTTCTTCAGCGAACGGAGCACTGTGTACCGCACTGGTAGCGAAATGTGGAGTGTGACAAAACACTTTATTCCAGGTTCAAGTTATTGAAAGCTTTTTTTCTGCTTTTCAGCCCCCCCATTCAAACTGCTAGCGCACTGAAAACACAAGTTTTGGGATTTCTATTAAAGTCTTTCTATTATGCTTTATATCGCAGTGTAATGCAAAGCAGAAATTCTGCCTCGTTTCCGTTCGCTTTTGCCATTTTGTCGCTTGCTGGAGGAAGCTCTCAGTACACACGCATGCAGTGTTTTCCGCCCGTGTTTGACGTGACAGAATAATTACACATTATGACCTGCCGGGAGTGGCCTACTTCTGTGGGCGTTCACAACAGCTTCTGCGGTTTTGTGAGGACACACAAATGTCCCGAATCACCTGCGGCCGCTGACAGGATGCTTTCTTTGCAAATGGAGAGAAAATCATTCCGTTTTCCAAAACATCCGTGTGTATGCTGACGTCGCCTCGCTTCTGATATGAATTCAGGAGTCATCATTTATGCCGAGTATGTTGCGCGTGTGATGAGTCTCTCTTGTTTAGGTGGTCTGTCGGGAGCGATGGCAGTGCTGCGGTCACAAGTGAAGGTTCACGTAGCCGTGTGCCACGTCGTGTGCGTGAGGGGCCATTCCTGCTCTCCCGCTTTTCCTGCAGTTCTTATCAGGTAATTACTGACTCACCTTTGAAATACCAACATGGTGCCGGAACACTGGTGATGCTGGAAAGGCAACAGGGGTCACCTTGTAATTATGACACTTTCCCTCAGCCCTTATTGTCTCTGCATAATCAGCTCCATCAGGGCTGCAATAATTGATTCTCCATTAATGCTAATGCTATGGATCTGGAGCGTGGACGGGCAAATACTCAGCCATGTTGTATTTTGGGCTTGACATTTGAGAAAGGGAATGAGCATAGTGTGAGATTCCAGCCAGATAGCGGAGTGGCTGCAGCTCAGCCTCGGCGATAGCCTTGATAAGAGTAACCAGGCTGCGCTAACCACAGCGATATATAAAGGATGAGGAAGTCAGAAGGATTTTTTCCTCAGCCTGTTTGGCGAGCTCAACTATTATGTAGCATCTTATAGAGGTCAATTAGATCTCGCGCATGCACACACAGCTTTCCCAGTTAATCCCCACACCCACCTACAAGGCTGCCGCACAGAACCAACACGCTCAAATAGAGACTCGCTCGCTTGCAATGTCACGAAAAACGTCTAATGAGAATCATACCAGACCATTTCCTCCTAACTACCTCGGGATCCATAGGTTCTTTAATGTCATTCACCTGTCAGCTGCACAGCTAATCGGCTGACAGCAGCCCAGCAGGCTGCTTGTGGCAGGGTAGCGCTCATTTATGCAAAAATAACATTTTCCAATTTTCGTGACATGAGTAAATCACCTCTGTGCCCACATCGTATCCTCTCAGTCTACAAATAGATGAATCTCAGTCTGACATTAAGTTAATGCCGTCATTGATTTGGCTAAATATTTACTGAGGAAGCCTGAAAGCATGTACACAAGGAAGCGGCTGATGCAAGTCGCCCTAGAAAATCACAGAAGAAGGCGAAAAAGAAGGAAAGGAGATGTGGAAGCTGCAGTCACGGCACATTTGTCAGGCGTGGATGGCAGTTTTGTATTAAAGAAAAACAGCATTGATGGCTTCTCTTGGAGGGCACGATGTTTTTGCCATACTGCTAATTGGCTTAGGCAAGAAATTTTTTTGCGTGAAACAGCAGTGTATCCCAGCTCTCTGTGGAGCGCTGACTTGCATCTCGTGTCGCCCTTTGCAGCCACTGGAAACCTCAAGCTGTTACCAAGTGGCACAGTTGGCAGCAAAGGACCTGATTGATCTGTTTTGAATGTGATACACAAACAGCTTGTCAAATCCCTTTCCAAGTGTTTTTCCCTCCATATTTTGTTTTTTTTCTCTTCATTCCAAATTATTCCAAAGTTCTCTTTACCCGATATTGAGTATATCTGCAACAAACGCAGCAGAATGGGGAAATGTACCATCTGGCAAGCCGCGCACTGGTTAGCACAGGATGAGTTCAAAGGAGCAAAATTCAGCTTATTAGACTTCAATGCACAGAACTGGCAGTGTCGTGACATCTCGAGTAGTAAATCAAATTACAGGCTGTCTGTGTGTGTTGTTCTCCTGCTCCTTGTTTACTGTCCGGTCTTGTCGCAAAGACATGTTAATGCATGCAAATCTCCTCCTCCTCCTCTTCCCTGCCTTCGCAATTGTAGCGCCGACGACTTCTGTCACCGTGTCAGTAAACAACAAATAGCGGCGAATGGACACCCCTCGATGCAAATGATAGCCCACTCCAATGGTTGCTTCAATTGTTATTTACAGGAAAAACAATACGATACAAAAGAAACACCAAGAGTGGTGTCCTCTATCTTGCAATGTTGCATACATAATTCTTCACTGAACAGTCTCAAAGAAGTGAAGTTTCCAATATGTCCTTAATATCCTTGGAGGAGGAGGAGGAGGTTTTTGTTTTTTTTTGGCCTATATACATGCAGGGCAAACGACTAAATCTTGCAGTTAGATGATATTGCATGGCCCCTTAAAACAAGAGCAAATTCTTCTAAAAGACCTTTACCTATGCCAATATTTATAATAGTTGAATTGAATGTATGCTCTCCTCACTAAATGGGATGTTGATAGACAACAAAACTACAGATTTTGTGCATGCGAATTGGATGCACCTTTGCAGTATGGAGACACTTAAGGTCTGTCTTCTATTTTATTTTGCTTTTTTGACCTAGTCCATAGCTACGTGCACATTCTGAGGGTGGAATTCTTTAGTTTCCATGAATTCAAAAATTACATCTGAGCCTGCACCAACAAAGTGGTGAGGAGAAGAAATTGGTAACATTTCAATTTCAGCGGGCAATCCCTTCAGGTCACGTCAAATGATCTTCAGAAGTGTGTGAGCTTCCATCAAGTGTCCAGTTCAATCGCGTGTTTTGTGCCTCAGCGGCCAGCCACTGCTTCTCCCTTTTGCCAAATGGGCACCTCTGAATGTCCAGCTGGACAGCGCAATCCCCCACAGAAAACCCTTCGAACAAAGGCAACACAGCGGAGAGGAAGGCCATGACGGCTTTATCTTATTCCTCCCTGCCACTCACACGGCTCACACATCAATCACTGGCCCGTCGGCTTGACGTCCAGGCAGCACCTTGGATGTGATTTGTCACTGGTCCTTAGGCATTGACATGCTTCTAAAAAGCGCGGCTAATCTGCCTTTATGGCACCGTTGGGTCTTAATGAAAATGATCTGCTACGTGTCTGAAAGATGACTGGTGGTCGCTGTGAAGATAGACCTCGCAAATTAAACGCATTGCTGAACGAATGGGAATGGATGAGAGAGCGAGAGGACTGTAGGCCTGTAGGACTGTAGTTGTCTTGTTTTATATGCTTTGCGTTCAGTCTTATTTTTTATTCTTTTGTTTCTAGGATGAGAGATGTATGGCAAGAAAATGAAGGTCAGGGAGTTCATTTGACTTTAACATTATAATCTGAGCATTCTGCCCCAACTCTAGGACTCCAGTGTTCTTTCAGCATGAACTTTCATTCCAACAACAGATTACTCATGAATAAGAGACTACATTATTCACGACTCTATTCGCCAGAAAAATGCTGCAGCCTGCATGGTGAAAGGATATTCCAGCATGGAAGAAACATGTCGCCCCTTCAAGAGCAATTGCCACTCCTGGTGAGGCTTCCATGGGAGCAGGCTACCGAGAGGTGGGTGTGATGGGCCAATTTAATGCTCCATTATGCAAATTGATCATCTCAATTGACCATCACTCTGGTAATGGGGCAGGCTGACTGGTTGCACAGGCCGAGCGGCGCTTTAAACCTTAAAAAAAATAAAAGCAACAACATTAGGGAAAAGTCGCAGGTGCTAAAATAAGCGAGGTGGGGGGTAAAAACGACAGCGAAAAGCATCACAGCGTCCAGGCGGAACGGAGATGAGTGGCAGGAAGTTAATTGCCATCTCCCGGTGACCTCTCTGGAAATCCAGTTTCATTTGGAAGTCACCTGTCTTGTCTTTTCCTCCGAGAAAAGTCGAAGAATAAAATACACTTAATGAGGTTTTTTTTTTTTTGGGGGCGGGGGGGTTTCTCTCTTTATCCCTTTCAGGCTAACTCCGGGATGTTTGTTTTTGCATCTGTCTAAGTTGGAGTTCATACTCCTCAAACAGCGCTTTGTTGTGCGTAAACATTAGGTTGGTTGTTCTTTATCTCAGGGGCAGATTTTAGGCGTGTTTATCCCCTCGCGAGTCCTGCAAACATTTTTTTTCTGAGACTGCCAAGCGAGTCTCCCTGCAAATGGACAAGGCGACGGAAAAAGTCAGAGTATGGGCGAATTAATTTTGTCAGTGCTTAATTGCATTTATTGGCCATGCCTGGCACCTCCTAATCCTGGATTATGATGATGCATTAACAGCTGTGGCTGGCTGTTTACAAGGCATTTATTAGCCGGTGTCAACATAACGAGACAAATTCCACCTATCACATTAATCACCCCACCGCCAGGACTATGTCACTGACAACAGCAAAGCCAGAAGACGCATAGGCTGAGGCTCCGCTCCGAGCCGCTCCCCCATTTGCCGGCATTAGCCATTGTTAGGCGGCAATCAGATTACCTCCTCAGTAACTGTCAGCCCGGCAATGAGGTGGTGACAGCGAACTTCAAGTGAATAAAGAGAAATGAATGGGAGGAGGGCGCTAAAGATAACGGCCAGAGGAATGGTGGGATCAACTGCAACGCTTCAGTGAGTCAAACCACAAAAACAATTTTCCACACGCAATGCCTCTAATTGAAGGCAGGTCACTTAATTACAGGCGGACTATTGTTTACCATGAACTCATCTCCTCTTCCCTTTTTGTCCGTCCATCTGTCAATTTCCTCTCACTCTATCCGTCTCATTCATTCCCTGCTCTGCCGTCGGTCGGAATATACAGCTTCCAGCTCAGCCACGGAGTGCTTTATTTTAGTCAGTAAAGAAATACCAAACATGAAATAGTGAAGACGGGTCCATTAATTATAACACACATAGCTTATCAAGGGGCACGTCTAGTCAGGAGCATGTTCACCTTCGACCCAAACACCAAAACATTATGAACAATGCAATACCTCTGATTAGGTGTGCCAATATGCAAACTTTTCAGGATGATTAAAAGATCTTCCAAGACTTAAACATTATTCTGGTCAGTGCAAAATGTGACGATTAAAGTACTTTTGCTAGGCCAGCAGATAGGCCACAGAGTTCAGACTGGAAATCAATTTCTTTCTTCTTTGAGAGGTTCTCAAAAGTGATGCGCGGCAATTAGAGGAGAATCTGCGCGACACAGCTGACAAAAGCATCTGAGAAATGGCAGTGGAGAACATCCTGCTGGCCTAGTCTCAGTGGAACCGGGGGAAGGGGGATGGAGGCTTTATAAATTGTATTTCGCAGAGACACGTGGGAATCATTGCTTGAGATCACCTCACGCCCTGTAAACACTTTATCTGCTGGATTGTCTGATGCCGTTTGAAGAACAATGTCAGCTCTCGGCCGCCGTCACTCCTCCAATTCTCTGCTCTGTCAAGACCCCTTTGACTTGACACGTTAGCTAGAGATGCTCACCTGCAAGCTCAAAGTGTCTGTCTCACTTCAAAACCTGTGAAAAAATGAGAATTTTTAACAGTCATTTTCCGCTAGGAGTCTTATCCAAACCTCAACTTGTGTGCAGCATAAAATCAGAATGATGATTTTTTTTTTTTTTTTTTTTTTTTAAGAAGTACACCAGCGTAAAATGGCTCCAAACTGTCTGCACAAGCAGATGAATACTTGGCACCAAGTGCTTAAATTCATCAACTGAAGATGGAGAGAAAATTGCTTCATCTTGAAATTCATTACCTCTAAACAGAAGTCCCTTTCGCTCGCACACCGTTTTAGAGGTGCCGAGACTGGATTGTGGAACGCGGTGCTCTCTGCCTTCAAAAGGCGAATGTGCTTTGGTGATAAGGACTTAGGCGCGAGAACAGGAGATAGCGCACAATGCCGCGCCACATCTCCCAACACGAGCCGTTGCACTGTGCAGCAGTCTGCATTATATAATTCTGATGGGGTTCGCTGCAGTCCCACATTTCACCTGGCACCGCTAGAGTGTGAACGCTGGGCCACCACTCTGGCAGCGTGAGAGTGGCCTGAAATGACAAATGTGCACCGGTAAAAATCCCATCATGAATCTTACAAGGGCAGAGGATTAAATCACACTCGGTTAACAAACAGCCACGCAGTTGACTCGTCTGGAGCTCGCGAAAAAACACATATCATCCGCCTCCGCCGCCTTGATTCCTGCTGAATCATGATATTGAGCTGAGCACCGTGGGTGGCTTGTGCCAATGCTCGCCAGCTTCCAACTTCTCCTCCTCCTCCTCCTCTTTTCTCAGGAACAGCTCCCTGCCATCTGTCAGTGTTGGAAAGCCCTGGTGACTTGCAGCATGCATTAACAAACCCCACATACATGGCTACCTTTCCCTGACGGAGACTCGGCTGTGCGTGAACCTTCAGCTGCAACTCACCGCTGGGCCGGAAAACGGTGTCCGCCTGGCCAAAGCCTCATCGACACCCATGAAAAATCCCTCTTAGCGGTGCTATTGACTCAGGACATAATCAGATAGCGGCTTTACTGCCAATTGAGCCACTTTTTTGGAGGTGGACAATGTTTTCTTAAGTGTTATTTAATTGCCAAACTCCTCTCCTCCTCCTCCATTGACAGCGGCGCCTTATTAGTTATTCATGGCCTCGACTTCTTCATATCCCCTCTTTTCTTTACTGCACAATTCTGGAACGAGCACGTAGTGTACGCCCTTGGCTGCAGCGCGTGAAAAGAGATGGCTCGGGGAGAAGAAAACAAGTTTTCTTTTTGAAAAAGGATTTTGATGATGCAAAGACCATTCAGAGCTTAGTGGGGAGGAAGACTCATCATAAACAAATAACCCATCAAGGTGGAGGCTGTTTTGGATGCACAGAAAAAAAAAGAAAAAAATCTATTTAATAAATTATTCTGACAAGAGGCCAGCAGTCATTTCCTTAAACAATGGGAGGTGACATAAAACGTGCCTCAGCTAGCATTTTTTTGCAGTGTCCCCAGTTCAAATACATCTTGTGCCGGGCTCATAAATCAAGTGCACGTCGCCTTAACAGATACATGATGAGCGCGGATGTGAAAATAAATATATGATGATTAAAAAGCCTTGTTCAGTCCATCTCAAGTGGATTCAATTTAAACCCATCTTGTGCAACACCAGATATGTGACGTGTCATCTTAACGCTTCTTCACCCCTGTCGGAAAAGAGGCAGGGGCTAAGAAAAGACGGTTCCACTGAAAACCTGTTTCTTCTGCCAGTGTCACCTCTGGGTCACAGGAGCAGCTGTGAGACTGACCTCCGAGGGTCTTTGACTTTGACCGACAGTGCATTGTGGGGGCAAGGACGATTCAAGAGCAACCCGTGCGTGCTCTGATTGTAGCCTTCATTAGGTGGGAGAAGAAAACTTAAAGCTTCCGTCTCATTAATAGCATTCACACTCCCAAACCATATGGCGAGCTTCTACCTGCATCTCATTCACCCCAAATCATGAGCATCTAAATCATCTCCTTTATCTTTGACATGCTGATTAGAATAAATATTTGGTGTCAGAGTCACTCGTTCTAAAAAAGAAAAAGAAAATCAGACATTTTTTGTTCTTAGATTTATCTCACGCAGCCAAAAACAGTTGTACTGAAATGCAAATTAATTGGGCACACTATGTGTTTCTTTACAAGATGGAATAAACAAGGATGTGGTGTATTATCATGCAGCAGCTGTGATGTGTAGATGATGATGAAGCAATCCTTGTTGACACCGACTTGATTATATAGAAGTAAGTTTATCCAAAAAGAAGTCAGGCATCGATCAGGCACCCAGCTCTGCCCAAAGCAGGTTGTGTGGCCAAATGTGAACAACTCCAAAGATACAGCTCCAGCATCACAGTTTTATACACACGGATGTTAACGTACACATGTATCCTTTTAAGGGAGTACAATTGGCTGTCCCGGGGAGGATGGGATGGTTTACAGAACATACATGGGAAATGTTAAACATATTGTATAATGTACAGGACGTGGAGAAACCTCTGCCTTTAAGTTTACATACTTGCTCTCTCTGGCTGGGGGTAACCCATTAACAGTCGGCATGATCAACTGCATGTTCGTCCTGTTTCATATATAGTGGCTTATAGATAGATAGATAGATAGATAGATAGATAGATAGATAGATAGATAGATAGATAGATAGATATGCTGCTTTATTCTCATTGCAACACGTAAACATGTTGCAATGACATATTGTACTGGATGCTTCAGACACTACAAGGACAACTAGTTTTTTGTTTTGTTTTTTTATGCAATAGGAACAGTGCAAATCAGGTACCTTAGTACATATAAACTGAGGTGGGACATCTCAAGGGGCTATCCGTGTAATAATAAAGAATAAAGGGTAAGAATGTTCAGATTGTAAAACAAAGGCTCGTTTCCATCTGCAATCTTCTGACATACTGATATTGTAACGTGAGTGAAGCTACAGAGATAACTGCAACAGTGTTAGATGTGACAGTCATCTTGTGGGTGCAGTGTATGCGGCCCACAAACTGAGTTGCACAATTGTACATGGTCACATCAATGATTTACCCTGAGCTACAAATTCAAATTGCACTTGAAGGCGGCAAGGCTGCAGCATTCAGTCAGAGACGGAGGAAGGCTTTTTTTGTACTAAGTGCTACCTTCAAAGGGAAGGACATTTTTGACGGAAACAGGTGTGCTAAGTTGAGGACTCTAATCATCATTTGTGCCGGCAAGTCAGTTGCCTGTGTACAGTGGGCATAAAGCTCACATTCTGCACTTCTACAGCGACATAGTTTTTGAACGTCAGGTCCTTGCACCGCTCATATTTAGAGGAGCAAGCCCTTAGCATTGCCCACTTGCGGTAACTGGCCGGAGAAAACAGAAGGGATCGGTACAGCGGCATGTGCACTTACAAACCTAAGTATTAACTGCCATCTCGTGGTTGAAGCTGGCGTTGCAACAGAACAAACCCAGTCTGATGAGCGCGTACATGAAGGATCAAAAGCAATGGGCGTGGTACAAATTAACATCCATGTTAATCATGTCCATGACTTAATAACTAAATTCAAATAATCGCATTTGCAATGGGGCATGGCAGCTGGTTTTAATAATGTTCCATTCTAGTTTATATTGTATGTCTTATGTATTAGATATGTTATATTTCTAAGGTGAAAGGTCTCCAAAGCGCAGCATTCAAAGACCAAACACACATCCATACCCTTATGTTCCAAACAAGTTCGTGCTGCGACGTTCGTGTTATTCAGGGATATTTAGTCAATGCGCATGTCTGCTGTTTTGATTAATTTTGATCTAATAGCGTTCCCTTACTTTGTGTTCCTGCGCATGCGCAACACAAATAGTTGCTCGTCGTCGTCGGCTCGTGAGCAAACCGAAGCACGTAGCGCACGGTGCCACGGAGCTAAGAGGCGGCGAAATGTCCGGGAAGAGTTTTCGAGTGAGCGACGGGGACTGGATATGTCCCGATAAAAAGTATGTGCATCAATTCTAATATGTATTTCTGCACTATGTATTAATAGAAACGTTTGCAGCGTTCGTTAGCCTGTCCCGCTAACAGTTAGCGTCGCGCCAGGCCTCCTACAATGTGGGTGCTGTTTGGGCTGAGCTATTTCTTAACCTTATTTAGATATGACGCGTGTCGTGAGCAAGAACATGACGCTTGAATGGCACATGGCAGCGTGGCGATCGATCTACGATGGACCGCCAACGTTAAGAAGCTTTTGCTTAAATGTCTTCCCTTTTTTTGCCTGACTTAGCTGCACTTGGCTCCGGTAAACCAATTGATTCTGTTCTCTATTGTTGGCGGTCACGACGTTGGAGAAGCCAAGCTGACACGGGGTTCGACTCTAACCTGGGTACTCAGTACGATCATGTTACAACTGAACTGCTCTGAAATGGTCTGAGGTGACGTCCAAGACAGCTGCAGCAGGACTTTGGCTCACAGAGTTCACGTTAACCACAGTTGGAATAATGTGAAACGACGCCATTCACTTTGCTTGGTTTAGATCTTCTCAATATTCGTCAATCAGCCCTTGGCAGCTATTTAAGTCTAATGTGTTTGCAGGTGTGGGAACGTGAACTTTGCCAGACGAACTAGTTGTAACAGATGTGGAAGAGGTGAGTCCTGCAGAACATCGTTTCCGTGAATTATGATCTCTCCTCCATGATGTCTGCTGCACTGAAGCCATTGTGTTTTACTCCACAGAAAAAACCGTAGAAGCCAAGATGATGAAGGCCGGAGGAACGGAGATTGGGAAAACCTTGGCTGAGAAGAGTCGAGGCCTCTTCAGTGCCAATGATTGGCAATGCAAAACGTATGTCCTGCATATAACAAGGCCCTGTTGCATTTCTGTTTTTTTGTTGTTGTTTTTTGCTTGAATGTTCAAGGTTTTTCTGTTTGTTGTTCCAACATTTGGAGTAAATGCAAGCATGCTAAAAGGCTAAGAGAGCCTCACTCCTTAACTGCAGCAAAGCAGATCTGATGTCATGGTGTTGACCAATTGTTTTTCATAGTTGCAGTGACACCACAACAATCTCATGATCTGTATTTGTGATCGGATACAGTTACCACGACAGCTAGTTGTGATTAAAAGCACAGCATACACTTTTTCTGTGTGTGATGTCAAACTGTTCTATTTATGGAAGTGTTTTTTAAATAATTGGGAATGTTATTTTATTTTATTTTTTTAAATAATTGCTGTGGTCTTCTACAGATGTGGAAACGTTAACTGGGCAAGGAGATCTGAGTGCAACATGTGTAACACACCTAAGTATGCCAAGCTTGAAGAGAGAACAGGTGAGATACGCAGTTTGTAGTTTGTTGGTGTTGTGTTTAGTTCTGCGTATCGATTGTCTCTCGTTTCATTTTTGCTTCTCAGGATACGGTGGAGGTTTTAATGAAAGGGAAAATGTGGAATACATTGAAAGGGAGGAATCTGATGGTGAATATGATGAAGTGAGTCTAACTTTCTAATAATAATTAAGACACTTGTTTTGTTTATGGCGGGCAGGTGAATTTATCCTTTTTGCATCGTGGGAGCTCATTGATGATTTTCTTCTTCGTGTCATAGTTTGGAAGGAAAAAGAAAAAGTATCGCGGAAAAGTCAGCAGCACCTCCTCCTCTAAAGACGGTGGTGAGAAGAAAGAAGCACCAAAAGATGAGGAGGAAGAAGAAGAGGAGGATGACGGCGACCTCTCCAAATACAAACTGGATGTAAGAGCTGTGACTGTCGCTGGAAATTTAACTCGGCAAATGTACAAGTTGCAATGTTATGTTAAAAAAAAATATATATAATCATACCCCGCCCCCCACCCCCTGCAGGATGACGATGAAGAGGACGATGAAGATGGAGATCTGTCAAAGTACGACCTGGATGCCAGCGATGAGGATGACAAAGCTGCGAAGAAGAAGGGCAGCCGCTCCGGTTCCTCGCGCTCCCGCTCTTCCTCGCGCTCCTCCAGCTCCAGTTCTCGGTCGAGGTCCAGGTAAAAGGGTACAGGTCAAGGGTAACTCCAGGCAAAATGTCAGTATCAGCTCGATCCTTCACATGACGTACTGATCAACGTCAGTTATATGTCCTGCTTTGTTGCGTTGTTTTTGTCTTCTGTCACCCCCCCCATTCCATTTTTCACAGTTTGAACCTGAATTCATTAGAACAGAAATGCCTGCGATATCAGGTGTACCGATAAAGTGGTAGCGCAGTTTGCACTGGTTCCACCGGAGGCACTAGCCCTTTTCACACAGACAAGAGAAGCCTCCGCCTCGGTTTTTTCTCGCACAGAGCCCATCGAAGGCGACTCACTGCTGTACCTTAAAGTCATCTCACGCAGCTCCCCACATTCTGACTGCTGAGAAGTGCGATGACGTCAGCACCAGTGTCTGTATCTAAGAAACGCATCCACGTCGGCAACACTGAGCCTCTTCTATTTTCATAGAATATAAACGGGCATGACGCGCTCTCTCCCACCAGCAGTCATTTCTCAACTTTACTAGCTGCTATCGGTTTACTGCTGCTTGTCATCTTCATGGTTTTTATAACCGCGCCCGCCATTGCTGCTTGCTTACATTACACGTCATTGAATTTTCACACCGCTAACCCAACGAGCTGCCACACCCTTCGACACAGACCTCGATCAGCCACTGATGCCACTGCTGCTACCAGCGAATTGACAGATCAGTTCATGCTTCCAAAACTGCCCTTCAGACATGAAGGGGTTATAAGCCTGAACGCACCCCTGAGCAGCCTGTGTGAAAGGGGCTATTGTAACATGCAAGAGGAAATGGGTTTACATCTCCTTTGTCGCTTGTATTTGTTTCTGGTTTCTGTGTTTCCATGTTTTTGTTGTAGTTTTATTTGGTTTTTTTTAATTGTCTGCTGACATCTACATTAAAAAAAAAAAAAAAAAACTCATCTCTGCATGGACGCCTGCATAAGCTTTGCTCGTGCAGTTAGACTAGCAAAAAAAAAAAAGCAAATTAGCCAATGCTGTGCAAAAAAAAAGTTCAACATCATGCAGTTGATGCAAGCAAGGACAAAATGGCACCTGGACAATTTGGTTAGCCTAAACATCCAGTTCATTCAACCTATGAGGATGGTCTGAATGCTATCTGACAATATTCACTGTCATGCTTCTCCTTTCTGCATACATTTTTTTTTTTTTCAGTCTGTGCTGCTTTAGGGGGGTCAAATGTATGTTGGGTGATTTGAAGCATGCAGCCATAGTCTGCTGTGGAGCCAGTGCATTTGTATTGTCCCATTTAAATGATCTGTGTTGTGTTCAGTTTTGTTGTCTTTCTGTTTGCTGCCTCTTTAGTCATATACGTTGATATTAGATAAGAGTTATACTCATGTAAGTGAATTGTTTCTGCAAAGTGTGTCTCAGGTTTAGGATTCCTGGATCATCTTATATGAGCTGCAGTGCTGTAGAGAAAATATTGGAAAGGTTCTGTTTTTATCTTGCAGGTCCGGCTCTCGCAGTTCGTCCAGTTCCAGATCTGGCTCTCGCTCAAGGTCTCACTCCAGGTGAATGAGGTGACATGCACTCTCTCCCTTAGAGAGTGTATGTGCGGGGCTGAAAGATCCAGGGCACAGCATTTAGCCTAGAGTTTAAGAAAAACAAAGTGAAAATTCAGTTAAGAACCTAGATACAAATTCTTAGGGTTGTCCCGATGGTCCTAAAAAATGTGGCAACTGAGGGTTTTAGCATTTAGAAACTTTGATGGGTCTTTGTCAAGCATCTCTCTGGAGTGGCGGTCGTCTCTTGCCCACTAAGCAATCATTAAATCTAATTAAAATAAACATTTTCTGAGTTCCTATTTAGGAGATCTCAAGATCTTAAAAATCTACTTTTTTTGTTTGTGCAGTTGTTGTGCAGGTCCTGTGAAGGCTTCCACAACTAAAGAATTACATTAGTATAGTACTAAAAAAGCAGGGAAGCTTGATAAATACCCAGGCTTGACAAAGTGTTTTGGCCTCACTGACCTCAGCACTTGGTTTATTCCTCCAAAAGATCCAGCTCCAGGTCTGGAAAGGGCTCCTCTCCCCAGAAGAGGTCCCGCTCCCCGTCCTCCTCACCTGAGAGGAGACAGAAGCGCAGCCGCTCCAGGTCCTCATCTGGAGGGAGGAAGCGCAGGCGTTCTAGATCACGTTCGTCCGAAAGGTTTGGGTTTCTGTGGAATACCACGATGGCACTGATTGTTGTTAGCCAGCTGCTGGCTTGCTTACAGGAATTCAGATTCACACAACATGTTCTACTGTGTTGTTTTTTTTTAGTTTTTTTTTTTTTTTTTTAGCTTCTGTCATAGTAATTCTTAGACTAGGCAAATCCAAATGTTGAGATCCAGTTTTGATAACCCCGCTTTCTTCCCATGATGTTCATGTGATTGCAGGGGCCGTGGACAGTCTTCTGGATCCTCCAATTCTGGTTCCAGTTCAAAAAAGAAATAGATATAGATCAACAGTGTTAAAACAATAAAAAGGAACTTTGGTACCAGTGCATGTTATACTTCAACAAGAAAATCAACCACAGCCTTTCTGAAAGATGTTCAGTTTCATCAACGTCTTTTTTCCCCGCGGAAAAGACAGCAGCAGGGCGACCGCTCTCTGCCAAGATCATTACATGCTACAGTTTTAAATCCACGTACACACAAACTGTGAATAGTGTTTGTAGCTACACGTGTCCAGTTAACAAGTGTTTGGTCCTCTGAGAAAATCAGATGCACCTTGGAGAGACTGTGTCCCATCTTAAACCCGTTTTGCTGAATACCTTTATGGCAGGACAGTTCATTTTACTCGTGTAAAGAGATTCAAAGGAGAAAAAAAATCGGATACTTTTTTCAGCTCGGCAAATTAATCACGTTTTCCTTTTGAGAAATACACATTTTATTTTTTAACAAAAGACAAAGTGAAATTGTTTAGAGGATTAGGTCTGTACCAATGAATTTGGGCTATTTTACTTTATTTTTTAAAATAAATATTTTTGTGTGTTTTCAAGGTAAGTATTTTACTTTTGATATTGCTTGTAATTACACAAGTTCAATATTGTTTAAATTAGATTTAAGTTCTTTTTTTCTTAAAACTGACCTAGTTTTCTATAATTTTCACACTTTGGTAAAAAAAAAAAAAAAAAAGAGAGAGAGCGAGAATAACAATAATAATAATGAGGTTTAAATCTTGTGCACCATATTAGGACAGTTCCGTTTGATCCAGTCAGCTCCCAATTCATGTTAGAATGTGGCAGTTTTTTGTTTATTTGATTTGATTTTTTTAGTTACAATAACTCCAATGTACACGTGTAAATAAAAACCTGTCAACATTGTATCTTCTGTTTTTTATTAGTGTCCAACACGCTGGATACATTTAAGAATACCAGTAGCCTATTATTAAATGTTTCTGAAATTTGAGTATCACCGTTGTACCAATAATTAAAAGCGACCATTGATTTAATTGTTATTTATACATATATTTTGAGTGAAAGAACATTCAGCTGAGTGCCGACAAAGATCACAAAAATCAGTGTTCAATGGATCGATACGTTTCACTTTATCTAACTGAAAAGAGCAAACTCGCGGTGATGGAATCACGTTTTAGTGCTAACATGGGTGGTTGGCGTGTTTGTGGGAGCAAATGGATTTGAGTTCGCTTTTACAACCTGGCGCATAAAAATCCAATTTCCGATCGGCGCAGTTCTAATTCCGGCCTACAGGTGGCGCTTGATACCAGGCCGTGATGAATGTAATCACTTTTTGTCTTCGGCACTTGAAAACGTAATTATTCGATACACAAACCGATTTGCATTAAGGTTGAGGCCAATCTTCCAAACATGGATTCTAAAATAATAATCCATTTTTAACCCCACTTCTAAAGGCTCATACACACTGAACGCGTTTTTGACGCGGTCTGACGCGCGGTATGGCGCAAGTAGGCGCAAGCAGGCACAGACCTGGCGTCAACGCCCTGTGACGACACTTTGGCGCGGCCAATAGGAGAGCAGCCGGTTCTGGGGGAAAATAAAGTGCCCAGATGCAGAGCACGGCACCAGTGTTTACATGTGTGTTAAAACTTCTCTACATCGAACTGTGTCTGACAATTTATGAACATAAGGTTGTTGTTTTTTTCATATATATTAGGGTCGGGACATTATCGCGATGATTCGCATTTTATCTTATACTCAAGACAACACGGAACGTACATTGCACGAGTAGAGTTTCCGGCAAAATGGATAGCAACGCACTGAGTAGCAAGCGGGAGGACGAGAGCGTTGTTGTGTGCAAACTGTGGCACAACGAGTTTTCGTTCCACCGCAGTTACTCCGGTGCCACCTCAATGCAAAAACACGTAGCAGCTAGTACGAGCACCGGAGCAAACAAGAACGTCAGAGCGCCGAAACCGAGCAGAGTCGCCAACCAGATGCATATTTTTTAAGCTAGTCTTGAGTCCCAGAGCTCGGCGTCATTTCAGATTTTACACTCGGGACACTGCGAGAGACAAGTTTTTCCTCCACTTTTCTCACTCCTGCTCTCTCGCTACTGGCGCTCTGCGTCTGGCCACTTTTTTCGGAGCCGACTGCTCTCCTATTGGCCGCGCCAAGATGTCGTCACAGCGCGTTGACGCTCGATTTAAAACATTTTTAAATCGAGCGTCAAGGCGTCAAGGCGTCAAACGCCACCCTTGCGCGACGCTCTGCTCTCTGCGCGGCGTTGCGCTCTTGCGCCGACGTCGCACATACACAATGAATGGCTGCGCTGACGCCCCCCTGCGCTTGACGCGTTCAGTGTGTATGAGCCTTAAGCTGAAGCTCTTTGGTGGTGTAACGTGTAACTCGTCGAGCGCCCGTGTGGCGAGCGAAACAAGTGGACAGCTAATCAGAGAAGTTTTGCCTAAAGAATAACTAAATAAACGCGTCACCCGTCATTTGACCGGAAATAGAACGCTACTTTATATTTTCCCGCCATAAAAGGGCTTTCTCTCTTTGATTGAAATGTCATTGACGCTGCTGTCAAAGGTTTCGACAGAGTTCTCTGAATTAACATGAGGTTTTCCCTGAGTACAACAGCTTCGGAACGTTGTGTCTTAAACTCTAGTGTATCACTCCGCCTCACAGGTGTTCCAATCACTTTAACTGAATTTGAAATTGAAAGGTTAGGAGGGCCATTAAACGTGCCACTTTTTCTTTATAAAGGGTTATAATTATAAATAGTAAAGTATACTAAATGAAAGACATAGACAAACTGAGGGAATCATTATGTTTTAACGTTGAGATGCAGAGTGGGTTGTTGTTTTTTTTCTATGTAGATATTAGCACTATATTTCTACTTTTTGAACACTGTACATTCAAAATGATTAAGTTCAGTAAATGCTGCACCACTACAGTGGAAACAGAAACCGGTTTACATGTATGCGCTAGCAGAATCAGCAGTGTGTCTTTTCCACAGCGCATGTGATAAGTTGGCAAATAAATATGAATCCAAACAAACAGAAGGTGTGCCTTTGTTAACAATTGTTTGAACAGTAACCCAGCTGCAGCTGAAATTTTGCAAGCTAAGCCGCTGAATCTGTCAAGAGAGATAACCTCCCCCGTACGATTACTATTGCTACTGTGGTGTTGGACAGTGACTACTGTGACTACTATAGGGAAAGGTTTATCATATGACAAACTAAAGACTTATAGTCAACAAATTCTGTATTTACCTACTACGTTTTACTTGTAATTCCTTTCATCCATTTTCTACTACTTCTATTGCTCCACAGTCACAGCGGGATTTAACTTCTTTATTTATTTATTTATTCTTTTTGCAATATAATATCTACCATGTATTTTATACTTTGTTGTGTAATTTGCTGTGTTCATGATGGTGTCAGAAGGTCTCCAGAAGGCAGACACAGCAAGATGTGGACTGCCATGAAGTTAAATCACCCATGACTTCAGGCTGATTCATAATATGTTGTTCCGATAGAAACTAAATTAAGAAGTCCACAGTCATTTCTGGCACTTGCTGAACCACAGGGGGTCGGTCTCATTAAAAATGAACGAGACACACTGCAGCCTGTGTTCTCGTCACAATTAGCCGTCAGTGTATTACAGTAATCAGTGTAACTACTTCTAATAGCAGATAATGTTTTGATTATTGAGAACAAACAGGAATGATTTTTTTTCAATGTGACCACCTGGCCTCAGTATAGTTGAAAAACTGTTTTACAAGGGCAATATCACATCCCAGGTTGTTACACTGAATATAGAAAATCTTCACAGCTATGATGACACCTGTATTTCCATGCAGCAGATAAAACAAAATATAATGCAAAATTTGCCACTAACATTTTGTAGCAGTCTGGGAGGATTGGAGGAGACACTCTTCCTTTTTGAGGTGGTGATTAGTGATTTATAATTTTGTCGTGTGATGATTGTCACCTATTATCTATTATTAATCCATCCATCCATTTTCAATGCCTGTTTTGTCCTGCACTCAGGGTTGTGGGGGCCTGTTGGAAGGGCAAAGGTAGGGTAACACCCTGGACAAATCAGTTCATTGCAGGACCTCATAGAGAGACAAACAAAGACAAACAACAATTCACATGCACGCACCTACAGTCAATTTAGAGTTACCAATTCACCTTACGTGAATGTTTTTGGACTGTACGAGGAAGCTGGAGAACCCGGACAGAACCCAGACACAGACACAGGAAGAACATGCAAACTCCACACAGAAAGGCCCGTCTTTATTATTATTTATTATACTATTTTTTTGCACTTGAAAGCCACCCAAAAGTGGAGATCCAGTCACTCTCAGACTCAGTTGAGTGTGGCTGGGTTTGTGATGCTTTCCTCACTGAGATGTTAGGACAAGTTTGTATTTTTTTTTTTTTTTTCCCCTGTTTTGAAATTAAACCTATTACACTACACTGTTGCACGCCCAGCTCATACTTTCTACTCAGCCGGCCTATGATGTACAGAGTTGGTTACACGTGAATCCACATGCTGGCTCAGCTCCTTCCCTGCTCTGTGCGCTCTTGTCAGTAGTCCCGCCTCCGGTGCGTAAAGTAGCCGCTGCGCTCAGGCGCACCGCTTCTACTCTCGCAACACTCGCTGCGCAGGCAGGATGCCGGACACACGCACGGCTCTTCCACCGCGCACGGGTTTACCCTTTTGGAACGATGAGTGTGATCGCCAGGGCACCGCGGGAGTGATGCTGAACGCCAACGTCTCCCGGTCAGCGCGGGAGAGCAACGGCACCAGGAGCTGCAGGTCCGTGTCCGTGGGGTTCCCCATCACCATGATGATCACCGGGATGGTGGGCAACACTCTGGCGCTCGTCACGGTCTACGTCTCGTACAAGAAGAAGGAGAATAAGAGGAAGAAGTCGTTCCTGCTCTGCATCGGCTCGCTGGCCCTGACGGACCTGTTCGGCCAGCTTTTGACGAGTCCCATCGTGATCTCGGTCTACCGGGCAGAACTGAAGTGGGAGCGCGTCGACTCCTCCGGCTACCTGTGCGCCTTCTTCGGCGTGTGCATGACCACTTTCGGCCTGTGCGCGCTCTTCATGGCCAGCGCCATGGCCGTCGAGCGGGCCATGGCCGTGACGAACCCGCACTGGTACTCCAACCACATGAGAACCAGCGTGACCAAGCAGACCTTGGCCGTCATATGGTGCCTGGTGCTGCTCTTCGCGCTGCTGCCCATCGCGGGGGTCGGGAAGTACACGCGCCAGTGGCCGGGCACCTGGTGCTTCATCAGCACAGGAGACACCGAGGTCCCCGGGAACATGTTCTTCGCCACCACGTTCGCCAGCCTGGGAATCTTTTCGCTGCTCGTCACGGTTTCCTGCAACGTCCTCACCATCCGGGGACTAGTGATGCGCTGCAAGACCAAGTCCGCCGCGTCCCAGTCCTCCAAGCAGTGGGAGCGGCTCACCACCGAGACCGTCATCCAGCTGCTGGGGATCATGTGCGTCCTGCTCGTATGCTGGTCCCCCCTGCTGGTACGTTTTCAATTTTATCAGGCCGCTGCAGCCTCTCCTGCTTCAGCCAGTAAACACGATGGTTATTATGTGTGTTTTTGTTATCTATTTCATCCTCTTGTTTACACTCAACACAAGTCAAAGGTGGATCACGCTGTCCGCATGAACGCTGTCATGGACAATTCCTCTGAAAAGGCTTCTGCCATTTTTTTTTCTTTCCATTACGGAGCAATCTACTTAGCAGGGTCCTGTTCTGGGGGTCTGCTCTCTCTGCTATGAGATCACGCATTGTCGGTCAGATATTAAAAAGTCCCACCAGGGATATAAATAGAAGCTGCAGCGCAGACACTGACCGCCACTCTGAGGGAGAGAGTTGTGCTTTCTGCAGGTGGTTTGACAACACCGTGTTTTAGATTGCGTAAACTCTGCGCCCGTGTCAAATTACATCCATTTTATTGTCTCACTAATGAATGTATAGTTTAAACATCCTTAATGACAGAAGTTGTCTTTTTTTCAAGATCAATGATCCAAAAACCCCACAGCTGTACAGAAAATGTTAAGCCCTGTGTTTGCAGCCCTATACAAACAGACTTCCCTCCTCCATGTTTTGAAGGAAGAGACTCGTAGCACTGTCGTCAGTAGCCGGTGGTAGAGGTATCGCTGAGGCGTCAGTGCCCTTTGTGACATCACAAAGGAAGGATTACAGAACTGTGCCTTAAGCACACAATTAAAAAAAAAACTTTTTCATATTTGTTTCTTAAGTTTCGCATTTGTGGCAAGTTCACTGACAAGAATTTATTATAGTTGGACAACACTGGTGAAGAGGATTTTGTATCATACGAGGCCTTTAATTTTCTGTGGTGGTTCTTCTCTGACACACCTTTGATGGGGCTGCCCCTCTCTCCCCAGGCTCTCATGATAAAGATGATCTCCTCTCAAGTGTCCTCCCACCAGTGCAACCCAACGGCGCTGCCCTCAAGCCGCGGCCCCGGCAAGGACGGCCACCTGGACTGTAACTTTTTCCTCACGGCCATCCGCATGGCCTCCCTCAACCAGATCCTGGACCCCTGGGTCTACCTGCTCCTGAGGGAGATCTTCCTGCGCAAGTTCTGCATCGTGGCCAACGCCGTGTCCAATTGCTCCATCGAGGACCGGAAGGACACCCAGGTGGTCTTGGACCCTCTGAAAAAGCAGAACCAAGAGGATGAGGGCCTCCACAAAGCGCAGAGCAGCTAAGTCCGGCCATTGACATGAGCATCTATAATTCCTCTGACATTGAAGCCAGGCCCGATTCAAGTGACAAAATGCACGTGTTGTCAGAAGGAAGAAAAGTGAATTTTCTCCACCACAAACGGATACAGTGCCAGCCTGCTCTGATCTGAGTGCAGTTTCTTTGCTGAGAGCTCGTTCAGAGTCACCAGAACCAGCATGTGGATGCATGACAGTGTCACCCTCTGGCCAGCAGCAGACTGAAAACGCCATACTAAGTTTTCACTGCCAATAGGACATATTGGGCCAAGGAATTATGTACGCGACTCTAAATCTTATGGATGTGGAGCATCTCTTGACTTCGTCTTTGTTTGTTTATTGAACCGAGTTGTTGAACTGAAATACAAACAGGCTTGTAAATGTTGTAAATCAATTTTTGTATATAGCTTTGCCATAACTGACACGAAATGTAATAACTGTGGATGGGCATTCATTCAGCGGCCAAATGTCCATCTTAAACAGGAGTAATTTGTTTATTGTAAGAATATTGTGTGTATATTTAAGAATTTTGCTTGTCCGTGGTGTTCCTTCAGCAAGCAGCCAGCACCATGAAATGTGAACGTTTTCTCGACGCTTCTCCTCTTTAGTTTGTATGCATTGGTAATGTCATGCACAAATATTTAGGCTGGGTTTTTTTTGTTTGTTTGTTTTTTTGTTTTTTTGTTTTTTTTAAGTTTCAAGCCACCTTTAAAGGGGCCTTAAGTGTTTGTTTTGGTTTTGTTTTTTTTTGCCTGAGAGTGTAGCTCAGAACAGCATGTAAACCAAAACAGAGATACTTACGCTCCTCTCATCTCCATTGCTCCACCCCCTCCCACTGAGAGAGAATGTGACGATGTTTCATTTTTCCAAAGTCAGTTAAAATTGCTTCTTGTCTTTATAACTGCAACTGTTTCGACGGGCGGCTGGAGGCGGACATTCACGTCTGCTGACACACCCGACTTTGTAAACAAGAGGATGGAAAGGAGTAGAGATCAACAGGCAGTGTGAAGTGACGCTCTGCCCCCGATGAAATTACAACACTAGAGCTGCACATAGCAATTTCTTATTTCCTTACACTGATGAAAATTGCCTAGTACCCCTTGAAAGGACTGTTTTTGGTCAAAAACAGCGTTTGTCCCTCAGTATTTTGTTTGCCTTTTGGTGCAACCTTGCCGCTCTGCATCGAGATGAAAGTAAATGATGGTGCTCAGTCGAAGGTGCTCAGCTGTGAAGTGTTTTGCTTTCCACGACACTGAAGCAAAAAACGATGCCGTCAAATCACTTCATTTCACATTTTTTTTCTTGTTACTCTTACTTACTCTCTTCTTACTTGTGCGGCCTTTTCTGAATCAGGGTTCGACCGTGTCCGCACGTGTCACCACTGTGCACGTTGTAAATCTCTCACTCCTGCATCTCAGCAGAAGGCACTTCAAGGACGGACATGTTGGCTGCCATGGTGACCTGCAGGGTGTCGGCCTGGTCTTGCTTTAATGCCTTTCAACTGTGATGGAAAATAGATGTAAAAGATCTGCATTGTAAAAACCAGTCCTCTTAACAAGAACAAAAAAAATGAATCAATCTAAACCTATTTTCAGCTGCACGTTGCACAGAAAACTATTAATTTGGTTGAATTGTCTTTAAGTTTATTGCCACTCGTAAAAGTGCAGCAACGCTGACACTCACCTCGGCTGTTAACATATAAAAATAACGTCAGCTAAGTGCTCCCTGGCTGACACATGGGGGCGTTTGAGCTAATGAACACCGGACTCGTGAAGGTTTTCATTATGAGCTCTTGTTCCGAGCATATGTTAGACCCTGAGAAACATCTGTCGTTTAATCAATGCCTCTCCAGCAGTAGTTATTTCAAGACGAAGTGTTGTGACAGTGAATTCATCTCATCAGTTTCCTTTTCCAACTCCCACCTGTTAATGGCGGCACAACTTTTTCTGTTTTCTGTCATGACACCCACAGTGGGGGGAAAAAAAAGAGAATGAGAATTATGCTTTGTTTTCCCTTGAGGAGTTACCAATCGGCAGTGTGCACTCTGCAAAGAGAACGTTTTCATTTTTAAACGTGACCCAAAACAGTGAGATTTCATTATGGCTTACTTGCAAATAATCATCCATAGACACTTCAATATAACTAATTTCTTGCCTCTTGAAGAGATGTTTCACAGGCTCCATTTTTCTTTCTGCGGACAGCTATCCAATTTATCTTCATATTACCCCGAGTCCTTTTGTGGAACCGTTGATGAATGCAGTCACGGCCCCCTGTGCTGGGTTGCTCAAAGGTCTGGATGGCCTCGGCTTGGCTCGGCTTTTCAGATGGCAGCTGCAACAGATGAGAGTCCAGCAGGAGCATGGAAGGGGGTGTGTAATTACATAATGATACCAAACAGACTTCATGCATTCAGAAGCTTCCAGTGCTGCCAGCTGACTTGCGTCTCTCTTGGCCTGGTCGCTAATGAATGGAAATGATTCAGAGGTTCTCCCCAAAGCTGAGGACTTTATGATGCTGTGAGATTTAAATGCTCGTATTTGTGTTCTGTGCGCTTTCAGCACTGTAAAAGCATTGTGGGTGTTTTTGTTTGTTTGTTTTTTATACAAATGTTCATTTTGACCGCAACTGATTAGGACATTTACTTTAAAATTCTTTGAGAACTTGTATTGGATGTCTTAGAGATAAAAAACCAACACACAAAGTATCATTTTCATTTTTCCTCTCAGAACCTTTCACCTCCCATTGTCCCTCAGCTTGTTTCAGGCCCTTGTCTGTTATCTGGAAAACTAACTGGACCTGTGAGTTGACATGTTGCACGCCGCACTGATATGATTCATATAAGAGCCTCTGGCTCCTTCTGGAAGTGCCACCAAGGTCACGTCTCAAGGCTAGGTTGAACAAAATTAATTGTACAAAGATCACATTTCAAGGCTGGGTTTAAAATAATAATAATGATAATAATAATAATAATAATAGATAATAGACTCATCCATCCATCAATCTTCTATACCCACTTACTCCTGCACTCAGGCTTGTGTGGATCTGTTGGAGGACAATCCCAAATGTCAGGGGGCGAAGGCAAGGTGACACTGGACAAGTCAATAACAATAATAATCCATGAAAGAAAATCCATCATCAGCCCACTTCAAGGAAGGTACATGAATGTCAAAGCCAGAAGGCAGTGCAACAAGTGTCCCTTCACCAACTGCGATTTAAAGCATTGGTGAAGTGCAATGGACCTCGTCATGAACCCAGTCATGAAAGTGAACTCGTCCATCCTGTTGTCTCGGGGCACATCGTGCCTCTACAACAACTCTGAGACTCGATTCTCAGATGAGGGCTATCTCCACTCTGCCAGGCACGGCAGGGCAGGAATGCTGTAAATGTCGCGGCGCTGCACTCTTTCTTGTGACATCGCTATTGTGTAGATAAGGTTTACGCAACACTGTGCCAAGATTAGGTGCCTGTCAAAGAGAAACTTCTGGAATTTTACGTTCTTGTCCTCCGCTTGACTTGGACAACATGCACCGCTGATACATTTTACTGCAGTGTTGCTTTGAGTGGGATTTTGTAACCATTTTTAACATTTTCACATTTCCAGGATATGATTTAGAGGTGACAGATGCAAGTGGTTCTTCCCTTCTGTACTCATGTACTGAGCCATGCAGTATTGAAAAAACAAAAAACAAGCTGAAGAATGTGACTTTTTCCTTTTAAAACTTCACAGTGCACTGCGCATTGCTGCTTTGTTTGCCTATACTCCATTGCAAGGTGAAGGCAAATAACGGCTGTTGTGTTGTTCCCACAAGAAAAAAAACAGCAGTTGGATACAACTGGACTGCAGCACCAAACTAAAGCCTGGCAGTTCTTGTTATATTCCAAAGTTGCTGTTAAGATGAGAAAGAAGTGGTTGTTGTTGATTTGTGGCGGGTTTGTTTCAAAGCATGCCAGGGCTTCTGCTGTTTGCTATGTGGGCTATGTGATTTCTCTGCAACAATAAATGGAACAATGCTAATTCGGCGCTGAGTGGTTCCATCATTAAACACAATGGCTTCATTCAAAGATAGTCACACTATTAATGAATGCATTAACTATTTTACCCTTTTTCCATGAATAAAAGCAAACGGGAAGCATCAGAATAAATGGTGTGTATGTGCAATAACGTGGGGCCTGATGTGGAGCTTTAACAGCTGTATCTTGAATTCATTAATCAAGGCTTTAATATTTTCACTTTTGCAAAAGCCAAAAAACCTGAGGAGGGAGAAGTTGGATGTGGATGAAGCAGTGTGGAAGGCTGCACGAACAGCCAAATCCAATAAAAATAAATTAGAACACTTTGGTTTGTTTCTGCTGGAACGGACACAACTTAGTGTGAGCTTTCGTCCATGAATTCTCTGCCTATGATCTTTTTAAATTGCAACAATCTATCTGCCCCTTTTATCCATCTACCAATCAATTTTTACATCCATCCATCTATCCGTCATCACCGTTTGTATTGAGGTCCAAGTCACTGGGCCAAAGGCTCCAGAACTAATTGTGCTTTGGGGATAACAAAGATTCCCTTGAAACATTGGTTTGTTCCAAAGTAAGACACTAGCTTGCTAATGTTAGTGTTGTGTGGTAGACTTTATCATCGCCAACGTCTGGGATATTGTAGTTTACCTGGCCAAGGGCTAATGGACCAACTCAACCTGCTGGAAAAGAACATAGCACCTCTAACAAGATGCTTATCCATCTCATGCTGTACTTCACACTTCACTGTCACCAAAGCTTTTCCATCTGTCCTTGTCTTCATTCACAATAGTCATCCAGCAAACATTTTGGAATGCGTTTTTGACACGAATTTTCAAACATTTCTTACCAGAAACTTGTCACTATTTCCTTTTTACTAGTAAATGATACAGCAGTGCAGTTGTCAAATTTAATGTGACAAGTGCATCTTCAATGAGCATGTGGCTTATTCAAGAACAAAATATGGTCTATCCATTGATTGCCTGACGGTGACAGCTGTAAGTCATTTTTTAGGTTTTATACATGTGGAAGTCAAAAATTGTGTAACTCATCAGGCTTACTGTTCGTCATCTCTTTAACATGAAGCCTCTTTATCGCTGACTAAGGTTCCCGTCATTCCATTATTCATCGCTGTTGAACTCAACAAATTAAAGGGTTTATATTTCTGCGGGAAACACACATAGGTCTGCTTTATAGTGTATGGGGCTACAGTGGGTGTGTTAGTCTGATATTAAACCTAATGGAGTGCAGAAGAACACACAGAATGCATGTACACATAGACCTGCATGATACATCTCTCTCATTTTTTTTTCTCAGACTATCAGCACTCCCGGCGGTTGCAATCTAAGTTTCCTTCCATAGACCATTATGCTAAGAGAGATTAATGCCTGTTTGCTCAAAATGACATGATTGCTCCTTGAGGGCCTCTTACAGCAGAGCGAAGGCATGGCTTTAACTACATTAATTAGTTTGGCGATGGATGCTCCTCCTTCGCCCTCAATCAGGCAATCAATGTATTTTTTAAATGCACACATTTGCTCACAGATCTGGCCACAAGCTGGCTTGAGATACGATGCAGATCCTGCAGGGTTTCTGAATATGAGGATTGCTGAGGGGAAACATTCAGCACCAGAGCTCTGAACAGGATGCTGGGGCCGCTGGTGAGGCTCTGGATGAATGACAATGAGGATGTGATGGAAAGCATATGTGAAACATGTTAACACCAACACACGGTACATGTGCACATATGATTCATGCCTCACCTCTTGGCCCTTTAATCATTTCGAGATTTACGCATTTTTATTAACGCGGTGGAAAATTGTGGCGAGTCGTTGGGAGACGGCGATCAGCGTGTCGCCCTGCAGCGTCAAAACATGAACTAACGAAGCCGTAAATACACAGCGGAGCAGCGGGGGAGGGAAAAATAGACTGTTCCTCACCGATCGATAGTAGATTCCCCCTCGGAGATTTGTCAACCATGGAAAAAAAGTGCTGCAGCCTCTATGAGATGTTCATTTAGCAGACAAATGTAGAAAAATGGATTGAAACAATTAAGCAGCTTTTCTGAAGCTTTAATTCAATCCGTGCGTAGTGTCAAAAGAGTTGAAAGCTTGAGCAGAACAACTACTTTCATCACAAAAAATGTATCAATTTACTGTAACAGTATCACGTTGGCAGGAATTGCGCTGTTTCAGCATCAGAATATATCGATTGTGAAGCAGCATTGAGTGGATTGTGCTGACAAGTCTTTGTTGTGCTGTAGTTTGGCTTGGAGTTGTGGTTCATTTCCTGTTTTACTTTGAAGGTACCACACGGCACCTCAGTCCCTTTGCCTTTTTTCTCTTTTCACCCCCTTTGGCCCTCATCATTGGTTTCACCTGCTTGCTGTTTTACCTGCCTGCCTCACAGTCCTGCCAGTGTTTCCAACCTCCTGCTCAGTTGTTTTTGGCACTTTCATATCTTGCGCTTGCAATTTTGTTTCGTGATAAATTTGCTTCTTTGGATTATTTCCTGATTATCTCCCGCTCATCAGCAGCTGTTGTTATTATATTTTAGGGGCCTGAATCTTTTCTCTGTATTGTTCCAACCCTTTCTGTTCTTTGTGTTTAATCTAAGAGAGGGCCAAAGGTCTTAATATCTAGCAGCTGCCTTGACCTGAAAATGTGTTTAACTTTTTCATTTAAGAGAAGTGGGCAAAAATCTCCAACCTTAGAGAACAAAAAAAAGACAAAAAGATAATTTGTCTTTCCAAACAAGCCAAAACAAAAACAACAGCCATTTTGATAAAGTGATTCTTTAGAGGACAAACACTTTACTTATCTTGTGCGCCAGACCAGAGACGTTTTGTATAGCCTTGCTGAGGTGATGCTTCAAAGCCTTTTGTTTGCCTTTTTAGCGGCTTGTATATGAATCTTTTTATAATCTTGTTTCCTGCAACATCGATATAAGTGCAAAGCCAAACAAGCAGTGAAGCGGCTCAGCTTGGATTTTCTTCACCCTCTTAGTGTCAATAGTTGGCCCGCTAGCTCGGAGACTTACTGTAAAATTATTTTCCTCACTTGATTCCTCTCAGGAAATACAATTACCTTGTGTTGAAGCCACAGTTAATTTCTGTGGCAACGCTGCTGCTTGTACTGCCTCCGCTGAGGGGAAGTGGATTTTTTCAGTAGCAGTTAGTGAGTGGTATTAATAGTAAAACCAAAGAGCCTTGTATCAACCAGTATGGTAATATTGACATTGTCACAATCACATGACTCAATATTAACACTTATATGTGCCAACTGATCCAGTGGTTTGTCGTGCTCACTCAAATGCAAAGGTACAGCCAGTTCAAAGGCAAAGCCTTCAATAATCAATCACTTCTCCCTGATGTATGGACTTAACGCGGTTTGCAATCAATCGGTCCTCTTGAACTACATTTGCATGTTGATGATTGAGCATTTCCCGTAGAGAACGTAACAACAAATCAGTGCATTTCCGAGAACAATGGCTAAAAAGCATTTAAGCAACACGTGTAAGGGAGACGGTGTTAAGAGTTGTACATTCAACCCCAAACTGACATATGTTTAAAATGTACAAAAGCCACGTCAAATAAAATGTTGGTCCACGGTGTTGGGTGTCAGGGTGAGGCAGACTCCGTCTCGTAAGTGGCTTTGGAAATAATAGAATTTCATCCACTTTTATGATGCAGCAGCAGCACTAATGGGCACAAATGCAACCGCATACATCTTCATTGGAGCACTTTGCCCATATTGGCGTTTAAGCTGCTGTCATCTTCAGGATGAGAGGGAGAATGAAACTATTCCAAACCTGGTTAATGTCTTTCCCCTCCAAGGATAGTGACAAGTGCCACGCAGAATTTGTTTTACTGGAAAAGACAGGACCATGTTGTTGAAGTTGAGAGGATTTGAAATTTGAGTCAGATGAAATGGATCATCATCCAAGGATTATATAGATGCAGCATGGAGGTCTCCAGTTGAGACACTATATTTCTCTTCTAATTAATTATTTTTTTGATTAATTTGGCTTCTCCAAAGCCAAGTTTCAGTTTTACAGATTATTTTTCAATGCCAAGATTTTATTTTCAATGCCAAGCAAAGTCATCAATGTTGGCTCGATGTCCACTTCTTTGTCAAAGTTCTTTGTCTGTTGCTTTGAAAGCATGACAGTCAAATACTTGGCTGAACTCAAGGATCAAGGGATGAAAGTTGTGATGCGCCACAGTGTTCCACTCAACTTTTGCAAAGTCATTTTCAAACACGAAAAGGCTCCCTCACCAGCGGTGGCTCTTCTGTGAATGTCGAAATGCAGCAGCCTCCTCAATTCTTTCTTCTTTGACGGACAACTTGCGGCTGTTTGCGAACTGCTGATGTTACACCCAAAAGAGAACCGAGCCGGTTTGGAATGCGGAGAATGGAGACGAACCCTTGTGTCCCGCTGCCTTGCGAGGTGACTCCCCCGATCCTTGGCTTGCTAGTCAGAGGTAGACGAACGTGGGCGTCCGCGCTCAGAATGCAGAATCAGTCCTTGGCCGTGCTGACCTTCAACACGTGTCCTGTGTCAATGTGACGATTCCCAGGTTCAGCGATATCAGCTTGGTTTTCCCTTCAGTAATGATGGTTCTATTCCTCCGCCACGCCATTCGGTATCTTCAATACCGATTTCTTTTTCAACTTGTAATGGGTTTTCCAATATCGCTAATATGATTTCGCCATGGGAAAAAAAAATGTTCTTGCCGCGGCTGAAAGCAACGGCGGCAGCACTCCCCGGTTTTTCCCATGGGACAATGCAGTTAATGAATTTAGAGGTAAATTACATTTTCTCCCCGGTAAATGCATTGGCTTCCTTCCTACATGTGTTTTTAAAGTTGTAAGGTCCACTTCTCTTGCTGGGGAACAGCCAATATCCACCAAACCCTGCGGCGCCACCTCAGCACAGGAAATAAAGCAGCAAACACGTCCAGGAACTCACTCGCTTCTCTCCGTTGCTGTTTCTACATGATTAACACTTGTGGACATATTGACCGTAATCATTTGAAGGCAAGACTCTAACAGTGGTGCTCACTAAGCAAAAGACAGGACGACCTCGAGCTCAACCGAAGGCTCCATCAACCTTGAAAGCTCAATCAAAATCTCCCAGACGACCTCCGAGAAGCTGCACTGAGTCCTGAGTCCTCTTGTATCCTGCGCCTCTATCCAATTACACAGCCTTTGGAAAATAGGGCGCAGGGAAGGCAGATGACAGGGTCGTGACCTCTGCGGCTCAGATGTAGGTGCTGTTGAACATTACTTATCCACATGCAGGACGGAGGCTGTTCGGAGCCGACCGCCGAAACATTCTACCTCGTGTTTCAGGAAGTGGAGACAGACGCTGCTGGGGAAAAATGCTGAACAGGATCCTGCTGACACATGTCTGCTTTGCTAAACCCTTGTGCGTGTACAATATTCCTTAGCCCCCAAGGACCTCATGAGTAGCCCGCAGACCCGTTCAAAAAATTGCACAGCTCCTTGAGCTGTGTCTAAAATTCAATTTTATCCAACCTTTTTAAGTCGTTTTTGATAATTATTGAGAACTCATGAGCTCATGAGCGGACTGATCGATCAATCAATCAATCAATCAAATAGTGCAAAGCGTGTTTGATACAATTGTTGTTGCTCCCACATCCTGAGAAAAACTAATTTTGACTCAGATTTCCCAGAACTCCTCACCATGTGTCAGGGGCGGAAACCCTTCAAAACACATTGAAGGACGTTTAAAGGGTTTTCAGAAGGAGGCGGAGTCATGAATCTGTATTCATCATCAAATGCCTTTTCGTTTTGAATTGTCCATGTGACAACGGTGCAGCTGCAATCATCTCCTGCAAGTTCAGCCGTCTGATTTGGCCTCTCTCTCTCTCTCTCTCTCTCTCTCTCTCTCTCTCTCTCTCTCTCTCTCTCTCTCTCTCTCTCTCTCTCTCTCTCTCTCTCTCTCTCTCTCTCTCTCTCTCTCTCTCTCTCTCTCTCAGGTAAAACTTAGTTTAGTTTCTCCAAACACTGACAATGAATTAAGCGGCGGCGATGTGATTAAACATTAAAGTCATCCTATCACAGCAGATAGAAGCCAGAGGAGAAGAGGCTCAAATGAGTAGGACGATAGCAGCGTGCCATGAGACAAAATATCAGGTTTATTAATTCCAGCTCCCACATTAAACTGTGTGAATTTAATTGGTCTTATAATGAGGTAACACACAGTGAGTCTTTGCATAGAGGTTATTTAGTGGTTAGACAGAAGTTTATTAATAATATTATTATTATTATTGTTATTATTATCATTATCATTATTATGGAATCTCTCTTCTGCACTTTATGAAGGCAAACCGTTTTTTTAAACTTAGTTTGGTGCACAAACAGCAACACAAATTGCTGGAAACGGCCAAGGACTGATTCTGAAAACACCATTGAAGGCACTGTGGTAATTTTTCTTTTTTTTTGCTGGGCACAAAACACAAACACAAAGTACACTTGATAGATGCTGTTGTGGATGGACGTTCTGTCCCCCTGATGGATGCTGTTTGCCTCTCTGTTGGCTTTATTTCCAGCATCCATCTCAGAGAAAGCACACAGAAACCTTTTGAAACAGGAGAGGCACTTCAAAAAAAAAAAAAATGTAATGAGTGGTGATGCAATGTGACAGAAAGGCAGACAAATTAGATTTTTTTTTTCACAGCCAGCCATCCCAGTTAGTGTTGCTGTGAGGGGTTGTGGCTGCACCTATTGAATAAAGTCCTGATAAAGCCAGCAGGGAGGATCAAAGGTTGCCAGCTCGTTGTCCAGTTGTGATAAAACTGCTCTTGTTATTTGTTGCCGTGGCCATATCTCCCACCCGTCTCTTCCTAAAGTCCATGGCAACCTCCAACCAGCGGAAAACTATTCTGATGGGAGCTTTTCAAGACGGTTCTGTGAGAATTCTTCCGACTTGAAATCTCAGCGAGCGTTCCCAGCCCTTCTCGATGCCATGGAAACCATATTGCACCTACATGAAACCAGTCATATAAATACCAGCATTTATGGAAACTGGCCTTCGCAAAATTATTTAGCTGGAATTGAACAGAAATGGTCTGTTGTTGTGGGAAGCTGAAGTTTGACCTAAGTCACAGTGACCACGGACCAAAACAGTCCAGTGTCTCGAGTCTCATCTACGTTTTTAGCCATGTGAATTCTGTGGGCTTAAAAGGTTTTTGTTTGTTCTCCATCTGTTGCCAGTTTTTTTCCAACTCAGGTCTCCCGGCGAGTTTGCACCCAGATATGGCATCCTGATTAATGTGCAGACAGGACACACAGGTGGGTTATCTAAAGGCACAGTCCATAAAACTTATCACGTGGAATGGAAGCGATACAAGAATTATCTGAAATCTGGGGGGGGTGGGGTGGGGGTTGTTGTTTTCCACTACCTACAAAATCGATGTCCCTTTACAGTTCAACTCACATGTGAAGGAGAAAATTACAAAACACAAACTTCTGAGATCTGATTTGAGCTGCATTTTTTTATTTGTGTCTTTGCCGGCTTTTGAGTCCGACCAGAATAAAATTCTGAGAACAGTTCCAACGTCAAGCTTGAACTAAAATGTTTGACAGCCTGAGATCTGATCTGATTACAGTATCGTGACAGAAGCTGTTTGTGGGCAAGAAGCTATAGAGATAACCACTTTCCGAGACACTTGGTGCACAGAGGCCAAACAAGTAAGAATAGTTGCTCCAAAAATAACACCGTGACAGGAGGTCACAGTGTGGGAGGCTGGTTTAGTTACAGGATCTGGCCTCCCTAATATTTTATCCCTCTTGTCAGTCTCTGAGGTTAATGTGCTGCTCTACCATCAGTTTGAGTACAAGCCATGGCCAACTCTTCTAAAAGCACTCAAATGAAAAACCTAATGGCAGACAAATCAGGCAAAACTGGAACTTAATCCATGAGCCGTGGCTACGAGTTATTGTTGATTGAAGGCCAAATAAAAAAAAAGTCTTTTGTTTCATGGTAAAAGTCTAATTGGAGAGGGAAAGAGAGAGAGACCAGGTTCCAAATTCCTATTGGCTAAAATAGACAACATTGCACTTCGCCATAATGACTTTACCCATAATGACTTCACATCAGCTTTGTTGTAAAGCTGTATAGAACACATCCAAAATTGGCAAATAGCTTCCGCGTGCAGTTGTGTCTTCTTGCTTACGACTGGCACTGCACTCGCAATATTTCATAATCTAAATGTATTTTCATGCTTTAAAAAGAAGAAAAAATGTCCACAAGAAATAAGTGGGGGATTTTGAAAATGTTGTTAGACGCCATCCGGTTTGGGCTTGGTGTCCACTCTGTAACTTGAGAGTGGCAATAATACAATATAAAATAATTATAATGTTTGTGTTATTTAATCTACTTTGTATTTTCTAAGTGCAGCTGTGCACCACTGCTGTGTTGTGGAGAAATTGAATGTTACTGCAGGCTGTTCTGATGTCACAGTGCACTGTGTACTGTGTGTACTGTGTACTCTGGATTGTTAGCTGAGGTTATCAGTCAAATCCTGTGCTGTAGAAAACGATCTGGCGCACAAAAAATGGTGGTGTTTTTCTTGCTTTTTTCCTTTTAATTTTTAATAAGGGACGGCCACAGCTGAAAACCTGTTTACCTGGCGCAAATTGTGTAATTATCTATAAATTGATCGTGACTGCACACAATCATTTTTCATGGGTGCCCTTGCCTGACTTAAGTATAATGTGTTCATATTTTATGCAACGTGGTTCCAGTTGCTCCAGGCAGATTTGTTTTCACTTTGTGCACAGGGTGTTATGTTGTCAGGCAGCTGATAATGAGATGTAGCCAAGATGACAAATGAACAGATACTTGAATATGGCCACTGTACTGCAGTGAGTCTATTGTGGGAAATAAGCGATAAGGTGCTTTGATGGAGAACAAAAAATAAAAAACAGGACAAAAATGTCAGGAATCAAAACAATGATTTCATTTTGAAGGTGATATTTTTAGCAGGTGGCATATCATGTTAGCACATGTGCTAACATTTCAACAGAGAACATTTTACATTATGATAATAACTACAATAACATCATGACATAATTAAAAAAAAAAACGTCCTTTCTCTCTCGCCAGTCTCCTTTACCTTTACTGTCACTATGGACACTGTGTCCTGAATGTTTTACATGCTTTTTATGCGCTATCACACCTGATTCCAATGAGCAGCTCCTTATCATCCAGTATCAGGATCAGGATATCGGCATCGGGTGTGTTGGAGCAGAGAAACATCTCAAACACGCTGGAGCAGGTTGTCCTCGGCAGGAGTGTCTCGTTGGGGACAAAAGGGCAAAACACATGACTCCTAATCATATGTGTAAGAACCTTACTGGGCCTACACAATTTCAAACCAACCTGCTTCCCGCCGTGATGGAGCGCACAAAGTTATTTTTTAGTATTTTTTCCATTTTGACGTATGCTTCCTGTCTTTTTCTGTGCAGAACCTTGGCTAAACCCTCTTTCTCTTCAATAGTGACTGATGCAGCAGTTGGCATCAAACGTTTCTGATTCTAGAATTTTATTTATTTAAGATGAGTGAAAATTCAACATTTAAACTAAAGTTGTGTGTTTTTGATGTTGTCAGCCAGTGTTTCTCAATGTGGGTTTGCCAAAAAAAGTTATTTGCACAGCAGAAAAATGTATTCTTGTTTAAAAAGTAATGTTCAGGATTTGATATCACAAAAAGTGGTGTGCCAAAGGTAAACCATTATTTGCACATTTATGTTGTTTCAGTGAATTTGAAAAAAAAAGTATTTTGTCACCATTTTGGCTTTTGGGGGGAGGATGCATGAAAAAAATTTTCCTCCAAGGTGGGGCATGACAGAGAAAGTTTGAGAACCACTGCCCTAATGCCATGCAAGTTCATGGGGTCAAAAGTCAACTTTGTCCTAGAGACATGGGGCCACTTGCAGGTTTATCGGGATCCCTCAAGACACAGCCACGTCAAATTTGGGGCTTCTAGCCCATGAGGAACCCCGAAACCCTAACCCTAATTCCAGCAGTAACCCTAACCCTAACCCTAATTCCAGCCTTATCGCTAACCCTAATGCCATGCAAGTCTATGGGGTCAAAAGTCAACTTTGTCCTAGAGACATGGCACCACTTGCAGGTTCATCGGGATCCCTCAAGACAGAGCCACGTCAAATTTGGGGCTTCTAGCCCACGAGGAACCCCGAAACCCTAACCCTAATTCCAGCAGTCACCCTAACCCTAATTCCAGCCTTATCGCTAACCCTAATGCCATGCAAGTCTATGGGGTCAAAAGTCAACTTTGTCCTAGAGACATGGGACCACTTGCAGGTTCATCGGGATCCCTCAAGACACAGCCACGTCAAATTTGGGGCTTCTAGCCCCCAATTTTTTATTTTTTTTTGTTGGGGGTGGGGGGGGCCTGAAAAAATTTTTCTTCCTCCAAGGTGGGGCGTGACAGAGAAAATTTGAGAACCACTGTTGTAAGCCAACATAAAAGCAAGCAGCTGTTTTTTTTTTTTTTTTTTTAATTATTATTGTCTCCCAAGTTTTCTGCCAGTGTTTGTGAAATTTTTCCTTCTGGGTAAAATAAGTGATTTGTCTGTTATTGCAGTGAGAGCAAATAGAAATGGATGTCTTTAAACTGCTTTTGCCAAACATCCAAAACAAGGCAAGGCATACAAAACAGCAGCTGTGCTCTGAGAACACAGCAATCCTTCATTTTCTTTTCTTCGGGTGCAATTTGAGCGTCTTTGGCAGTGGCCCGTAACTCCATTATGCAAAATACTGAACGCCCGGATTTACTCAAGGTTAAAAAAAAGGTTTACAAAAATGTCACTGCACACTAATGACGAAGGTAATCTAAAAAAGGAGGCATAAAGACGATTGTGTCTGTCAACCAGGCAAAATAGTGCATGTAGTCCATTTAACACATTTGACTTCATGAATATGCAGATACAGGTGTTTCTGACAAAAAACAACATATTGGACAAAAAAATATTATCAAGTGCATAATTCACCAGAGCTGAAATTGATTGCGGAAGCTATTTGAGTCATTGGTTAGTGCCTTTGAAAGGCAGGTATTAACTTTGTGTGAAACGGTTGCCACATATGCAGCAAACGATGCTGACCAGGTTGCAGAGGTCTGATTCAGAGCCACTTGTCATGAGCCTTTTGATTGCTGGATACTAACAGTGCATTTCTTTTTTTTGTCAAAACATTGTGAACACGTCTTGATTGAAGAAAAAAACTCAAACTATATGTATATGTATAGTGCAGATCTTTAACCCAGGACTGCACTGTGTCACTGGATGCACATGAGGCAGCTATCATTTTTGGCTTGAGTCTCTCTGAAATAAGGCCGTCTCCTCCACTTTTGCGCCTGTTCTCATATGTGCGAGCATTCTAAGTAGATCTAAGATTGCGACGCTGGCGAATAAAGAGCTTGCCCGATCTGTTTGGATGTGCAATCGATTTTGTGCGCGCCACCCGAAATCTCAGCCAATCAGGCCCTAAATGTGTTTGTGTTGCTTTTTTATGATTATTATCATTTGTTTGATTTAGTTTTTAGTTTGATTTATATACTGGTGAGATATGAATGAAGACCAGTTGAGGCAAATGTTTGAACAGGACGTGAACAAACAGAAGTGGGGCCAATGAAACTGTGACACCAGATTGCATGGTGGCACCATTTACTGTATCCTAAATGATTCCACCTACAAATGACTGACTTCCACTTTTCCACAATAAACAATGTAATTCCTCAATCTCAGTCTCTCGATCGAGCATTTGCCCTGTCGTCGGACACAAAGTTGGAAGCCATTCCATCTTATTCCATTTGCTCTATCCAAGAGGTTGTTATGGCTCTCTGGAGTATTTATATTACATCTGCCGGTGATAAAGCAGGCTGGGCACTGAGCGCTGAGGCTCATTTCAAAGGCTGATTTGTCTTCAAATCAAACAAGTTTTTAATCACACAGTTGCCTTGACTTTGCCAGTCAGAGGAGTCACTTAAAAAAAATTGGCCCTTATCCTACAAGTACTTTAAGACTTAAAGACTGCAAGACCTTTGAAGAAAACACTTGGCTGGTTCAGGAATATGATGACTTCATATCTCATTTACTGGCTAATTTTCTTTTTTATTTTTGTATCTACAGACAGACTGTCTTCTACGGACACAAAGCACCTTAAACCTTAGCAAATTAAGGCAGTTGGGTTAAAAAAAATGTTGCCGTGTTGCCAAAAGAGACCAAACATATCTGTGAGTAGAACCAGCTATTGATCGAAACCAAGGACTCTGCAATTTTTATATGCTGTGATGAGCAGCAACGATCCAGCAGAATTTTTTTTTTTTTCTCCACAGGCTCTTTAAATGCCAACCGTGTTACAAGATCTTGCATCTGCTGTGTCCTCAGTGCGCAAAGAGCCTCAGAAATGACTTAACGAGAGCTGACTCAACATGTCCTCAACGTGGCTTGACATTAAATCAAGGTGTGAGTCGAATAAAGTGTCGCCGTGCAAATGACGTTGCAGTTGCGGCTGTTTTTAAGAGAAGGATCCTGCCTATGCAGCTCTCTGTGAGGGCCATTTGATTTAAATTAGATTTAAAATTAAGATTTCATTCATTTGTTTGCTGCATGTGAGGGGTAAACAGAAAAGAAGACTCAACATGTAAACAGTAACATCAGTAACATCAGAATCAACAGTAACATTATGCATACCGTTACATACTGTTAAATAGATACACAACCAGTGTGATACGATTTGCGTGGGTCCTCCAGTTGCAGAGCTCAGTGTCCAGGTTCCCTGGTGTATAAAGATTTTAGAATAGCCCAATTCTGCTGAAGTGGTAATGATGATAAGAAAAACATGTTTCCGTGGTGTAAATATAAATTCTATTTCATTCTGTTGTCCTCGTCTTTACCAGATTTTTATTTTTATTTTATTTAAAGAGTAAAATTCACCGCTCGATTCTCATTCCTTGATTATTTTTTTTTCTCTTTTTATTTTCTTGAAGATGTTTGGAAAATTGTAGAATAGGTTGAAAACCTTATAGATAAACAAAGAATGAACGCTAATTTCTAAACACAAAGCAAAGTCATTTAGTTTCGATTGAACCGATTTAACACAGGTTGCATACAAACTCAACAGAAAGTCATGGAGCGCATAACTCTAAACAAATTTAATCTTGGTTTGTCCTACCAGTTGCGTCTGAGAGATGAATACCAGTTGCGGCTGTATTGTGCCCAGCATGTGAAGGAGTCCACAGGCCTCCTCCCCAAACATTCCATTTTATCTTCTTCCTGTGAAACACTTCCTGTGGAACATCCTGAGAATTTGGGCTGAACCAAATTGTGGGGGTGCCCCCTACAGGTTTGGGGTGCATCCTGAGAATGTGTGTCTATCCTATGTGTTTGTTGATTTAAATTGGGTTTTGACACAACAGTCTAAGTGTATTAGTCCTGGTAAAGAGTCATTATTCCACAGATATGCTTAAGTGTTTTTCCTCTGCTTTGTCGATGATCCACAAATGAAAAAGTATGAATTATTATTATTATTATTATTATTATTATTACAGTCCCTGACACTTTAAAAGCTAATTTTCCTTCAGAGCCCTGGTTCAGTTTTGTGAATGACACAGTGCATGACACTTTGCTGCAGATTCATCTTTACTCTACCAGATTCCCATCGCTGAGTGACGCACTGACCGTCACACAAAGCAAATTTGTCATTCAGAACATGCACATCATGATTGTGTAGGCTTGTGCTGCTTTGTATATTTCTGGGAAATATAGAAGACAGCCTGGCAGGGCTTCGTGTCCAGCATTTCAACATCTTTTTCCTTTTCTGTTTTTTTTTCCATATCCATATTGTTTGTACTTTCTGAGCAGAGGTCCCCCCAGCTCTTCTTCAGGCTCTGTCATTTGGCCCTGAATGGTCCAGGGGTGTAAAATCATCAGCAAGAGGCTGCAAAAAAAAATAGATAAATGTGAATGCTTTTACAGTCTCTATTATATCTTGTGGAATGAGACATCCAAAAGGCACGGTGCCATCTCAGCTATTGCATATTCACCTTCAGATGGCCCCTATCCTGAAAAAAATAGGCTGAATGTGCAACCACTGTCACTTTATGAAGCGCACTCGCAGTGATAGTCACTAGATTCTGATTGTATTTATATGGTGCTTTACCTTAAAGCATTTTAATGTGCCTTCAACATTGAATGGAGAAAATAATTAGTTTAAAACAACTTTTTCTAATTTGGAATACAGCCTGTATGTTTGACTGAGGTGATTTTATTTTATTTTTTTCATTATCGAATCAGAGCTAATATGCTATGTGTTTTAAGTAAACAAATTTGCCATACAAATTCTGATAACCAACAGTCAATTCACTTGACCTGTGCTGCTTGTGCCTTCCTGGGTGTTTCCATAATGAGATTAGGAACATGGTCATTGGCATTAACAGAAGTGTTCTTCAACCTCATTAAAGGGGCCTTATTGTGGCCATTTCCAAATTTAATAAATTCATTTTGATGTTCTACTTTCAACAATTAACATGGTGTGTTTGATCGAAACACTGCTAGTTTGAGCTGTCCAGGCCTTACAAAACAAGCCTTTCTCTCACTCAGCCTGAAGACGCTGTTTTCCATCTGTGGCTCCACCTTAGAAGATGGCTACTAGGGCTCATGAGGTGATGCCTTATCCACGTTAAATAAATAAATAAGATTCTGAGCAGTGACACAGAAACAACCAACCTTCCTGGTGTGTTAGTTAACCAGTAACACAAAAAGACAAAAAAAAAAACAGTTTTTTAACAATCCTCATAGTATACTATGAGGATTATAAACTGTCACCATCCAGTGGCATAACTCCACTTTACGTAGCGTCATTGATTTGCCTCATGCTGCATTGGCACTAGCTATTCACTTCAATTTTTCTTTTTTTCTTTTTCGAGCAACCTTTCAAAAGTTCACTTTAAATTCTATGGAAACACACCAATAATTACAGTAGCCACTGCTGGTTGACTTCCGTGAATTTGAGCAGACGATCATCCCCAGAGGATAGTTTTGCCATATTTTCACAGAAAAACATCTCTGCAACAGCAGGTTTTTTTCTGTGGAGTGGTGGTGGTTTGTTTAGTTTCTGTTTAATTCGTTGCCATCGTGGTTGCAGATGACGGCCAGTTCTGCTTTACTTACAGAAAACACCACTTTAGCTGAGTATCCATTGATTTAGGATTTACGTCTTCCTCCAGCTATGATAGCTGACGGTAAATGAAGGTGATAAATGAAGCTTTAAAATCTGCCGTTCTGAGAGGGCCGCCAGACTCCTTGAAACCTCTAATCCACTCCTTTATCAAACGGACTACAACTGACAAAGAAGAATTGCCACTTTGCTGTCGGCGGGCAGGGTGCTAGCTGCAAGGATACCTTTTTAATCCTCTTCGAAAGCAGTCGGGGGAAAAAAACACACAGGAGGCGTGGCACAGAGGGAGAGTCTCGGCAATCAGTGGTGCTTCAAGAAGTCGCTGACAATGAGGAGTCCTGCAGCGTGTTATCTCTTCACACAGCCAGTTGTCATGAATGCAGGCAGAGAGTCGAGAAGCTGTTTGTGTGAAGTTCGGCTGGGACACACACAGACTGCCTATCACTCTCACTCACACACACGCACACGGTCTAGTTCATTCTTTTTACAGCTTATTCTTTTCACGACTGTGTTACATCTCTAATGAGTTACCAAAAGAGGGAGGCACTGGTCCAAATTGAGCAGAAATATCTTTACAATCTGGATGAGGGAGGAATAAAGGACACAAAAAGGTAAAATGCTTGGATCAAAATCCTTCTTGTCCATCCAAACACATATTAGGGAGGTCGTTGGGATAGTCCATATAATTTAATTTGTCTTGTTTGTCAGCAGCGAGACTTGTTTAGAGACAGCAGAACCGAGGAGAAAGACGGCAGGCTGAGCTGGAGGTAGCAGAGAGCAAGGAGGGGCCAGGATGGACAGAATCAGGGAGAAGTACTCGAGTGATGCAGTTGGTGAATGTTAGACGTTTCTGAGATAAAGCCAGAGAGGCCAGACTGAGGTGGTTTGGACATGTTCAGAGGCGGAACAGTCAGAATTTGGGTAGAAGGGATGCTGAGGTTGGAACTGACAGCCAGGAGGCCTGGATGAGGGGCAACAAGGAGATTTGTGATGTCATGAAGGGGTGAGATGGATGCAGATGATTGACTTTGGTCGCTCCTGAATGGAACAGCCCAGAGGAGAAGATTATGCTGCTGTAAAATAAATCATGTAAATTTCAAAATATTGAACAAATTGGTTTTATGAAAATAGTTAATGTTATTTAGTAAGAGTTTCCCAGGGCAGCATTTCATACTGGCTCCCTCCACCGCTGCTTCAGCGCTAACTTCTTGGGAACTGGCTTCAGGAGGTCTGATACTCGAGCAGTCAACTCCTGCAGGTGAAGAGTTGTTTAGCTGCTCTCCTCCCTTCCCTGCTATCATGGAGGAATGTTGGCAACCATACAAAGAGTCAATCACAGTGTTACTTCTCCCAAGAGAACACGAGACAGAACAAATGCCACAGTCAGAACAACAAAACTCTCATGCTCATGTGTTGATGAAACTGATATGCATTACTTTAAGTTGCGGATTTGATAACAGCAGGGTTTAATTTTAGTTTTCATTTTAATTATACTCAAGATGTTCTTTGCTGTAATTGTCCAAAAAAAAGACTGTGTACAGCAAAAGCCAACAATTTATCACTCTCGAGCCAAATGCACAACTAATGCAGGATTACAATGTGCTAGCAAAGCATTTGAAGAGTTTTAAATGTAGCTTCCCCCTGTCGCCTGTGAAGGGTTTTACTCAGTCTCATGCTAACCTTGTGCCGTGTGTGCCTCTGTTTTGTTTCAGAGCTGAATTACCAATTCAATTTTCTTGCAAATAGTCGTGTACAGCGTCTTGACAAAGAGAGTCAGGCAGATTTTAGAGAGGCTGGAAGAAAAGCAGACCTTGGCACACCTTCATCTTGGCAAATTATTTTTTTCAGGTCCACAAAAGAAACACCTGCTCCAGTTGGAGGTGTTTGGCTGCACGTATAACATCCCTAAATAGTCAAACATTCTGCTTTGGTTCTTCCTCTTGTTTCATTTTCACAGAGTAGAACCAACAAGGGTAGTTTGATCATTACTCTTTCATGAGGCAAACTGTGCCCACACCTCAAATGACACGTCTCAGAACAAAAGCACTCGACATGCAAGCAGCAACTAAATAGCCAGAGCTGGCCATGTCAAGCTGGCTGCAGTTGGAGGTAAAATCCTTCGGTTAAAATTAGATACCAAACATCTGTTAGCAATACTTCAAGTGTTGTACTTTAAATCAAGAGCACAGGTAAACTGATTTGTTTAATTTATTGTATTTTATTTTTAAATTGGACAGCGATGTCTGAGGTCCTGCTTTGCCTTTTCAAATCTCCTTTTATTCCCAGTCAACCAAGAATTTAGATTTTTGCAGGACAGATGGCTCAATAAAGCGATCAAACGATTTTATTGGCGTCCAAACCTTTCAGTGGGCAGAGGGATTTGTGCATGGCAATAATGTCATAACGTTGCAGAGCGACACGTTGCCCAGTTGAGGCAGAGACGTTCTAAACTGTGGAGACAGAGCACACTGTGTCGTAACGACTAAAGATGATCTATAATGTACTTCCTTTTCGCAAAGTGTCAGCCACCTGCCTTGTCACAGTCAAACTAGGAAAATGAATCGTTCAATCTTCTTTCAATAGCACATGTGCGCACTAGCTTTTTAAGACAGATGACAGATACAGTATAGAATGTCTCTGAGCGAACTTGTTAATGCTAATTTTGTGTGCATTAGCTAGCCAATGCATTAGCTTCATCTCCAACAACATAATAATCGAACACCATGGTATGCATTAGATTAAAGATGAATGTCCTGGTTGATGAGCAGTAATATTTGTGCTTCTACTGATGGTAGCCAACCTACAAGAATAATAACAACATTCTCCACTGACATTATTCCCCTGTTGAAATCCTCTCTCCAGTCTCTCGCTTGTTTTGATTTCCTCTAAATTGCTTTTCCATCAGTCACATCCTATGATGTCTACGTTTTCTATACCCTCATTAATTTGAACCAAATCAGGAAATATGATGTTTGGTTTTTTCATTTTTCATTTTTTGAAAGGTTACCCTCCAGTTACCCTGAAGCCTGTTTCTACTAGATTGAACTTCACTCAAACATAGCAGCTCTGTTTGCCCTGGCAACTCATGTTTAGAAAACCTGGCCTGATGCTGTGAGGCGCTAAACAGCCAGTCGCAGATGCACACACAGGACATGTGCCGGCTTTCCAGATAGATATGGCTTTTAATGGAGCTGCCCTGGCGACAAATCAATAAAAGCTGGTTTTCAAGCTATGAACCCAAGTTGTAATGAAATCACCAAGAACTGACCGCTGCACTCAACAGGTCCCCACAGGGTTTCCTTTCTTTGCTTTTCCTTCCTTTTGATATCACTGGGTGTGTGACATAAGGGGTCATTACATGTAGTGTGACTCGTGTGTTTCAGTAAATCACAAAAAAAAAAAATTCTTAAAGGGACAGCCAGCAAGGCGCCTTTTGACAAACCTACTTCGGTTATTGTGTTACCCTTGGTGGTCGGCCACCGCTGCGACACAAACCCAGCCATCTCGTCGGGTCGATATCTGTCAGTATAGTTAAATGAAAGCAGAAATCAATATAAAGCAAATTACTGTGGGCATAAGGGAAAAATAAACCAAAACAACGATCTGAAAGAATCCGAAAGAAAACGCGACGCAGTAGAATGGATGTCATTATATGGGATGTTTGTGGTAAGGTCATTTGTACTATAATTGAAAAAATAATGATTTAAAGGGAGCACTTTCTCCATATTTAAAATGCGCTATGAAAATTGTACTCCTCAGTATTTGCAGAAACCACGTTTTCTCTTTCATTCTCCAACAACTCTGAACAAAGCTGATGCATCTTGACCCAGAAGTGAACTGAATTGAAATGAGCCCATTTGGGCCAAATGGAAAGTAATTGCCTTCGCTCGCCTCTTGTATGCCAGACACGTAATTACAAGGCCTACTGTAGGACAAAAAACTCCTTTTAGTGGTAAAAATGGATTGGCTCACTTCCCGTGGAAGGAAGGCGTCATGATGGTGTGTGCACCATGATGAATTGGTTTGGAAGAGCTGCAAAAAAACACAAGGTTTCCAATTTTCTACTGCTGCTCGCTCTGATTAAACTGTGCTTGTTTTTCATTGTGACTAGTCTAAAACGTTTTTAGACATGCAAAAGAATAAAAAAATTTTAACTTTTGACTGATCTCAAGTAACCATGCATCACGCATTTCGTCTTTACACCTGCTAGTACAGCAGTTTAATTTTTTATTTATTTTTTGGTTAATTCATTTGTGTTTAGAATTTTACCAGGGATATTTACATACAACCACTTCCAACGTCCTTCTTGTGCGAACCCAGTGGTCCAGTTCGGTTTGCACATTTCATCATCCCAGCTTCCGTTCTTGGCTACATATGCATATACTGTATATAAACACACATGTTGAGACTTGTCACAGATCATTTCCCTTGAGTGTCATATTACTCCCCATCATGGCGAAGAGTGACCCAGAAAGCGGGAGGTAGAAAATGTGTCCAGATTAGAGAAGGGAATAATGATGACTAATTAAGACACTTCAGTCATAGACTTTGTTTTTTGTTCAGGCTGAAATGTGATCACAACACAGAACACAGAGGCACATCTCAACCAATCATGCCAACCTGTTTATTAAAGTCACTCAGTTCTACTCCAGTGTTTATGCCAGCAGAACATTTTTAACCACATCCTGGCCACTGAGCACTGAGTGATCCATTTTTGGCAGATGAAGAGGGTTCAAGTCCTGGAGGTAAACTCTCATCTGCGCTGTTCTTCAGGCCAACAGTGCGTCCGGCTCTGTGCAGTCTGTGCACAGTCTAACTATAACCTTATTGAGCGTCACTGATTGCTCAGCTACAGACCTGCTTGGCTAGAGCACATGCTGCTGATCCATAATCAATTCTGACACTAATGACTGTGGATGTTGTGGGGCTTAAGCGCTTTTCCACCAAATAAATAAATAAAAAAATAACCCTACCTAGCAACATCTGGAGCCTCTTCAGTGAAGCATCAGCGCTTCTTGAAATAATTAATCAAAAATGTTACTGTTCACTGCACAGACCTGCTTATAAAATCATCCATATCAATGTTCTCCAACCCAAGCTGCTCCACACTTTGTGCCATATGGCAACCATCAGTCAAGGCTGGAGAAAATGGAGGTAAGACACAGTTTTATTGGTTTAACTGATGGGGATAATGGATGATTTTTTTTGTTTTTGTTTTTTTTCAGTAAAAGTTCTCCGTCAATATCACAGATACTTATACAGACCTCAATCCGGTAACAAATGTGTTTGTTGGAAATTTCCACACAGGCAAAGCTGCGCAAATTAGATTTGCACGTGTCCTTGTGCAAACAAAGCACTCGACCGAAACAAATTATTTAACCAAACTGACAGAGATCAGGTCAGTTAGAAACCCTGGCTTTCCGCTCGTTAAACCGATGAGCCCATAATGTGTTAAGGCTCACAATAAACTTCATGTTAAGCAACTAATGTTTTTTTTTTTTTTTTAAAGAAAGCAAATACAAATGAATGTGGAACTGAGCTTTGGTCTGTCTGAAGGTGCATGGATGAGAAGTGGGTGGTGTGGGTTGTCAGTGTCGAGTATAACACAACAAAGGCAAACTTCAGGTGGTTGTAAGGCTGAAGGGATCATCGGGTGTTGGAACAGCCCAGTTTAAGTAAAGTCGCAGCACTGGTCAGGTGCTCTGAATCATCCATGAGACTTGACTCCGCCTGGCTCAGGACCTGCAGGAGACCAACACACAGTCCACACAGGGCAAACAGGATGACGGCAGCAAGGCTCCGGAGCCGTCACACATGATTTCTTTTTTTAACTGCAACAGAATTTACTGTGACAAAACGGTTGTGGTCTGTTTCCTTTTGTGCCTCAGTATTGGAATTCCATCCATCACGCCGGCTTCCACTGTCACTTCCACGCCGTTTACGGCTCGCTCATAATACGGAGTGCGATGACTGATGGCAGCGGCGGACGCGATGCCTTCAGAGTCATTAATTTTTATAGTTCAAGGGTCACGGCGCTCGTGTCGCAGCCCTTTAACAAGGCCATAGTTAACACCAACCAGTGCGCCAAACAGCCCTGCTACATACAATTAAATGTCCACTAACTTTTCGGTTAATCTTTTGATTCCTGCAACGCAACGCCATGTGTAGGCCTGTTAGTGTTTAACACACTATTTGGAGTCCACAAAAAGCAAACTCGTAAACACAACAGTTACCAAAAGAACATGTAATGAACCAATGGAATTGGAGCTTTTTGAGCAAGATAACATCACTCTTTTGTGTCCTTTTAAAAGGCTTTGTAGCTAATGAGGCCTCTGTCTAATTCTTTTTATAGGGATCGTTTAGTAGATACACAGTGGGTAACAATGGATAACACATGAACCTCAATCACCCAGTGACAAGACCGAATCGATGAAAGCCACTATTGCTGAGGGTGATCCATCAGTATGATGAATATTTATTTTGTTATTTCTGGAATTTAGCCATTATTTCTGAATTGGCGTCCTGTTGTCTTAATGTCTTACTGCACTCCTCTTCTTTGCCTCCCCAGACTAAAATTCAGTTTAAATTCTTCATTAATGCACAAAATATACACAGATTTTTTAATATACTGTATATATAATTAGTTTATGTGTGTTATGATCAAAGAATGGTAAAATGTTTATGATAGCCATTGGGCAAATTCCATACGTCAGCTGTAGCTCAGAAAAAAAGTAACTGGTGTACGTCTCCAGTCATTTAACCATGAAAGTTTAGACAGACATGTGCCTGTGCCCCAGGGTAAAGTGGGCACAGAAGCACAAACAGTGAATAATTGGGTATCATAGGAGCTCCTTTAAAGCGAAGTCAGAGGAGACTCGGAGGGAATGTGCTGTTTCTCCTCTGACTTTATAATTCATCTGCACACTTTTTTAATCAGGCGCTTGGCAAGTTTAATTCACAATGATTTCCAAAGGGATCGCCTTCTCAATCCAGTCGCAATCCTCACGTGAGCGCAACCTCTTTCAAGTGTGACATGTGAAACGTGGTCCCTCAGGGGACGTGAAATATAGCAAACGCAGTGAGAGTCAAGCGGCAGGCTGTAGAATATTCTAGTTGAGTGTTGGAAAGACAGAAAAACATGCCTGTAATATACTGTATATCCACCAAAGGCCCTAAAGGTAGCAAAAACAAAGCAATGAGTCTTTTGTTCCACAAGACAAAGAAAAGCAGTGAATGCGACAAATGACTCCAGTGATGTGATTGGCTGGAGGAGAACCTTTGATTGTGCTCTCTTGCTAACAGGAGACTTTTTTCATTAGTTAATGATGGATTGATCAGCAGGATGAAGCCCTCATCTTAATTGTCCTGGGCCCTCTGAAGTTCATCTGAATATTTCTGTTATGCATTTCTAATGAAGAGCTTAGGTGGCATTTTTAATAAAGGGCTTAATAAAGGGATGGTGAATGGATCGCATATATCTTACGCTGTTAATCACACAGAGAAGAACAAAACAACAACAGACAGTAGCATTGGACTGTTAAAAGATTAGCAGTCAAATTTATCACAAATTTATGCGTCTATTGTGCGTGAATAAAAAAAACTCCAGAGCCCCCATTGTCATTTGTGCATGTAGTGACTGGGTGATATTGTTCATTTTAAGGGAACTGTCCCGTTATGAAACCAAAAGAAATGGTCTTATGCTATAACGAAGCTTTGTGTTCAGATTCTTCCTGGCTTTTCCAAATAGTTTTCCTCAGTAGATAAAGGTTAGTTGTCAGTTAAGTTACTTCCACTGGTGGATTAAGTCCAAATCTATGAGACACTGTAGTGTTTTCAAATCCTTTGTACAGTTTTCCCAAAACAATTAAATGTCCCTAGTCCCTCATTCTCTGTGTGTTCCATAAAGGTTTGACAGGCTTCAGGTTTTTTTCACGGTCAGCACCCCGGAGCCGTTTCTCTTCCCCGTGCACGGCGGAGGTCAAGTGGCTGCGTCCTGCAGAAAAGAAAAAAAAAGATGTGCGTTAAATCACAGCTTTGCTCTCGCTGCCTCATTGATTTGTTTAATCGATTCCCTTAAAGATCTTAAACATGCCTGACCAGGATATTTGTGTGGGGAATCACGATGTTTATTTGCAGCCTGGAGGACTGCGTCAACTCGTGAAGCTTTCGCTAACATTGAAATGGGGACGCAGGCTGGAGAGAGAGGGGGTGCAAAAAGAGAATTACAAGCAATCATATAAACCTGGTTTACTGTGTGTTTTAACTTGACTTGGTGGTTGTGCTTAAGTGGTCTCTTAACAAGACTTTATTACACAATAGACTTAACATAGTCTGCTTTCCAAGATCCATAAGATGATAAAGGGTATGATTTTTGACCGGTAACAGAAAGTAAAAGGCAGGGAGAGAGTCTGCCATCTGTCCTGTGCAAAGAACGTGGAGAACAAATCACCAGCGCACACATTTCTTCTGGTCCATTATCCTGTCTGCTCGGCTCCTGCGTGGTCGGAGAGACCAAGCAGTGCTCTTAATGGCATAGTAAATTGGCGTTGTCAAGAATGTAAATCCAGCATGCTTGGGGTCTGTATTGCATCATCGCAAAGTGACTCTTCTAATCATTGTACCTGGGAAATGGATCCCAGTGTGGGTGAAATCGACCGCCGACTCTGAAAAGAGTCAGCAGGTTAATGTGGACAAAAGCATCGTGTGAGATGTTTATCGTCCCGAGAACTCCAAGTCACTGTGAGAAGAAAGTCAAAAGCATCAACCTGTACCTCCACTTAAATGTTGTAAACATGTCTTTCGTGATAGATGTTTTCATTTCTCATTGTTTTGTTCTCTCTACAAAGACTCAATTAACCTGTGAAACAGAAGCCATTGGACCTAGAGTTAAGTCCAAATGCAGACAAGTCCTCAACTTGAATTGTTATTTGAAAAGATAAATGCTGACCTGTTGATGTTGCTTGTTTTGGTTTTAGCACTGCCTAAGTCTTGAAAGATGTATGAGATAAGATATTAGTATTGAAGACAACTGTCAGAGCTAATTGCAGCCAGCTTGCAGCTTTGCCCAGCGACAATTCCTAAATGCAGATGGTCCCCCACTCAGAAGTTGCTGGTCTCTCCGAGGATGGTATTGTTCCAGGCCAGGACTACTCAAAAACTACTCAGGAACTATGCATGGATCCTCACGGGTTCTTTAAAAGGTTCCTGGTTCTGACTTGAACTTGAACTTCCTGCATTTGAAACGTGCCCGGTATGTAACTCTGCTCTGGCAGAATATTAATCTTTGCTCTTTGTTAATAATGCAAATCCTCTAATTAATCCAAATCGACGTTCTGTCCACCAGGCCTGAGGAGAATTAACTCTGTTGAAATCAAATCTGCATCATGGGTAATTAAATGGCCAGGCATTATCCCCGTCTGCCTCTTCCCCTCAGTATGACTTTCAGAAAATACCCCGGAGTTAGTCAGCAGTTGGATTTTTCTATATTTGATGAATTGTGTGGCAGAAACATGTGAGGCATCCTAAAGCCAGTGTGCACCATATATACCGAGGAGGCAGGAGACAGATTAAAATCTTGGGTTCCTCCCTGCGGCTTCCTCCTCTTCCTGGAACAACAAACCCACCACCGCTGCACATCTGTCTGCTTCAGTGCAGGACGCCATAACTCACATGTATCCTTTAGGTCCAGATATTCAGGTTTTTAAGCTGCTGACTCGGTTGACAGGAGCACGGTCCAAAGCATTGCATCTTGACCTCTCCCACACCAGGTCACATGATTAAACCTTTCTGAAAGGGGACTAGAAAGCCAGACAGAGGGAGTTCTGTTACCATGAAAAAACTTTCTGTACCTTTTCCCCCTTTTTTAAAGTCAACATATTCTTTCATTTCAGCCAACCAACACCTTCTGCTTGGGCGTCGCCTCCAATCTGCAGCAATTTACGCTGTTCTCACTGTGGGCGCAACTGTTTTGTAATCTGCCCAGGAAAAACCAATTTCATCTTCTCTGCTGGTGAGCATTTATGTTTGTAATATTTTCCCATGCCCAAACATGCTTGTGTAAGTACACAGTCTTTTTTCAGTGGGTGGGAAGCATGCTCTGTATTGTCTCTCAAAGCAATACATGAAAAGTAAAAAAAATAAATAAATAACTACAAGCACCAACTAAACTACAATCGATTGGTTTAATAGGGAGTGAGACTTCATATGCATAATTCTTTTTACTCAGTACCAAATACGTCTGGTGTGGTGTGTTTTTTGGAACAACAACAACCATACATGGCACTGCAGTGAGAGCAAATAGAAATGGATGTCTTTAAACTGCTTTTGCCAAACATCCAAAACAAGGCAAGGCATACAAAACAGCAGCTGTGCTCTGAGAACACAGCAATCCTTCATTTTCTTTTCTTCGGGTGCAATTTGAGCGTCTTTGGCAGTGGCCCGTAACTCCATTATGCAAAATACTGAACGCCCTGATTTACTCAAGGTTAAAAAAAAAGGTTTACAAAAATGTTCAAGAGAAGTTAATCTAAAAAAGGAGGCATAAAGACGATTGTGTCTGTCAACCAGGCAAAATAGTGCATGTAGTCCATTTGACTTCATGAATATGCAGATACAGATGTTTCTGACAAAAAACACAACATATTGGACAAAAAAATATTATCAAGTGCATAATTGACCAGAGTTGAAATTGATTGCGGAAGCTATTTGAGTCATTGGTTAGTGCCTTTGAAACGCGGGTATTAACTTAGTGTGAAACGGTTGCCACATATGCAGCAAACGATGCTGATCAGGTTGCAGAGGTCTGATTCGGAGTCACTTGTCATGAGCCTTTTGATTGCTGGATACTAACAGTGCATTTCTTTTTTTGTCAAAAAAAGAAATGCAAACCTTTTAAAAATGAAAAATTGTCTTCCTCCAACGTCGGGCGTGACAGAGAAAGTTTGAGAACCACTGAACTACAGGGAAAGGGTTTAAGAGAAAAGTGAGACCTGAAGATGTAGTAGTATGTTCATACTCGGCGACTGCACTTTAGGCACAAAGGGGCAGGAAGAGTGAGGCTGGATCAGATCTTTTAGCAAAACGCTGCCATGGCAGACATAGAATAGACATAGGACAGGTGTTTTATGAAAGAGCTGATAAAAGTGTGGCACAAGCGATGAGTAAGGGAACAAGATAAGGGTTTCCTTCTCCACTCAGCTGTCAGTCAGAAGATTCGTAAGGTGGGACAGTGCGGAATTCACGAGGATTGGTTGGCACTGTGCCTTGTTCGTGAGCTGCCAATGGTGACCGTTCTTAAAAACGACCAGTAGATGGCGGCAGTATACAGTTTACGGAAGGAATGTTGAGCAACTGAAGGAAATGTTGTTGATCGACTGAGGAGGGCAGCAATGCGCGACGCGCTGCGTCCTGCCAGAAATCTAAAGAAGAAGAAGGAGGTGGCCAAAGCCGATTGGTCATATTCCCGAACGCGTAGACGAACGCGGAAGTGAGGCGTCTGGTGTTATGTGTGAAAGATGATTGGAGATCTGTTAATATTCGGGTAACGTTCGTTTTTACTGTTGCTCACTTGTTTGAACATTTTTATTTGGTCACGATCTCGACGTATCTCCTCGCGTTTTAGACAACCCTTTCTCGCCTTTCTCTGGCAGCTTTGTCTCAGTGTTATTAACAAGTTAGCACTGTGCAAATGCCAGCTAACATTAGCTCAGCAGGTAGTTAACTCTGAAAAGTGTGAATTGTGTAACTTAGTTTCTCTTTTCTTTGCAGGACTTTGCTGGTGAATGCAGGGGCTGTGCTGAATTTCAAGCTGTGAGTATTAATTACTTAAATATTTATATTTAAGTATTAAGAACGATGAAAAACAAAAGAAGTCACCACCCAGTCGTGTCATTTGGTCCATTAGTCATTTCCCCACCAACAATCACTGTACTTGGATTTCCAAAAGATTTGCAGTGTTAAACTGCAGAGATACTTTGAGTCAACCTTTCCTAAAACCACAAGCGCATCTTTTGTGCCCAGATATATTTTAAATATTATTATTTTTGCATAGATTTGAATTTTAAGCAATGCAACAATAGTAGTTATAGTTAGTATATTCAAGACTATTACAAACTGTTCAATACAGTCTTTAAACATACAATATTTGGATAGGGAAACATTTTCACGACCACTTGGGTTTCTAAAAAATGTTTATTTTATCTTTTACAGCAAAAGAAAGGAATCCCAAGGATTTGGAGATGAGTCTCGAGCCCCAACAACAGGTTTGTAAGATGTGTACCATATCATGGCACATACTATGTATGTGTGTTTGACGACTTACTGCTTCATAAATGTCTGTCTTTTAGGTGACAACATCAGAGAGTTTCTACTTAGTCTTCGATACTTCCGGATCTTTATTGCCTTGTGGAACATCTTCATGATGTTCTGCATGATACTGTGAGTAAAAGTCAAAGGCTGGTCATGCTGACTGTTTTCTGTCTAAAACATTATATAGTTATAGTGTTTGTTTTTTTCACTTTGGAAATTGCCCTTTATCTTCACAGATTGTTTGGATCCTGATCACTCTTCGTGGGGCACCTGTATCCCGACAAGAATGGTCGTATTCTATGATTTGAAAGACTCTACATAATCCTCAACTATAAATCGCTGTACAGAAATTAATGACTAATTTTATTTATTTTGTCAGAGGATGTTACATTTTTATCATTTTTTTGTTCAAACTGCCACTGCACCTAAATCTGTTCTTTGTGACTCTTGCTCTATGTTGTATGTGATGGAGTCCAACATGAACAGAATCGTGTTTCTCATGTCTCTTCTCGCTAATGTGTTTAAACTGTATTCAAGTGAAAGTTCGAAAAGTTCTTTACCTAATGATCTTAGCATGTCTTTGCAGTCGTTCTTTACTGTGACACATATGCTGTAATTTACTGCACTATAATGTAATTATCTCTTAATAAAATCAATAAAATCATGGTAAATTGACTTGAATGATGAGTATAAATTTAACAGATTGAGATATTGATGAAAGTAAATTATATTTACTTTTTGATTTGCTACTTACTATGTGATGATTACCCATGATTTTAAAGTGAAATGTACATCCTCAGTGCATAACATTAAAGTGAGCAGTTCTTCAGTATCCTGGTTTTGATGCTGCAATTTTAGTGAAGTTTTCTGGTTGTTATGGTTTGATTCTGTTTTATATGTTTTGACCTTCTGTTGGTGCTGACATCATCAGAAATAAGAATGCCTTTATTTATCCCACAAGTCCCAGGTATTTAATCATATTAGGGAACATTCTGCAGGGGTCCTAACTCACTCAATCAACAATTAAGTTGTTTTGATAGGGTGAAACTCATTTGCACATTGTTACCCTGAGTGACCTTTTGAGGGCTGTAGTATGAATTAGGATGATACCAATTCAAAAGAGTCCTCAAGACCACATTAATTGCTGTTGTTGGTGGCGGTGTAGGCTTCCTCCTCTGTTCAATGACAGTTCTTCCAATTGTACATACATGGCTTCTTTTAGAAATCTCTCAACCCTTATGTCTTCTCTGCCCAGGGCATAAACACTACACTTCCCCCAGGAGTGAGCATTCCCCTTAAGATGCATATGAGCAGCTGACAGTACAATTTTAATATTGACAGAGAGATACCCTTGACGAATGAGAATACTTTATTATTCCCTAGTGGAAATGACCCACGTTACAGCACTCCTTTCAAGTAAGAAAGCAAAGAGAAAAAAATCACCAGCATTCTCAAACTAACAGGACTGTATTACAGAGTGACAACATAAAACTATTGAAAATTAATCAATTAATGAAAATTAATAGGACTGAACATACAAATGCAAAAACAACAGTGTATATACAAGCACAAAACTGAGAGAACCAGTGTGACTGAAGGAGCATCTCTGAGCACACAGGCAGGAGGGAATGAGGACAGACCTCACTCCTGTCCCTTTACTTATGTAGCTAAAAACAACAATGATTTAAATGTTGGTAATGTTTTCGATTCAGTGAGATTAAATAAAGCTTAATGTTGAGTATTTGAGATGTTATACTGGCCTTTTGTTTGTGCGACCCCCACAATGCACAGCCCAGTCTATGTAAACTACCTCTGTTGTTCTTGGAGACAATCGGCTACGTGCAATTCTCCCGTCATGCTTTGCACCAGCGCTTGACAAAAAGCCCGATGAGGAGGCTGAGTCGAGAGAAGGTGGATGAGGAGAAGGTGGGGGAGGAGGTTGACACCTGAGAGAACCGCCTCCCCCTGTTGTCTGAATGGTCACATCACCGACGGTGAATGAAAACAAGTCCGGGGGTGTCCGGAGAGCGATGCTCGCCCCTTCAGAAGACCTCTTGACGCCGAGGTGAGGCGCGGCGCGTCTGCGGTCGCAGACCCTTCGAGGGAGGGAGGGATACCTCTGTCTGAGACCGACCGGAGCCCCCACAGCGCCCGGCGATGACAGCGGCTACAGCCACCCCGGAACTCATGAGAGACCGGCTGCTGCAGGCCATCGACGGCAACAGCAACGTGAGTGTATTGGCGAGTCTAAAGAACGATACGGTGGCTTCAGAAAGACGGACTCGAAGGCCAAGACACTGCCGAGGGTATTAGGAAGGAGAAGGAGACGCAGTGGCGAGTGGACGTTTGCTTGCTAATTAGCCGGCTAACTTAAGTAAACAGACGCCGTTCAACCGACCTCCGTTGCCTAGCGTGAGAGGAAGTGTGTTTGTCTTAGTGCAATATGCGCGTCTGTTTGAAATGGTTTAGTGTCATCTCAGTCCATCAGCTGCAAGACAAATGGGACTGTGCGAGTCCGGATTCCACTGCTTAACGCTCTGCAAAATCTACCTTTGACATTCTTTCCGGTCAGTGTCGTTTTCGTGCAATCTGACAGGACTGAACGACTGTGTCCTTAATTTTGGACAATTGGTTTGAAAATGTTGGTACGACAGGGGTCCGTTCGTGTCTGCGCTTAAACTTCTGGTCGACTCAGCGCTGCTACGTGTCTTAATGTTTGACCCTCTCCCAACACCGTAGCACTGAATATTGCGTAACTCCACCTATTTCTTTTTCAAGAAACGCGACAGTCGACCGCCAACGTTGTTGCTGAATCAAATGTTGCATATGTCGAAGCGAATTCTTCTTTCCATTTCGCGTGGTGCTCTGAACACCATTTTACAAGCAGAAGCTGGGCGGATGCATTCCATGCATCTGGACTTCACTTCCTGGGGCATGGGAGTCGGAGAAGCATGCAATAGTTGCCTTTTTGTTCAAACTTTTGAGCACAACTGTGGTAATTTTCTGTGTCACGGCGCTGGTCACACCAGGAGTACGGCTAACTGCTTATTCAAAATAATCTCTTAAATGTGTTTCCACACTGACGTTCAGTCAGTCTGTCAACTATGAATAGATGGAAAATGACATAAATAAAAGAGGTTGGATAACTGTAAATCCACAGCCATGCAAATGTAGTGAACGTAGACAAGAGTCTTCTTTTATTTTGGAAGGTCAGAATAAAAATATAAAATACATTAAGATGAAAAATATTGCACACAACCAAGCATGACTGTTTTTTAAAAGTTTGCTTAAAATTCACGTGACACATTTGTCACAAAAGTACCACATTATGCTATGACAAACAGGTGCACATATGAAAGTGTATTCAAATTACATACTGGTATTTTAAGAATGTTCTGTCTCTGATATTCATATTGAAACTTTTCGGTTTCAGAGTCACATTGTCGTGACATTTGCAACTTCCCAAGCATGTGGTTTTCTTGAGTAGACAAATCGTGATGTCCTGATGATTGTCATGATAATCCATGTGATATTTTCTCAGCAGATATGCAACATGATGGTAGTTGTGGAGGTGATCTCCTTCTTGGAGAAGTATCCCATCACCAAAGAGGCCCTGGAGGTAGGATACACTCTTGCAAAGTGATGCTCAGTTTACTTAAATTAAAACTACAGTTGAATTTAAAAAAAAAAAAAACTTTCTTTGTCCTTTTTTAGGAAACACGTCTTGGCAAGCTCATCAACGATGTCAGAAAGAAAACCAAGAATGAAGACATTGGCAGAAGGGCAAGAAAGCTCCTCAAAACCTGGCAGAAGCTAATAGAGCCCAACAGGGTGGAGGTGTTGACAAAAGGACACAGTGGTGCTTTGTGGTCTCCTCAAAGTGGCGGGAGTTCTTGCATCTCTGCTTTTTCCTCCACTGCACACTCAGGTATAATGGGTGCAGAGTTAAAGAACCGAAACGACTTTAACAATTGCTCCTCTCCCAGGGTTAATAAACTGAACCACAGAAAAAGTATAGACAACCATAAGGAAGGACATTTCTTACCTGGTGGTCTTCCTAAAGTTACTCTAAATGACAAAACATCTTGTTCTCAAAAATTGCCAAAAAATGGAATGGATGACAGTCCTGAACTGTATACTGATACTTCTGCAAATCATTCTGTAGATGGGGACTTTTCTGAGCATTTGGGCCATGACAGACCAAATAAAATCCCTGTCAGTCGGGTTAAACCTCATCCGAAGGTCCCAGGGTACAGAAAGCCACCCAGTACTTCCTCTTTGCTAAAAGCATCCATTCAGCAGAAGCAATCCAGACAGGAGCCAGTTACCTCAAGGGGACAGTTTGAGCCAAGGAGCCCACACAGTTCCTCACACGGTCCTGAAAATTCAAAGGAGGAGCATGATATCAAACAACACGCAGCACAAGCACAAAGCGTTTTTAGCACCACCACGAGGCCAGCGTTTGGGCAGGGGCCTTCTAATGTCTCTGCTTTGGATAAGGGCTTTAGTTTTCAGGATGTTAATACTGGAAATGCAAAGAAAATGAAAGGACAGAAACACAGGTCTAAAGACCATGTAATTCCACTCGATAGACAGGCTCCAGAAAAAGGAACAAAATCAATCACGTTACAAGACAAGAGACTGTCATTTGACCCTAAAACTGAACAGATCGCATCTTCCTTTAATGAAGAGTCCCGTCAGATGCAAGACTACTCATCGGTTCACAAGGTGGAATCTCAGGCGTGCGCAGAACAGTCAAAATCTTTTCCTTCGGCATTTCATTGTCCCTTCCAGCAGACAGACTGGAAAATGCTTGCGAGGAGTGAAATCATCCAGTCATACCTGAGCCAGCAGAGCAGTGCGCTGGCATCGTCAGGTGCACGAACCCCAGGAGGTCACTTTCTCATGACAGAACTCCTCAAAAAGGAGGGACACCAAAGTCAGGGAAATTGTAAAACACACACCTTGGCACCGGAGGCCTCATCTGAAGAATTGCCAGGAGTCAGCCGTGAGATAACCGCCGAAGACTTAAGGAGATTACACGCACACCGCTGGTCAGGGGTTAATGGGTGCTACGACACGAAGGGTCAATGGTTTGACTGGTCAGAGTGCATCTCTTTAGATCCACAAGGTGATGAGAGCAGGTTAAACATACTACCGTATGTCTGCCTGGATTGAAACTAAGATTTTCTCGCCTGCAGACAAAAAAAAAAAAAACTGCTTCCGCCAAACACTCTCCGTATGTGAACGCACTTAAGTGTAAGCTGCTGTGTTGCACCCTTTGGCAAAGGTAAATATGCTGCCTGCATGACTATGTGTACACACTGATCATCCTACTGTCCAACAGGTTCTTTGATTTATTTTTAAAATAACTTTTTAAAGATGTGAGGTGAGGGAAAGATTAGTCCACGGATCTTCTTACGTATTGGTCAAGTAGCTGCAACTGCACGTGTCAAATTTTAATAACATGACATTTAATGCGTTAATTATTTAATAAATTATTTTATTATTCATTTATTTATTTCTAACTTTTTTAAATTAAATGACCAATGCTTGACAATTCAAATCGTTCTATTTACAGAAACATTTTTTTTTTATAAATACATTTTTACCATTTGCTCATGGTTTATTCTAGTATTGAAATATTTTGTGTTTTGCAGTCTGTTTAAAAAAAAAACAAAGCCTGAGTACATTTTGAAGAAGGAGAACAATGCACGTTGATCAGGAAAATCCCTGTAATGTGTAATAATTATTATTCATGTTGAAGTTGCAGTTTACTTTTGATAAAACTGTTTCTCGGGCATCTACCTTGCACATGATAATTCCAGGAAGATGCATTTTTTTAATGTGAATAAACTGAATTTTATACATGGTTTTCAAAATTTAGTGCATATATATGCTATAATATATGAACTTGATTGAATAGCAAATAATGCAACTTGCTTTTTTGTATATTTGAATGGATAAAGATATACCTTAACATGCTGGATCAAGTCCTCGCAATTCCTTTCAGTCTTGCTTGCCTTATGGAAACCCGTTTTCCCTGAACAAGAGCCTTTGCAAATGCACTGAAATTATTTTGTGTTTAAATGAGCACAGAAGTGACTGTATTTGCTACTTGTTAATTAAGTCCTGTATGGTGGACGTGTTGATGTGTCTTAATTTAAAAAAAAAAAAAATTGTATTCCAGTTTTTTGTACTCAGTTGAATTAAACAACAATTCTCTAAATGAAGGAAATTTGAAATCTCGCTATGTCTGATGTTTCATTTTTACTCTCCGAGATCCTGTTTGATGCTTTTATTTTTAAACCGGATACCGGATATGGAAATTATATGACGCCTGGCAGCCTAGTAGCTTTGTTACCCTCCCCCGACGGCCGACGCAGCCGGACCAACATACCGGTGACTCGTCACTCCGCGCTGGAAGATGGCTGCGGCGGACCGGCCCCCGGTTAGGGAAGGTGTCCGGATAGCTGTCTTGTGTGTGTGCTGGTACACGGTTAGCTCGGGGGGTAACGTGGTCAACAAAATTATCCTGAACGGATTTCCGTACCCGGTCACCGTCTCCCTCTTTCATATCATCTCCATCGTTGTCTTCCTACCGCCGTTGTTGCGAGCATGGGGAGTCCCCAAAACAGAACTGCCGAGCAGGTACTACCGCTGGTACATCCTGCCTTTAGCCTTCGGGAAATACTTTGCGTCAGTGTCGGCGCACTTCAGCATATGGAAAGTCCCCGTTTCGTATGCGCACACAGGTGAGTACGGCGCCGCTGGTGTGATTGTGGACTAAAGAGCGTGAGGCCACCTGGAGTGTGCCTGCCAACTTGATGATGTGTCTTGCCTGTCAGCTGACGTTAGCTTGGCGGCTAACGCTGGCCACCACGGCCACCTTCATGAACTGGCTCGCCGGCGCTGCTTTGGTATTGCACATTTCAAGCCGCGAGTTAACGGGCTTTTGTGTGGTAACAGACTTGTAATAGTTCGTGAACGAGGAAGCTGTCTGTCCAGTACCCGTCTTCTTGTCGCCAGTTAGCTTACCAACTTAAATACCACTGATATCCACGTCATGGGGGAGGGTACGGTTCTGCTGTGCAGCGTGCTTCTGCCTCTGACCTACAACATCTTGACAATTTATCGCCACGCAACATAATTCAAAGTGGAATATTTTCCCAACAATTGAATTAGTTCAGTTCAATTCATAGTATTTTTTTCTCCTTTTTTTTGGCGGTCATCTTTTTAGCCCAATCACCGGAAATAATCGGCCAGTACATACGTCCTTTCTTTGTAAGATTTTTCTGCAGACGTTCCTTATATTTCTGTAGTCTGTGTACATTATTTAGGCATGTTCGTATTTACAAGATACATTAAAAAGAACCCTTTAGAAATGAATAATATATTGAAATCACGTGTGCCAAATGCTTTTTGAATAAACAACACTGAACCCAACCATCACGACGGGTAAAATTATTCTGATTTGATTCTCAAGTAATTCAATTTAACAGTTTTAAACTATGATGAGTTTGTGACCTATACATGGACAGTCATGTCCACATACATGGACAGTCATGTCCATGTATAGGTCCATGTTTTTATATAAAAAATATTGAAGTAACCTCCATGTATATGACCCTCTTTGACATGTGCCAGTCATCAGGATAAACTCGATAGCAAACGTGACTCAGTTTTCTCAAGACTGAATCAAGCTTAGCTTAAAGAGGCTTGGCCAGCCTAAGAGTGGTCATAAGATTTTTATTGTCATTTTTAAACTGCTCTTGTAATCTGATGCTGAGAACTCTTGTTTATCGTTTTAATCCTTAAGCTGTTGTCATTGTTCCCTCTCTTTTTTCCCTTGCAGTTAAAGCCACAATGCCAATATGGGTCGTGCTTTTATCCAGAATTATCATGAAGGAGAAGCAGACGACAAAGGTGAGTTGTGTTAGGACGTTTCGTATTGGAAGCGTCATGTCACAGTGATATGGCACCCTACTGAGCGCACACTATTTCTCAAATTACATTTATTTGCATTGCCCTCACGTCCCTAAGGGGGTCAGGTGGCAGGTGGGCGTCAAAAGTCAAGTTTCTGAAGCTTAGGCTGAGGCTAATATTACATAAGTTACTCCTGATTATGTACAGGTCTGACACTGAGTTTGTTTTTCCATCCTGATACTGACACATTCAGCACCCAGTGTTTGCTTAGTGTGAATCAGGGGAACTGCGAGTCTGCCATCCGCTCGCTATGTTTACTCTCCAGTCAGACGGTTCCGTGTTCAGAGAGAGTGTTCCTGCATGTGCTGAGATCCTGTTGGAGGAGGAGCAATGGTTCACAGTGCTGTGCAGAGGAAATGCAGTAGTACAAGTGAACTACAAGACTGGAAAGATAAGCCTTGCATACAATGACCCATGCTTATTATACTATACATGCCCCTGAAATACATTTTGCCTACTAAAAGTTTGCATTGTCCATATTGTTAAAGACGGATTAGTCACCCAAATTAGACCGAAAATTAGGTCCCACTCAAATCAAATGAGAGTAGTCATAATTACAGTGCAGTGTTGTGCAAAAGCAGGTAGAATCAAGTGTCAGCATGCTGCGCACGTCAACAAAAGCAGATTTTGTTTACTTTTACTTCCTGACTTTGCTGAAAAGGTCGTGGTTTCAGGCTATTTGATGGCTCCTTTCAAAGATGGTGTGACGTTCGGTCAAATGCCCATGAGTCTTTAGAACATTAAATGTAGTGTGTGTGAGTGCAAAGACACGTCCCCGATGTAACCCTTTCTCAAATTCAATGAATACCACAGCTGCATGAGAAAAAGAGTGGGAACACAGCCTAGCTCCTCCATCAGCCCCTCTCGTCGTCTTCCTCTATCGTAAAAAATGATCTGCTTTTACATGTTTTGTATAATTGATGTCATGGACCTCAAATGGAAATGAGCTTTCTGCTAAATCTCGTGCACTCACATCGTTGCGTGTGTACGTGCGTCTTCTTTATTAAAGGTGTACGTGTCGCTCATCCCCATCATCGGCGGCGTGCTGCTGGCCACGGTGACCGAACTGTCCTTTGATGTGTCGGGACTGATCAGCGCCCTGGCTGCCACCCTGTGCTTCTCTCTGCAGAACATCTTCTCCAAGAAGGTAACTCCCTCTCACGCTTCCCGCGTCATGCGTCACACCACCCGTGCGTCCAGAAGTGCCTGACGATTGGTCACGCTCAGTCCGCTCACTTTCATAAAGGCAGCGGAGAAGTTTTAAAATGCTGAGCACATTTGACTTCACAAGGCTTTTATAAGAAATGTATACCTGCCTTGTGTGTAAAGACGATATTTCTGCTAATTAACACACACATCATGAAATGCAATTGAGCCGAGCCTGTGGGGTTTTTTTTGCTGCATGCATTCTGCTCACACACTGACTTCAACAGTCATTTGTAATTACATGACTGCAATTGTACTAGTTATGCAGTTTTAGCTCTGTGTATCTCAGCACAGCCTCTGCAGACTCTTATGGCAGTTAAAAAATTTCTCAACTATTATACATATATATATATATATATATATATATATATATATATATATATATACACACACACACACACACTTTTTTTTTTTAGCATTACTATTCGTGTCACTGAACAGCCACTAGCCTTGTCCCATTTCTCTCGATTTTTAATCCCATAATTTCTTCCCTGTCAAGGTGTTGCGAGATACCAGAATCCACCACCTGAGGCTTCTCAACGTCCTGGGCTTCAACGCGGTTATCTTCATGCTGCCCACGTGGATCCTGGTGGATTTCTCCGTGTTCCTGGTCAACGGCGATCTGGTGAGACACAGCAAACGGCCGCGCCCGCCCTCTTTTATCCCCCCCGAAACTCACACATGCTACCGTTGTCTCCACAGCTGGATTTCAGCGAGTGGTCGGGCACCCTCATCCTGCTGCTCATCAGCGGCTTCTGCAACTTCGCCCAGAACGTCATCGCCTTCAGCGTGCTGAACCTGGTCAGCCCGCTCAGCTACGCCGTGGCCAACGCCACCAAGAGGATCATGGTCATCAGCATCTCGCTGTTCATGCTGCGCAACCCCGTCACGCACACCAACGTCCTGGGCATGATGACTGCGATAGTCGGCGTCTTCCTCTACAACAAGGTGAGCCGCCCTTGCATAATTGTAGGGACACACCCATACCAGTTTTTACAGAACAAGTCTGGGTACTTGCATTTCAGTACCTACCGATACAGACAGAGTATTTTATAAGGTCATTGCACATTATGGAGTTGCTTTGATTGTTTTTCCCAGCATCTTGAATGAAATAAACACTGCTTTTGCTGCTGTTGTACCCGTCTAATGTCACATAGTTATCATCATCGCTCTACTGCAAAATGATGAAACAAGTGTAGAGCAAATTAACAAAGTGAGTCTACATGACTCGGGCACGTGTGTTTGCTTTGTTTCAACACGTGTGTGGAGGAGACGATTCCCTGATCTGATTGTCCTGACAGGATGGGCTTTTAAATGGGTTCTTTTTTTTTTTTTTGTCCCATCTGATTGAATCGTTTCAAACTGAGCCATCAGATTGTGACGTTTGCTCAAACGCTGAACGTGGTTGTCAGATCGATTTGTGGTTTCCCCAAACGCCTTACACTGTGTCTTGATCACATGACCCTACATGCAGCTGCTCCCGGAACAGTGTTGGAATTTGAAAAAACCAAAAAATATAATTTTAATAACAATATAATGGACACTTGTCTCTCGTGGTATGTGAGCCACTTGGCTCTGCGCCGACAAGCTCGCCCTCTCCTCAACTCGAGACTGTTTGCCATTGACCTCGTAAATATAAAAGCTGGGTCGCTCTTCATTTGCCCTTGTGGTATCGTGTTCGTCCAACCAAACTATTTGGGGTCACTAGGGGGAGATTGTCCAGGCCACTCGGTCGCTGAAACTTCTCTCCGCTGTCGCCGCAGGCCAAGTACGACGCCAACAAAGAGAAGAAGCTGCTGCCCAGCAGCAAGGAGGACCTGATGTCCTTCGACAACCCGGCGCTGGAGAAGCTCCAGGGCAACGGCTCGCTGCCTTTCTCGGAGCCGCACCACCAGCACCAGCAGCACGGCTGGAACACGGTGCTGACCGACCACTTCCAGTACAGCCGGCAGACCTACACGACAGGCGGCAACCACCAGTACGTCGTGTGAGGGGTCAGAGGCGTCGGTCAGTGGACAGTACTGTTGTTGTGTAGCGGCCTCGCCGGGGGCAACATGGCTCAAATGAGGTGGGACGTTGGCGATTTAGCCGGTGATATCACTGTTTATTTATTACTCTGGTACCAGCTGTTTGAGGTGTCGGAGAGAAAATCAAGACGTCCAGATGCTGAAAGGCTTTTCAACAGATGAACCGAACACGACTACCTGGAGATGTCTTGGCTGCACGCCATTAGTTTGTCTTTGTTTTTTTTTTTAACGGCTAAAGTCACCTCGACTGCAGTCGTTCACGGTGACTCGCACCCAACTTAGGAGCTTGTGACGTTGCAACCTTGTAACATCGTTTCAAGCTCGTCGTCCTTCACACTGAGACTTTTCTTCATGAGGCACTTGCAGTAACATGAGGAGGGAGATCGGCTCGACATCGTGTCCCATCACTACAAACTGGTGTCGGGCGGTAGATTATTTGAAGGTTCTGGGCAATAAATTTGACATTTTAGGCACCTAAGGACAGCTTTTTGTGTTAGAAAGTGTTTTTCATTTGTTAATAGCGGTTCTTCCGCCACCAGATACGCCTCGAGAGGCCGACTCTCACTCTGTCCTGGTGATGGACTTCAACCACAAGCCTTATACTTCCCATGTGGCATGCAGACTGATGGGAAATCTGTCTTTTCTTGTCTCACTTTGGAAGTGTCGTGCTCGCGCCAGCATGAGCTTAGAGTCTCTTTTTTTCATCTTTTTTTTTTTTTTTTCATCTTTACGTCTGGAAAGCGTTACGTTGATACCGTTTCAAGCATGTTGTCACAGCAACGCTAGCATTTACTTGAGAGCACACGGTGCACAGAGGGACTGGCCGCTCTCCCCGCTGATGTGATTCAAGTGCCTGATGAAGAACGTCCACGCTTCAAAATAATAAGAAGAAATACACCATTGTCCACAGCGGCCAATGGTTTTGACAAACATTTGCCGCGCCTTTGAACCATAAGCCAGACAAGTTTCATGTTAATTATTGTAAAAAAAAAAACAAACATAAAATGTAAAATTGTAGTTAACTCAACAAAATTTCCCCCCATTCTGCACTAGAGCTGCTGCATTCTGTACAGTCGCTCATTTTTGTACTTTCTTAGAGGGTTTCTGAAACGAAATAGAAATGTTGCACTTGTTAATTTCTCTGTCCTAGTTTGTAGCTGCACGGTGAATTTTCTGACGATCGACCTGCGATTCTCCTCAGGCGGAGCTGAGACTGAGAGTTTCAGCACGAATGAAAGCTACTGTGTCAGACCTGTAAGAGTCGGGCCCCACTTGGTGTTTGCACATGATGGAACAGCAAGAACGTGTGTTGCAGAGAGTAATGGTCATAATACGTACTGATGTGTTTTGAAACATTCTTTTTAATAGCATCGGTGTCAAATGTTCCAAAGGGCTTGATGGGAAAGGAGAGGAATAAAATCAAGGATTGGTTTGTGTATCGAAACTTAAGAGTTTTAATTATTAGGTTATCATTTTTTTTTTTTTGCCAAATCTATAAGTTCTTGTAGCAGTATGACTTATTTCTTATTTTCTTCTGTCTTTGCTGGGATATGATAATTTACACGTTGTGTTTGTTTCATCTCTTATTTTGAAGGGATAAACAAAAGTGGAAAGCATTTCTAAGAATGCGGAACTATCAGATTTAAGCAGCTGTCGTCATCTAATTCAGTTTTTTCTCTGCAGGCTGTGTTTGCCTCCACTGGCAAACTGACAATGCTGCCACAGTCTGTAGTCTAGAGGCAAAAATCCTCAGTGGCTTCGGTCTTCACCCTTGACTTCCAAGAATCGACAATTACATGTTCAATCCTCCTGTTTAAATAAAAAAAATCATCACTAGTTCTTACTGCTGAGAAAGTTTATATCATGAGGGACTCTGTTAAATCTGAGCTGCTCTGTTGTTGTCCAACAGGGCTGGAAAAATCAACTGTGTTAAAAAAAAAAAAAAAAGTAAATAAAGTAGGGCCCTGAAAACCAGAATTACTTGATTTCTTTTTCATCATATTCATTTCAAAAGCACCAGCATTTTTTTTCTTATACTGCAGCTGTGCTTGGGTCTGTATTCGCTGTTGTACACACTGAGACTTGTCTTTGTGGTAATGGCATGTGTTGGACCAGTACGCTGGTGTGCAACAGCTCACAGAAAAGGACCGCACATCCCAAATGTACTGCTGCCGCCTTTTGAAGCCCCTCACATGAATCCCACGTCTGCCATTTCATTTAAAACTGTGCGTCTAGCAACCACACAGATGCAACAGAGTGAAGCATTTGGAGTAAAAGCTTGAAATGAGGAGAAATTTAGTGCAAGAGATCATTAGCACGTTCATGGGCATGAGTTCTCAGACGTGTGAGTCCATACTTTCAATTATGATTTTGCATCCAGATATTTCATGCATATTAGAATTCTGCATATTAATGTGATGCTACCAGGCTGCGTCCTGTTGTTATGCTGCATAGTGCAGTGAAGTGCAAGTTGTGAGTCATCACGCAACTGCGCTTGATGTTTTTTGGTTCACATCTCTCCTCATGTTGCCAAAATTTAACTATTATTATTATTATTATTATGATTATTATTATTATTATTATTATTATTATTATTATTGAAACTCTTGCACAGCAGGATAAAGGCCATGTCTGCAACTGAGTAATTTGTAAGTTCATGAGCTGCAGACTGTCAGTAGTATTTGGCACTTTTAGTACAACTAACAAGCTGGGAGATGTGTCGACTCCATCTTGCAAGAATTTTAATTGGAATGTAGATGAATGTCCATGGTGAAAAGGATTCTTTGTGTAAAACTTGTACAGTAATCAATTTTGTCTGTCCGAAATGGATCATGAGACAGAATTTTTACTTCAGCAATGTTTATAGATTTTTATTTATGGTGTCAAGGTATAACATGTACAGAGGTGCAACCATGCAAAGTCTTTGTCTGTGTATGTTTAGAAAACGATATTTTTAAATGTTGAGGAAAATAAATGGAATATGTAAAGTACTGAGTGTATTTGCTTTGATTTAAATCACCGGTTGTGTATACCATTAATGTTGTGTTAAATGTAAAAACTGTGGCTTTTGTTTTTCTTTTTGTTTTGTTTTGTTTTTTTCCTAAAGAAGGCAACCCAGGAGTTTTCAGTTTAAACTGTTTTACCTTAATTTTTCTTAAACTGGATGATATTATTTTAAAACCGTTTAGGGACCAAAAGCAAAGAAAGCAAAATATTTATTTTTCAGATATATATATATATATTTTTATATATATATTTTTTTTTAGTCAGATATAATTGTCAACTACGTTTTCGGCTGTGTTTTTCTGCCTCCCAGTGGTCAAAAAATGGATCAACAAGGGAATTTTGTCTGTCTTTTTTTATTTATTTATTTATTTTTTGCCTTTGTTATTGGAAATTTTGCATTTGTTTTCATGCTCTCATGGAACAGCAGGGCCGACCTGGCCATCCTGCTGCAGGACTGGGTGACAACTTACGTCTAAAGCATTGCAACAGTGTGAAAAGAAGGATCTTAAGTAATGTTTCGCACATACTATTCAAAACACCTGCCTCTGACTCTTCTGAGATCAGCCCCCAAACACATCACGTGAGTCGCAATCGCAAGTGAGTAATACGTATTTCTTTATTTCTTTGTTGATTTGGTTGTTCTTGCACACAGTATCCAACATGATACCTTTTAAGATGGCTACTTTTTTTTACTTTTTTTTAACCGTTTGGTTATTTTAATTCAACACATTTTGGCAGCTTTTAAAAAATGTTTCCCTCTACTCTCTCCGTGGCTCCGTGGACCCTGATGAAGCTCCAGACCACCAGCAGCTGGACCTCACTGAGGGTGTCACTGCAGTGTAACAAGGAGTGACGCAGTCGGCACCGACGGCTCCGCCATGCCAGCTTTTACCTCCAGCTGGATAAAGGTTGGCAAGAGATTCCAACACTTTCTAAGAAAATGAACTGGTTCGCCTCAACTTACTCGTGCAAGAGGATGTTCTCGTTTCTGAACTTTAACAAGAAGCATGTGACGACGAGACCTCAGTGGCAGGTGAGAGCCTGCATGACAACATGTATCATCAAACCACTGTTTTTGAAGCAGAACTGACCTATTTACTGCAGTGGAGAGCACAACGTCACCCTTCACGTTAGTGCAGGCAAGTTGTTTGTTTAGTCTTTTCATTCCGTCTGTCATTTGGTCTTTTTTTCAATTGACAATGAAATCTAGGCATTTTTTCATTTTTGAAATTCATTCAGAATCAAATGACTTATTTTCATGTTTTGTTTTTCAGTGGTCAGTTGAAGAACAAAAAAAACATTGATACACTGAGTCATATGGCACTCCCTGTTTTGAACTTCTGAAGAAGATGATAGTTGGTGTTATTTTCCAGTTCACATGTTTTGAATTTAGAAGGGTTTTTTTTTTTTTTTTTCCAAACCGACTTTCTTCGTTTTAAGTGGTCTTCATTTATGAAAGGCAGTGTGATTTTGGTAAAAACTCATGAAAGATTTATTCGTGTTCAATGTGAAGAAATAAAACATTTGCCATTTGCAATACAATCTTCATTAAATAGTTCATGTACATGCAATGTTAATGCTTCAAAGAATGTCAGGTGGAATGGTTGGTCCCACACATGCTTCCCTCACCAAATCTGGTCCTAGCTGCAAAAAGTTTGGACAGCCCTGCTGTTCAGACTCGGGTCACAGTTTCCAGGGTCATGTCTGTCTCTGAGGGAGACTCAAACGCAACACATCACAGACAGGCGGTTTCAATGGGCTTTGGTTGTCGATTCCAGGCCTGGGGCCCTTCTGTGTAGAGTTTGCATGTTCTGGTTGTGTCTGCGAGGGTTCTCTCCTGGTTCTCCGGCTTCCTCCCACCGTCCAGAAACATGCATGTGAGGCTAATTGGGAGCTCTAAATTGTTTTGTTTTTTTATCTCTCTCAGTGGCCCTGTGAGGAACTGCCGACTCGTTCAGGGAGTCACCCTGCCAACCCCCAGGACATGTTGGGATAGGCTCCAGCAGACCGTTGCAACCCTGAGTGCAGGAGGAAGTGGGTGTAGAAGATAGATGGATGGTTGTTAGTGCAGAATCTGGGCCCTGCACGATCTGTTTGCTATATCTATGTGTGCACTTGAGGCAAAGAGGATGAGAAGAGACTGGAAGACTCTAAATGGCACAAAAGAGTGTCTCTGTCAGACAGTTTTTTCTGCGTCACTGCAGGAGACGTCTACATGGATAATTACATGGAACTTCCTCTTTCAGTCCTTTTTATAATGAAAAAAATCATCTTCCTGAGATGCTGAAGATTGTGCCACTGGCACAAAATTCTTTGACTTGCATCCAGCCTCCCGCAGCCTGACAAAGGCAGCCAACTTCCATCCAACTTCACCCACTCAAGTCTGACAGAGGCTCTCTGTGTCATACGGAGTGAACGTGACGTTGCTGGGCAGCTGAGTGATGACGTTGGCGTTGCACATGAGCTGGGTGAACACATGGTTGTCCCTCATCACGTCCGGATACATGTAAACGTTGCTCTGGGATACCATGCTGCGCTTGCTGCTGCCCCTCCTGGACGAGCCGAGCAGGCGACGGAACAGGGACCTCCTGAGGAGGATGTAGATCCAGGGGTCCAGGATGGGGTTGACGGAGGCTATCCTGATGGCAGCCAGGTCTGCTTTAGTGTCGTTTTTCATCAGGCGGTGGGCAAAGACTTGGACCTACGAGACAAAAAAAAAAAAAAAAGTTAGAACTGGTGTTGCACGTGGCTCATGCGCTCAGGGCTTAATTGAGACGGCTGAGAGGGAGTGAAAGAGCTCAGACAGGGGGATTCATGGGCAAAAAATAAAGCGGACTTGAAGGAATAACTGCTGTTTCTCACTGTGATACTGGAGAGTGTGGACATTCGAAAAAGTCACACGGGAACCTTACAATGTTTTAACTGACTCAAATCTTGTAGGACTAGAATTCAATGCATTTACCATGAGGCTTTTTCAGGAGGACATTTCTTTGCATCTTTCAATTGTATTCCCAATGTGCCATGGAGCAAAACTTATAGTTTGATGTGTTCTTGGTGAGACTGAAAATCTGATTTCATTGCTATCATATTGTTTCAGAGGATTTCAAATAGATTTTTTTTTTTTTGCACAATAAGTTTGGGAGGACAGGGTCCGTATCATTTTGGGATCAGCAAATTATGGTCTTACTTTGCACTGGATTGGAAAGAATATCTCCTCCTGCAGATATTTTTGTAATGTTCTGCAGTTTATCTGTTCTTCATCCTCATTTCCAAACTCTGACCTCAATCCAGACACCATGTTCAACCTTTGCTTGAACATTAATCATTCACGACATTTGTGATAAATACTATTCCAATTTTAACCTGTGACTCATGACGAGAAAATGCCACCCGTGCTGACCGCTGCTGATTTATTTTGTTCACCCCTCATTTTTCATGCAAAACACGTTGCAGTATCGTAAGGAAAATGTTTGAAGTATTTCTGGTCTGTCATTTTGTGAGCCAGTAGTTTTATATATGACCTGTCTGGTCTATATAAATCCCCATGGGGACAAACTCTTAGGGTCGGTTATATAACAATGAGGGAGAGCAGATGTTAGTTTAAAATAATAATTTAAAAAAAAAGTCTAAATTTACTCTGGTCATAAATCAAAAAGTGGTATTGGTGGTTTTTTGGGATGGGAAAACTGCTTCTCCTTGTTGGTTGGGTCACCACAGCAAGTCATCTGCATCCATCAAATCCTTGCACCCATGATCTTTTTTGTTTTTGTTTTGTTTTTTGGTTGGGGGCATTAGTCTCATGTTTTTTACGATCCCAGCAAGTGCACTCACCACCAGCGGCGCAGAGCAGGCCAGCACCACCACGGAGGTCATGACCAGCACTGCGATCATCTGCGTCTCGGCGGCCGAGGACAGCGCCCTCCAGCGCTCCCGGACACTGGCCCTGGTGACGGCCCGCCGCGCTGTCCTCCGGCGCATGAGCAGCAGGGCCCCGCACACCGCCAGGTTGAGCGCGATGGTGCCCAGGATGAGCAGCAGGCTCACCACCCCGTACAGGACGGTGTAGGCGGCCGCCGGCGGGTTGTTCGTCCGCCAGTCGATGAAGCACCAGGTGCCTGACGACTGCAGGTCGCTCCTCACGGTGCCCATCATGGGCAGGCAGCAGAAGAAGACGTGGCTGACATAGATGAAGAGCAGGAGCTTCTGCGCGAAGCCGCGGTCCACCCTCCACCGGTGGTAGGCGTACGGGCAGCAGATGGCCAGGTAGCGCTCCGCCGCCATGGCGCAGATGACGCTCAGCCCCGCCAGGCTGAAGAAGAGCAACAGGAACGAGAGGAAGTTGCACGCGTGCTCGTTCCTGAGCACGCCGCCGTCCAGGTAGTTGGCGATGGTCACGGGACTCGCCAGGCAGGTGCCCAGCAGGTCCGTCACCGCCAGCCCGCGCACCAGCGCGTAGAAGGCGGAGGACTTGCGCTCCTGCCTGGACACCGAGAGGACGATGATGGCGATTAAATTCCCGACGGCGCCTCCGGCGAACATAAAAATCGGCAAAGCGATCGACGTCTCGTGCGTCTCGTTTTTGCGGGGAGATCCATGCGTAAAGTTCGGGCGCTCCATCCCCTCAAAGTAGCCGCGGGCTGGTGTTAATTAGCGATATGTCCCTGGGTCTGCCGTGGAGTGTATCGGGAGTGTGTTTCCTTTTTAACCCCTTGCAGCGGAATAGTTGTAAGTGGTGTTTTCCCGGGGAGTGTCATCGTCTCTGCAGCAGCTCCAGACGTGGCACATCACCAGGGTGCTGACGCACAGCCGGGAGCTGAGAGGCTCTAATATACTCAGCGCGCGGCAGCCTGACAGGGGAAGGATGGGACGGGGCGCAGTGGGACAAACAGGAACTCAGACGTTCGGCGGTGCTGAAAGTGTCGTCACTGGCGCGCTGCGTCATGCCTGCGGACTAGGGGTCCCACATTAAACACGGTGTGATCTATGTGTGGAAGCACCAGTAGGACTGTTCCCAAACACTTTGGGGTGAGTCATGGACAAGAAACGCTCTTGCAGGAGTCTGAGCTGAAGGGAAAATAAAGAATATATTTAGATTACTGTGGGATTTGATTTAACTGGAGCAAATTGCGGTGATTTCATCCTACAGAGCTGTGGGAATCAACTTCAAATCAAAAATAATAATAAAAAAAAACAACTACAATTATTTAACCTTCAAAAAGAAAGTTGAGGACCACCAGCCAGAAAAATTGTTATTATTTTTTATCAGCATGCTGAAAGACATCAGAGCTGCTTGCACATTTTAATCTTGCACAATCCTTAGCGTTTTCACGAAGTGCTAATGAAAAGATACCTGGGGACCATCTGAGACTGAATGGTTTGTCTTGAGGCATTGCCATGTACTAGATCATACTGGCACTTTGTACATTCTCTAAATCATATTTGTTTTCTTAATATTCTCATGACTTGTGGGGATGCCACACTTACAGGCACTTTGATATAGTGTATTTTTTACGTTTACCATTTGTTATTATGGACTTTTACTCTTATTTTTGATACTTCTTCAACTGCATGCACACAGAGACTAAAGATACTGACGAGTGCAATTTTGTGTTTGTGCGCTCAAACCAGGTCAATGAAATTGATTTGGACTCCATCTTCAAAATTATTTACGCAGAATGAGAAAAGAATAAAATTGCAACCGACCGTTTGGTCTCTGAAGGATTTGAAGCCGCAATGAAAATGCCACAGTGGATGTTTACAGCCAGTGTAGTTGAGCTGGCAGCCTGTTGTTGTGGCTGCACTGACAAACCTCCATGTCCACAGGGCGCAGCTTTGTCCCCAAACAGAGATGACTGTAAATGGCTGTGAGGAACAACAGGCGGCTGATGGACACCTCGAACACCAAAGGAGAGAATTCACTCGGTGCTCTTGCCCCAGCCTGAGTGCATTCATTACAGCCTGTCTTATGTTTAAATGAGACGAGCAACAGCGCCGAGGTCTCCGTCTGCAGCTGACCTTAAAAGACAAAACACCTACTGTAGCTGAGAGGTGAACCACTACTGCTGCTCATCAGTTGTTCTGCAGACAACAACAAAAAAACGGCAGAGCACTTAAGTTGGTGGTGCCATTCCCTGGAAACTCCAACGCCGACTGTGATGAGACTGAGTTCACTATGAATCATTGGATGCACCAGCCATTGCCCGCGCAGTTTATAGTCTGTTTAAGTTCAGCAGAATGCCAGGGTAATGTATTGACCGCTAATGCACATGTAGTATTCTGTCTGTGGTCGCTGCAGATGACTCAAGCCATAAAAGTATAGCCAGTTGGTACAAACATTTTGACATTTTCTCTTAAAACCCATCTGAGCTGATGAATCAGCACTTAAAAGTAAAGCGCACGTGGTGCTCGAAAACAATAGCGCCAGCCGCTGTTGCAATTTATTGTGATCTTTGTCTGGTAAGGAAACTATGCACACCAAGCAATGTGTTCTAACTTAAATTTTATGTTTTCTCAATAGCTGAAGGTTGTTTTTGTTCACTGCTGACAGTCACTCAACTCTGGGACCTTTTCCGCATCAACTGGATTATGTCAGGTATCCATCTGGAAAAGAGACAATAGATAACATTTGGAAAGTGGAAGTCTTAAAAAAATGTATAACTAAGTTGGAAGTTAGTTAGTTAGGTCTTTATTGTCCCGTAGTAACTCACACATACACAAAATAATTGGACAAACATTCCGTATACATTTACGTTTAATTTTCTCTGTTAAACAAAGAGAGTGGAGCTCTAAGTTTAGTTGCAGCGTTACTAGGGCTGATCCGGGGGAAGTACAGCTTTCTGCTCACTGGAAACGTCAGTGCACAGGTCTGTAGTCGGGGTTAAGGCAGTGCACAAATTTCGAAAAAAGTCTGTGGTTTCTGTCAAATGTTGCTCAACGTGTCTTTTGTTATTGGAATTCTGGATCAAACCCAAACCACCGTGTATCCTGAACTGCGAACAAAGTGGCCTAACACGGCGATAAACACCGTGGACACTTTTGCAATTCGTTTTATGTAAGAAGTTCATTCATGCTGAAAATATGAGTATTTTCAAGTATGCAATATAATATGAAAACATAAAATATGTTATGTAATTTAGGGTCACTGAATGGATGGAATTTCATGCAGGAAAACCCATACTCCATAAGTCCAAAACAGGGAACAATTGCTGCTTACATGTGTTGAGCTTTAAATGCAGCTGGAGTGGAAGTCAGACGCAGCAAATGAAAGCAGTGTGTCTCAGCCTCTGTGTTGACGGGAAACAGGCTGAGAGACAAAACATCAAAGACCACCAGAGTCTTCTGATGCTCCCTGACAGAATCCCAGTTGCAACTCATTTCAAAGCTCAGCACTGCTCATTTTTAACTCTGCTCGGGGTCCAGCCAATATTTCACTGTGATTGACTGACAAATGCCTCACCTCAGTGTTTCTATTCATGTTTGGCTGCAGAACAACTATGTGAGTAGGTGGAGATAAGCACTGCCGCAGGAGACCGCAGACATTTTCTCTCAGAAAATAAGTTCATGTCGCCTTGCTGCGCACTTCCTGGAAGATACGTGACGCAGTTTATGGTAAAGGCATTTACATCTACAGCCTTCTGCCCCCAGGGAGAGGAGCACTCTCCCTGTGATTGCCTCACAGTCCTCAAACTATTTGTACTGCCCATTCCTTTGGTCTTAATCTTGACCATGTGTTGTGTATGAGTATAAATGTGTATGATGGCCTGGAGTATTTCTTACAATACGTTTTTTCAATTAGTTTTCATTAGAGATGTATGGTGAACAAAGATCGCGGCAGTGTGTCTGCATATGATTTTATTGCAATCCATTCAGTGGAGACATTTCATCAAGAACCACTAATGTGATCCTCCTGGTGCTTCCTCTTTTGAACTTGTTCTCTGTGTCTTGTGGACAGACGCTGTGCTGCCTGTTTGTGTCGGGTCTTCGGCTCTCACATGTGAGAAAATTCCAAAGATGTTTTAACACGTATTCAGCCGGCAAAACAAAAGAGCGAAACATTATTTTGCCTGAGAATCAGAGAAAGCTCCGTGATGAAGGCCCTGGACCGCGTTTGCGTCAAAAGGGAGCACAGAGGATTTTAATAGGGCACGTCAGATACTGCAGGTAAAGTGCGACCTCGCAGTAATCCAAGCAACATAGAGATGATGACACCGTGGGTGGGCCACATGGGCAAGATCAGGCATGGGCAAACTACGGCCCCAGGGGGCCATATGCGGCCCGTTAAGCTTTTAAATCAGCCCCACCGATCTTGAAGAAATTATATTAATAGTAAGTAAGTCATAAAATAACTGTATTTTATCCATTCTTTTAGCCTTTTAATAGTAATTTCAATCAAGAGCTTTTGTAAGAGATTGTTGTAACACTTTTGTTCATTTTCAATTGACTTTAAAGCAAGTTTTCTACATATCCCATGATACTTTTTCCTCCTATGAGGTGGCTCACCAAAACACTCCACCCATCTGCTCTCTGCCCTCAAATTTTCAAATTTTAGAACCCATTGTGGAACACCAGTCAAAAAGTTTGCCCACCTCTGGGCTGGATAGATACTTTGAAACTGAAAGGCTGCACGATATTAATACTTTCTTTGGGAGCTTGGCAAGCTAGACGTGCAGGATTTCAGAGCTGCAATCTCAGTGATGGCTCGAAACATCACGCGAGTTATCCGGTGGATATTTTGAAAAAACGCCTGGGTAAAAACGAACAGGTGATCTGCAAAAAATTACCCTGGCAGCCTTCGTGGAAAAGGCACAGAGGGAAACATTCTCCGTGGAGTCAGTGAAACAAACAAATCTGACAAGACCAGAAACCAGCCACTTCCTTCAAATTATGCTCCCAAAACATGAGCTAACAAACATAAACTAACAAACTAACAATAACAAATCCAGCGTGTTCCTTGGTTGGAAAGCAGAAGATTTTCCAGTGAGGCTTTGAAACTTCTTTTTCATCCAATCCAGAGGTCACAAAGTGGTCCCAGCTCCAGGAAGAACATGTAATCCTTTAAATTTCAACATGAACGTCCGTTAAAAACAAAACAAAACTCACATTTCGAAGGTTTTCACGCCACAACAGCCGACTTGACATCCATCTCCACGTGATGTATGTGGCAGGGAATTGTAATAAAATGTTACTTGTGTATGTGAAGGGTTTTAACCAACGCACAACACACTTGCATGTAAAAAGGGAGATCAGTTATTGAGCACAGAAGCTCTTAAACGGGCCTGGTTCATGACTGCTTCATATCATACTTCATATGTCTGCCGTTAAATAATCAAAGAGCCGTTTGCGTGAAGATTAACGCCTCGATCGTGTCAACCGTCACAGAAAACTGCTCAATCACCTCTCACCTCGACCTATAAAAAACATTTTTGTCTTCTTCGCTGTCGCTGCTAAAAAAAAATTGTGGCTGTGACCTCATGCTGGTTCCTTTGAAACAGGAAATGTCGAGAACCTCTGTGTGCTGGGATGACACGGTAATCCCCGTGACGTTTTGCTGTGTTTACCACAGATTGAGTGCTAAAGCAGATTAAATATGGTATTTCCTGGCCCCAGGTTACTAACTTCTCTCTTGCTCTGCCAGCGGACCTGAACATTGCTGTTTTGAGCATTACTTGGGTTTTAAATCAATCCATCTAATTTAGAAGAGATTTATGAAAAGTCAGGGATAATCCGACAGAAAAACCCTTCCCGTTTCTCAGGGTTCGGACCAAAACGAAAGATTTGACACAATAATTTTTTCTACATGCTGAAAGTGAATTGGTTGTGTCGTTTGCTGGGCCTCACCTGCAGCCGTTTCACCTGCAATAAGCTGAACCTGAACCATTGGAGTGGGTTTACTGTGACCTCTGAATTGTGTTTATGAACAGTTTAATCTGTTCATTTATTTGCTTTACACCCAAAAATAGGAGTTCAGTATGTGTAGCATCATGCGCCACCATAAAATCAACCCATCACAAACCAAAGCTGTGTCAGGGACTGTTACAAAAGTGTCTGGGATTTGTATCTGTAGGAGTCTGGCCTTTTTATATTATCCGCCAATGAGCCTTCACCAGTTCCAACTTTTTAATTCCCTATGTAGAAAACCGGAGAGTTGAATAAGAACAACAGTGGTTTACCCTGAACTCGCACTGTACCCACCCACAATCAATCAGACTTGATTAAACTTGATATGTGCCTTGTTGGGTTTTTTTGGTTTTGGTTTTTTACAAAAAACATAACCTTGAACAAGTAATTTATCATGCGATGTGGTGATTGTGACAGGGCCAAATTTCTAAGGTCAGCATTAACTGTTGCCAATAAAACCTACAGAGGCAGAAAGTTAAAGGTGTTTTTTTTAGTGTGTTCTTATTTTAAAAAATGAGAACCAACGCTGTGGTGCACAGGGAGGAGACCACCCATACTTGTCCTGACAGATTAGCCTTCTTCTTCTTCTTCTTCTTCTTCTTCTTCTTCTTCTTCTTCTTCTTCTCTTCTTCTTCTTAGTCTTCTTCTTCTCCTTCTTCTTCTTCTTAGTCTTCTTCCTCTCCTTCTTCTTCTTCTTAGTCTTCTTCTTCTTCCTACCTAAAAGTGGAAAAGCTTGTGTAAAGAAGTTCACAACCACAAATTGTTCTTCGAGTACATATATTTCCCTCAGCTGTGTTGAGAAAACACCACTTGAGTCGAGGCCTCTTGGGAGTCACAAATAAACCTATTGTCCATCCCCAGAGAGGGCTTTCGCAGCACACGAGTCAGGCTGCTGCACGATTTCTGGAGAACCTCCCAGCAGATGTTAATACATCACCAGGGAAGTACGCAGCCTGACCTTTGACTCGCAGGAATCACCGTGATGAGCCGAGCCGAGCGCAGGATGTCAGAGCAGACGTGAACGACCCGGCAGGTGAGTCAGGAAGAGCCGAGCTGTTTGCAGTTTTGACCAGTGACATCCGCAGGTTTGGGGGGGATTTTTTTTCTGTTCTTAACAGTAAACTAATTAGCTCTGTTTTCTCCACATCTCCAGCAGCAAAGTCTCAGCTTCAGACAGCTTCAGACACCGCCGTGATGCAGACGGAGCTGACAAATGGAGGCTCTCCTGCTACGAGCCCGACCACTCCTGCTGGGACCTGGTCCCTCTCCAGCATGAGAGGTATGACGAACTGGATGTTGGACGTCATTCTAAAAATGGGTCCCTCTAGATTAGAGGCCATTTGTATATTTCATTCATTCTGGAAAGAAGAAGCAAACGCCTGGTGTGGCCTGGTTCAGAATGTCCTCTGGTCTGACCTGCAGACTGTTTATTTGATGGGAAATTAGATCGTTTTAAGGTAACTGTGCTTTGTTTTGTTCTCGTGTCCTCAATCTGTCCTCATGCAACTCTGGAATGTTTGCAGCTGCTCCAGCAGCAGAGGGTCGCTCTTAATGTTACTATGTGCACTTGTGTCTCACGGGAAACACACTTTGAATCTACTTTGTCATGTAGATGAATGTCCATACAGTGTGCATTGCACATTGTGAGCCCACTTATTTTTTTATTTTTTTTAAATATCATTTTTAGCTTCCCACACGCAGGATTAACCATTAGCCACGATGATCAGCGAGGGCTTTATGAGAATGTGATCTCTTTGCCTGAGGCTGTAATACAATAAAGTAAGAGTGGCAGTCACACAGTGCTGGTAAAAAAAAAAAAAAAAAAAAAAAACCTGGAGGATGGAACTTAAAGTCATGTCGAAGTGGTTAGATGGAGGTTAGTGTGAAGTTTAATGACCCTCAATGGGTGGCGTCAACAAAACACACATTAAACAGATTGTAACAAAAAACAAGTGGAAGAGTCAAGTAAGGCTGGAGTTGGTTTGACAGCAATTTCAATAAAACAAGCGTGATCTGCTTGTAAACTGCTGCAATCCTGCATGTACTGTGGGCATTTACGTTAACTACTTATTAACCACTTGTCATTTAATGTTTGGAACTTTTTTAAAGTTTTATCAATTCATAATACTTCCCTTTAAAAAAAAAAAGTAAACTTTTGTCATAGCAAACCGTGAAACACTACCTTTTAAATATTAAGATTAAGAAAATAACTTTTGTACTCAAGGCCAAACTCTTTTGACAAATTGCAAGGAAGTAAATGATTTCTAGTAGAATTAGTCAAGTGATGAGTTTGAGATTTGATTAGCAAGAAAAGTTTGAACACGCAGATCAGCAAAAAGATTTTGGTGTCACATGAGGCAACTAGTTAAACTGCTTTACTCTCTTGACGATGCTAACTTTATTTTTTCTGCTCCACAGTTCCAAACTACTGAACGCATGAGTTTGTCAATCCAACCGTCTTATCTTTCTGTCTATCTCGAGTATTTCGAGTGCATGTAAGGTGTCATTGAATCCATCTTTTTTGCAATCTTGCATGACAAGGAGGGATGAATGGATAACAGACACGCGCACACATTTTATAACGGCTTCCCATTGTAAAACTCAGCAGTTATTGAACCTGTAAAGCCATCACAGTTGAATAAAAGCCAATTTAGATTCAAAGGAATCTCCTACCAAAGCAATAAAAAAAAAATCACCAAGTGTGAACGAAATACAAGTAAAAGATCGTCCCTGAGATAGCCAGCAGTAACTGAACACGTTTCGGGAAATGTATTAACGTATTAATAGGGGATTTGTCACAGATGTTGAAGAAACTGTCTGTTTTCAGTAAACTAGCAGCTGCCTGCGATTTACCAGTGCAAATGTCCGCTGTGAGCTTCGGTGGCCAGTTAGCCTCAGCTTAACGTATCAGCTTGCAGGCGTTGCTCAACGCTGTCTATTTGTGCTGAGCATCAATCTAAACAGCCACTGAACACCAGTAAACTGTTACACAACGAGGAATGAAGCAGTTTAACAGGCGACCTTTGTTACAGCAACACATCCTGACATTACCACAATAACTAAATTGCTGTTTTCATTCCAGGAAATGACAGAGAACGTTCACGAGGACCCCTCGAACCCTTGCTCAGCATTTCTTGCGTGCGCACACACGTGCACGAGGCGCGAATAAAACCGTCTCGTCCCCGTTGTGTATCTGTAAACACAGCGAACCTGCGCTCAAGCCTCACGTGTGCCACGAGTGCTGAGGAATTCAGACACACAGCCATCGCAAATACACAAACGCTTTTATTAAATCGTGACGCACAAACACAATTAGGAATTAATAGAGTAACACAAATACACAGCGTGTCCCTCTCTCGTATCGGACTCGACCCGTCATGGTTTCCTGTCCTCGTGTCTCTCAGCAGCGGCCCCCACCAACACCGGATCACGTTTTAGTGGAGACGGCGTCCGCTACAAGGCCAAGCTGATCGGCGTGGACCCCGTAACCGACGCTGAGGGAGACAAGATGTGCTTGGACTCCATGATGAAACTCAAGGTTACTCATCAACTAACCCGTCCTTGACTTTTTGGATTGTGACCGCCTTGTATTTTTACAGTTAGAGTAAATGTTCATATTCAGTTCCCTAAATCTGTGGCAGTTATATTGATTTTCTACTTTTGGACAAAATTAATGGAAAATTTTATCTGACTTAAGCAGAACATCTACCTGTTTCAGACAGTGTTAAGCAATTACTACTAAAACACTGAACAACTCTAAAGGTAACACAGTGCAGTTTAGGCGCATTCTGAATTTTCACCTGAAAGCCAAATAAACCTTTTTTGTGAATCGAGCGTCTTTCTAGGTGAAACACAAAGTGGTGAAGCCCTCTCAAGGAAACTTGGAATGAGATGAGGCTAAACCTTTCATTCGTGTTCAAAGCAGACCATTTTTGCCCCTCCAGTTCATTCAGAGAGCAAAAAACATGGCTTCTCCTCTCTAAGGGATATGCCTTTGGCTGACTGGTTAGCACGCATGGCTATTAGCCGGGAGTCTGAGGTTCGAAGCCGACCCGGGCTGCTTAGGATTTGTCTCGATATCTCCAGTATGATTGTGCTGCTGATTTAATCCTCATCTTTATGTTTGTCTATTAGGGCTTTGAACAAGCAGGAAGGCGACAGGGCAAACACAAACTGAAAGTCTGGCTGATCATTTCCTTTAGCGGCGTGAAGATCATAGACGAGAGAACTGGGGTAAGACTCCCTTCAGATCCTCTGTTTGCCCTCCTCCATCTCCTCACTCTGTTCTCAAAGTAGCGCCTCCCTAAAGCTGAATTCTTCATCTTTCTTGAATTTGACCGCGGATGCCATTATGGTTTTCCACTCGACAAAAACAAAAGTACGGTTTGCTAGACAGACAGTGTAAACAACTGTCCTGGATCGATCTCCAAATGATTTTCCAATAGCCCGACTTTCCAAACAAGAGTGAGAGTGCAGAGTCTGTTTAGGTCACAGCAGGTCAACTTTGAATAAACATTCCTCAAGTAAATATTTTCATCCTTTTTTTAGGGAATATAGTCAAGTTTCTGTATTTTTCAGCCTATATTCCAAAAGAATGTGATTGCAGGTAATGGGGTGAAATGAAAACAGACCCGACATCTGCTCCTGATTCTGGCTACTTTCTTTTAGCGATGGAAAACATCACAAACCTCTTCCTGCTCCGAACTTCCACTCCAAAAAGCCAGCGAAAAGAACAAAACAAAAACAAACCAAAAAAAATGATAACACCACAAAAACCCACAGAAAGCAACTTCTAACTGGCTCCATTTTAAGGTTATGTAATGGTTCCACATTTTTTTGGAGCTGTGCCATGTTGATATACATATGTGCAGTATGTTCTAAGTTTACATAAAACTAAGTCCACCTTGTCTGTTTCCAGGTTGTTCTCTACGACCATGACAGGAAATTGATGAGTTCTCTGACGAGAGATGGTACTGATCCCAGAGCTCTGGCCTATGTCTACCAGCAACAAGACGCTTACTTGCTCTTCTACATCAAGACGGCCAATCTGGTGATGACACACATCCAGCACATCAACAATATATGGGGTTCTATGTCTGAGCCAAAAAATCCATTGAACGAGGCTTGCACACGATAGTCCTTTATGTTCAGTGGTTTCAGTGTTTGTGGGAATTAAAGGTCCGATAACTTAGGAGAAGAGTCCAACCTTCATCTGCTGTACTTTTCAGAAAATCTGTGTGAAAATGTTGAAAATAGACTGAAGTTTGATGAAAAACAGAGATTATTATTAGGTGATTCAAGAGTGAAAATCTCAGCACGTCCATCCTTCCCACAGTTTGCTTCCACACCGTCCTTTATATTAAAACTACCCAGGGGTGATTTGAACTTTTGGTGCAAGATTTGTGATCAACATTATTGTCCCAATTGGAATTTGTTTGCTCTACAAGTGCCTGCTTTAACTGCACATATACACTTTATACTCTTTTTTTGTTTGTTTCCATCAGGCAGAGCCGGTTCTGTCCGACATCCAGCAAGTTTGTCAGGCTGAGAACCAACAGACTCAGCAGAAACCAGCAGACGTGCCAACACAAGTTAGGAAAAAAAACATCTGTTTTGGTCGCCGGCATTCAGCGGGGCCTCTTTTGTTTCTGTGTCTGTGGGTTATTTTGTTCTTAGAAAGATGTCATTTATTTTGTTTGCAGAACAATTCCTCACTTTTCCTAAACCACAGTCCAACCTCTGCAGCTGAGGTAGGTAAAAAACATTTCAGTGTTAATCACTTCAGAAAACCTCAGATCATTTTTTGGGTTAAATCTGGTCTGATTGAATTGTTTTTCAAAGTGGGAGAGATCTCACCCTAACTTACCCCTCCACCCGAATGTACTGCTGTTTTCAGAGGTCGGAATTGGAAGATATATTTAATCCTCAGCCGGATCAGTCTAACCCGGTATGTACAGCAACAACGCAAAATGTGTGAGGCCCAGAAAAGATGAATAGCTCCCTATGAGCAGACATAAATGCAAGGGGAGGGCACAGGTGGACCCAGTCAGGGTAGTGAAACAGGAAGAGAAGGAAGCACACAGGAAGTGAATTTAAAAGAAGTGTGAGTGTGAATATTTCAACCTCTCTGCATCCCATTTCTCATCCGGAAGGCCACTCCCAGTAGCCAGCTGATGGATGCCTTCACTGTGCAGCCACCCGCCCAGAGTCTGCCTGGCAGCCAGCCCGGTGAGTTGTCACATCCAGTCCTGTTGTTCCCCTGAACTGCAGCACCTTGACAATAGCGCCAGTGGTACCAGTTGTGTCAAAAAAGCACTTGACCACACACACACTTCATTCATATTCTTTTTTTTAGATGTTTCATAGGTGTTTAACTTTAAGCCCCCCAATTGTTTTTTTTTATTGCAATTTGGTTATCTCAGATATTTTTTTCTCAGATTGATTTTCTCAGAAAGAGTTCTCTCTGGAATTAAATATGAACAGTGATGAACTGGGCAGCCAACACATACATTTCAAATATGTCGAACAAAAGCTTGAAAACATTTTAAATATATCTTTTCTGAGTGTGTTTTTTTTACATAATATTATATATTTACATTCCACTCTCATCCATCATGTTATACTATTTATTTATTTATTTATTTATGCTTTATTAATTAATTCATTCATTCATTCATTTATTCATTTATCATGTTATACTTTCTTATTAGTGTGTTGAATGAAGAATATGGTTCCTCTGTCTCTGTGGTAGCCACACATTTCGTAAGCACTTCCCTCTGAGCATAAATCTGAGCATCAACACACACAAAAGTCTGCAACACACTCAAAGTACTTGAGTGTGTTGAACATCATGAGATATTGCAGCCAAATGGCTCTTTGCCTCCCTTTGACCTGGAAGTTTCCCATGATCCCCCAGTTTGGTGGCTGGTCAGCGTGCTGTTGTGGAGAACACTGATTCCCAAGACAAGAGCCAAGTTCCAGGCGCATTCTTACATGATGTATGGCTGCAAATGCAGCACGCATTTGCTGACTAGAGATTTATAGCCAAGGTTTACTTTGTCTCTCAGCACTTGCTCAATTCCCACAGTGAAGGACTCTTATCTTAGCCCCGTCCCCTGTCTCTGGTTGTTGTAAGCAAAAAACATCAAATTCCCCAAAATAGAATAATATGGTGAACACTAACGAGGATTCTTTGAGGTAGAACGAGTCATCTTTTGGCTCAAAAGCAGCCAGTGTGTTTGAGGAATCACATTGATGGATGACAATGTCAGCAGTGTTTGAATGCATTGAGAGGTGTACATTCTGGACCCCTCTCGTTACATAATCAGTGAAACTGAAGTTTTGCTGCACAAAGTTGCAAAACAATGCAGCTGGATGGCTGAGACCGCAAGTCTAAAATATTGCTAATCTTTTTCAGTCTCTGACAAAAGCAGCATGTGAAACAAAAAAAGAAGAGAAGAAGAGAAAATAATTACTGGAAAAGACTTCAAGTGCAGTTGTTGCTAAAGATTCCGCAGTAGTGACTACATTATCAAGTGGGTAGTCTTTTCACATTGAAAGAAGACCTACGAATATAAAATGGGTTTCTTTGCTGAATGAATTGCTATGATGTCATATATCACGCCGACAAGGACAAGTAGTTGTTAACTGGCTCACTTGATTTAACCCTATTAAGAGGTGTGGCATTCTATTGAAAGGAAAATGAAAAGACAACAACAACAGCTAAGCTTTTCATTTTAAATAATTTATTAATTTATTTATTTGGAATAGTTAGTTTTAGACTCCATAGCAAATAGAAAATGAAAAATCTACTTTTAGAGCAAATAGGGGCATAAAATCTAATACAACAGTCTAAAACAATGACTCTGTATGTATACATCAGCCTTGCAGCCTTGTTTTTTCAGTGCAGGAGCAAATAGCATACCAGACCAATCGTGAAGAAACGCTTCTCCTGTGTTCTCAGAGCCTCCGAAGCCAATGCTGTCCAACTCTCAGATCCTCTCCATATACCCCAACTACCCAGCAGGGGGCTCTCCTCACGCTGCTCACCCTCCTTACCCTGTGACAGCCATGCCCTGGGGACAGCCGCAGCAGGGCCTTGTGGGAAATCAGTGGGCAGGCCCAGCTGTGGCTCCCTGGCCCGCAACAGCGCCTGTGTGGGGATCAGCAGGCCAACCCGTCCATGCTGAGGGCCCCCCGACTGGGGCCACGAGTGGAGGGGACACCTCCACCTCCCCCATGGCTGTCAACGGCTTCCCCTCCCCTCTCAATATGGCCGCTAATGCTCCTGAACCGGTGCAGCCCACCTCACCTCAGCTTCTGTGAACTAGAGATCATTGTTGCTCGGCTTAAAACATGACAGAAAACTTGCGCTGCTTTTAATTAGACTGACAGATTTTCTTCCATCCGTGTTTTCATGACTTTAAAAAAAGATTTAAGCCTGTCTGATTAAGACTTCTTTGTATTTTTGTCACAATCCTGGATAATGTAATATTTTGAATTGTGTTAAACATTTGGATTTGTTTTGATTTTTAAAGCAAACCAACATGGTTTTATATCAACAAAAACATACAATTACATTTAATACGTTTGACCTATTTAATTGATTCCTTTCTCAAATGACATTTGAGGAATTGCAGTCCCAGCTGACGTTTACAGTGTGTAAACATTTATTTTCTTCGTCAACAATGCCCAATCTGCTTCACACACTCAAATTCTTTATTTCGCCATGATTGTATTTCAGTTGTTAAGTATAACATCAACAAGTTAGCATTCATAGTGTGTTGCTTGGGTCTTTGCACAGTTTCTGCACATAACATAATAAGAAAGAAAATATCTTAAAAGCTAAAAAAAAAGAAGAAAAAAAAAAAAAAAATCTTTCCCCTGTCTTTTTCATTTCCTTCTTTCCTTAGTTTTCTTCTGATTAAAGAAGCGTGAGAAATCCTGGTTTTATATGAAATGTTCTCCTGGTGCTGTACTTTGAATTCATGACTTTCTAATCCAACACAGTCTTGCCTGGATACTTGGCTCGGCGGCGCCTGCTGCGTTTGTGTTAATGTCCGTGACCACACTCCAGTCTAAAGCAGTAGAGCATTTCCTCATTCACTCTGAGTTTAGAACCATGCAGGTGTTTGTACAGTAGCGTCAGCCCGGATACTGATTCACTGCCAAACATGGGTGACTTTTTTCATCATTAAAACACCGCTAAGGGAACACATGGTGAGAACTCTTTGATTTTTAACATTGTTAGTCTGTAAGTTATTTTGAGGGAGGACCTGCTTCTCTTTCACACAGGCTTTCTCGTTGTGGCTGTTCTATACGGAGGTCTCTGTGAATATCTTGACCACTTTTTTGGCTCGCTTTTGATTTCCTGCTCAGTTCTTTTTTTCTTTTGTCAAGTTTATGACAATATATTTATTTGAGTTAATTATGCTTAAATCTAGAATCGAACATCTGACCACAATTTCAAACGTTTTATTGTGCTTTGAGTTGCCTTGAAAAAGTTCATGACCTGGTGTGTTAACTCAGTAGGCATCCCTGGCAGATGCAGAAATGTCTTCAACTACACTTGTTCATTTCTTTAATATCATTTTCACAGGAAAAAGGGGAAAGTTAAATTTTAACAAAGGGAAAGGTTGTGCTGCTGCCACCATTGAATGAAAGTGGGACATCAGAGCTTTCACAAGTGGTTTATGATTCACAATGGAATGAGGATATGAAAAAAATGGTGGAGGAAAGTCTCACTTGAGATTTTTTTCTCCCATTTTAAATGTTTAAAATTGTCATACACAGCAAATGATATGGTCACAATCAGCAATCAACACTTGGACAGGCAAATACACTCTGTTAAAGTTTATTTGTAGCACAGGCTGTGTAAGCTGTGGTTTTCATAGACATAGTGAGGACAGATTCAAATGCAGACTTCACAGCGTCTCCAGTAAGAAAAGTATGAGTTCTAATTCAAGGTGCGCCCGCTCAGCTGCAGTCTGTGGCGAGAACTCTTAAAACAGAGACCCACAGTCTGCACTCTGCCATTCGCCCACTCGCTGTGAAACCCATTGTGTATGTTTGTGTGCACGTATGTCCTCGTCTGCTCTTTGTGGTGCAGAGAAGAAGTGTTTGTCAGTTTCTTTTGTTCCGTGCACCGAGAGGTAGCGCAGCCCCAGAAGCTGATTGGTGCAGGAGCTGCCGTCTCTATGTCAACAGCCGCAGGATGCTGGCCGACACGCAAAAGCGTGTGGTTGTGCAGCACTTCCTGCTCTTCGTGTCACATTCTCCTCTTAGATGATCGTCATTTGGCACCATAAGAGTTCATCATTTTCCCATTAACCGTCTCAATGATTTTTGAATGGCACCCCAATTGATGCTCCACGATCACATTTATACTACGGCTTTGTTTCAAAAATGGTGGATTTTGGCTAATTGTGCTAATCTAGAATTAGCCTTTCAAAACTGTCTGTCATGTTCTGACCATTGCCCACATGTAGCAGCACCGCTTCCTGAGGCGCATGTGGCAAGCCTACCTCCTAAGAAATGATTAAACCCTTGTAATGCTTCTCTGTGTGTGGGCAGAAATTTTCATTGGCACATCGCAGTGTCCTCAACAAAGGAGTCAACTTGTGTGGTGACTTTGAGTTTGTTCCTTAAATGGATCTCTTGGACCCATTTCGTACATTTACGCTGGTACTATAAAGTGGACAAGATAGACTGTTCATTGAGTTTTGCCTTGCACTCACTGTACTGTCCAAAAGCTGAACGGAAACACCTGTGTTATAAATATTTTGGCCAGACTCTTCATTGCCTGAAAGGAAGTGACTTGTTTTAACCAAGGACCTGCAAAAAGTTCTGAAATCTTCTCAAAAAAAAACAACCCATATTGAGACAGCTTTTTAACACTGTAAAAGTTTCGGATTTTCACAATTTAAAAAGACTAAATCCATTTAAGGAACAAACTTATAGTCACATCACTGAGTTACTCCTTTGTTGAGGAGGTTTGGTGGATGGCTGCAAAGTTTCAATCGCAAAGTTTTCTCAAATATCTCCAGAAGTTGTTCACAGAGACATTGCTTCTCGCCCGCAGACAAGCGTTGCCGCGCCGCAGGAAGCGGTGCTTCTACATGCGTCGTTGCGAAGACAGCATGAGGTGGTGGCGGGGAGGGGGCGGGTTTGGGAGGCGGTGTGTTTGTTTGCTGGGGGATGGGGGGTGAGGAGGGGCAATGCCTTGCTCTTCTGCTAACTTCCTGCTCGAGAAAACAGAGTGACTGCACTCTGCGCTTTCTGACTCCTGTTGGTTGCCGCAGGAGGAGAGCTTTGACGTCAAGGCTCTGAGGGCCAGGTTCAACAACCACGCCGCCGCCTTGGACAGCAGCAGCCGAGACAGCGGCTCCCCGAAGTCTCCACGGCCGGCGTTCGGGAAGTCGGTGCTCCCGCTGGTGACGGACAGCGACCTGGCCCACCGCCGATTGTCTCCGACCGTCCCCTCCCCTCAGATGGCCTCTCCGGGCCCCGGGCGCCTCCCGAGGCCAGACCCACCGGCGCCCTCCCTCGCGTCCAAGGGCGCCCCGCCGCAATGGACACCACCGCCGCACCCTGGAGCGAGGCCGGGCTTCCCATTGCCGGGCGTCAGCAAGGTGAAGCAGACGGTGGACGCCCAGCAGAACAGACCCAAGCTGCAGCAGAGGACCCCGGTCCCCGTGCTCGTCCCGGGGCCGCTTCAGGCCTCTGTACGGGCCTCAGCGTCCTCTGCCCCACTGCCGCAGAGACGGCAGCCTCAGCAGAGGCCCCCGGGAGACGTGACCCCGCTGAGGAGACCCCTGCCACCAGAAGGACCCCGGCCTCTGAAACCCAAACGACCTCCAAGGGTCAACATAGAGCCTTTCCTCAGGTTCAAGCATAAGCCCGCACCCCGAGAGCCAACAAAGACAGACGGTGAGTCTCTGACATAATTTTTAAAAAAAAAGAAATTGCAGGTTTGAGACCATGTGGGACTTTTCCTCACAAATAAGAAGTCCACACGACCCACTTCAACTTTTAGGGTTGACTTTTTTTCCCCATCTAAGATAAAATTGGTGGATCATTAATGTGTCGCACAAAAACTCTCAAAAAGTGAGTTAATTTCCTGCCTGAGTGCTTTTCTGCTTTACCCGCTCAACATGCAGTGTGGGAGAACATCATACATTTCTAACCGCTGGTTGATTATTTCTGTCTATCCACTGCAGCACAAAGGTTCAGCTGTACTTCTCATGTGTCATGAAACCAACAAACGCCACCAATGAACTCACATGAACAATACAACATGTTGAGCCAGTGAATAGAATATTCACTTTAGGTGGTAACATACTGAATCAATGTAGATTTTTGTTCCGTTGCTGATTATTTGTTGCACACTGATACACAGCCTCTGGTTCTCCCTGCAGGTTCTTCAGTCTCTGAAAGGAGAAAAAGCTCTTTGGTTTCCGTCAGCAGCCCTCCACATCCACCCCAACGTTTCAACAAACCCAGGCTGCCACGCCAAGTGGCCTCCATGTTAGTATCCGATCACAGGGCGGGCCTCGACAGAATGGGTTCACAGGAACAGTGATTTGTGAAAAATCAGTCATGTGTGAATATGAAGGGGCAAAATAAGTTGCGCAAGTCGAACACAGGGCTTTTAAATGTTTGCAGCCTCCAGGTGTTAAACAGAGTAATATTAACATTATAAGAACATAATGCTTTGCCTCAACACTTGCAACACTCAACACTTGCAAGTTCACACATGTCAGGAGGTTCACGTATTCAGCTTGTCCAAATTATGTGATGTATTAAATTGTTCAAATGAGCATCATGGTAACTTCATTTTCTGTTGTTGTTGTTGTTGTTGTTGTTGTTGTTGTCGTCGTCCTCTCTCTGCAGAGACATTGACAATGACCAGGAAACCTATGATGACATTGCAAGCTTCGAGAAAAGCGGTATGAGTCCATTAGTTCATCGTTTTAGGTCCAAGTCAAGGTGTTTTTGAAATCATATGTTCACTTCGCTTGTCTTGTCATGTGTTTGTATCGTGTGACATCACAGATTCTTGGAGCGATGGTTCACAAGGCTTAAACGGGGTAGGAACAAAAACAATGCTGAAATATTAAGAATAGAAAGCAAATATAAGACTCATTTAAAGCATCTAAGGATACGATTTAATATTATTGCATTGTAATCAGTCAGGAGAACTTTACATTTGAACCTGGTGATGATTTAAATATCGTTCACACATGTCCACTGTGCAGTTCTACACTTATGTGTGCAATAGCGTGCTTTACGTTACATCCTGAAATGTTTCTTTCCTCCCGCAGGATAACGAGGTGTACGAGGCTATTGATGAGTAAGTATTTACCTCTACATTTACCTGTGTATGTACATGAAGCACGAAGATCTGCCTAAAGGTAGCAGAGCAGCTGCAATAACGGGCACGATGGTGCTTATTTTATTTCTGCTTTTATTGCTTTTATTTTTGCAGCAGCCTCTCATGTTGTGACATCAGCGCTGCCGCATTCTACATAAAGTGCTACAAAATAGAAAGACTTTTTCTGGCCTTTACATTCATGATTTTAAATTTCTTGTTTCTTCCAAAGGCGGGAGGGTGTGAGGGCTAGTGAAACCATGAGATAAAACAAATGTAGGCCTGAGGTGCATAGTCTCAATGCTTGTTGTACATCACTAAACTGACCTGTTTGAGATGCGTATTGTTGTTCGGAGTGTTTCGTTATGTTTGCCTCGCATGCATATTTTTTCAGATTTAAAAGAATGAGGTCATTAGGACAAGGACAATAAAAATGTCAACCTGTCTCTGCTGGATGAATCACTGTGCAATCCCTCATTTTGTGTGCAATTATACTGATTCTTCCATTTTGATTAACCGACATGAAAATGAAAACTGCAGGTTTTTCCAATAAAATGTCTTCTGGCGCAGGTAAACTTTCTTGTGGCATTTTCGTTTTGATGTTTCCTGTGGCAAACAGATCAAGGTTGCAGTTCCTTGCATGCCTTGCATGTTGCTTTGATGAAGCAGTATGTTCACACCCCCTTTGCTGTTTGCTTCTAGTTTTTCAAATGTCTGGTGTGTTTCTGACTCTTAGCGTAACTGAGCGGTGCAAAGAGTAAGTAAAAGTGCAGAGCAGCTACACGAATGCAAAAGAGAGCTTGTCTGTGGATTATGTAGAAATTACCAGTTTCGCTGCCAATCAACAAGGCTGCAAATGCATTGTCAAGACAAATAAATCTCATTTTACCCTTGCACCAGGGACCAGGTCGAAGCAAACCTGTTGAAGGCCCAGAAGATCTACAGCAAAGGAGCAAACAGTCAACAGCCGCCGAAAAGAAATCCAATGGAGCAACAGAAACATGAAAATGAGTTGAGAAAGAAATTTCAGGTAACTTTATTGTTGTAAATTGTGAGATTAATACCTAAATAGTCAGAATCTTGTACTGGAAACAACTCAGTAACATCATCTTCTGACTTTGTAAACTATGAGTGCACACCTTTAATTCTAAGTCAAACATTGCTTCACAGTGCTGGTAATTCGTCTTGAACTCTGTTTCTCTCCCTCTCTAGTTGGAAGGACAGGCGGAGGTGCTTCACGTCGCACGAGTGCGTCACAGCTGGAGCGGAGAAGGGCCGCTGGATCTGGACGTGCGGCAAGATGACAGAGTGGATATCATCCGAGTGAAGAACAATCCAGGAGGGAAATGGCTGGCTCGCTCCGTCAGCGGAAACTGTGAGTTAAATCGCACAGAGAGACGTTTGAACTTCTCCCAGCAGCGTTTCTTTCAAGGTGGACTGATGACAACTTTATGCTTCTTAAACTGTGGACGATACTTAACTTAACTCTTAATACAAACTGGAGTTTTTTTCTTTTAGCGTTCAAAATTTGATACTAGATCCCATTTTTAGAATCTGGCCCACGACTCTTCGTCAAGAAAGATCAGGGAAGAAAAATTCTCTATTTCACTTCCTCCTACAGTAAAGCGCACAGGCTTAAAAACATGTGGGGGGAAAAGCTTGGATGTGACTGCTCAAACTCTTTGTCCATCCCATCAAACATGGAGAATTGGACTACAAGTTGAGTTGGTCAGGAACAGCCTGATGCCTCCTACTAGTGCGAGTGATTACATAAAACACATGTCACCTGGCCTCAGTGCATTTCCCGCTACTTCTTCTGTGTGAAAATACCATTCAGCACTGGTAAAACAGTTGTAGCTGCCTCAGCCATCCTATTTCTCTTTTACTTATACTCTTTTGTTACTGGAGCAGTTACTTCCAGCTTAGACCGGAGCTCGGAGAGATTCCAGACTTTCAGACTGCAAACCTGTCTGTGGTATCACAAATCAATGCCACAGAAACTCACCAGCATCGCCCTGAATTTTGTTTTTGCTGCACAGACGGCTACATCAGCAACACGTGTGTGGATATCGACTACGAGGCAGTGAAGCGCTCCTTGCTCAATTCCCAAAAAAAGGAAATTTCCTCCCTGCCACCACCTCCACCAGACCCTCCACAGTTGTTAAACGCAGACCTCAACAGAGACAGGTACAGCAGACAGTTGACAATCTAATTTTTGTTTTGGTTTTATTTTTTCAATCTTGTACAAAAAAATAAACGAGATTACACAAGAGACACACAAAAAAGTGTTTTACTTGTAGATTTAGCTTATGTTGGTTGTTTACACCTTTTTTTTTTAAAAACTCTTTTTTTTCTCTCATCCTCAGCTTCAACGAAGATGAAGGTAGGTCAAAAATAACACCACATACCTCAGTTTAAGATTTTAAGTCATATCAAATTAACTGTTTAATGTTATCTCTTCTGTGCAAAATAAACACTTTTTAGTATTTTTAGACTTTAAATGTCATTCAAAGATTACCAGTTTGAGCATTCCCACATGATTTGCTGTACATTACCTCTTTGTCCCAGCATTTAATGAGTGACTATAAGAAACACTTTCTATTCAATATATTTCCCTCAAACACAAGTGTTGATATATCTTCTTTTTAGCATTGATGCACTTTCTGTTCTGTCCTCAGATGACTACGATGACGTTGAGCCACTGCCAGGGGATTTTCCCCCACCTCCACCTGAAATCAGGTATCCATTGACTGTTAGACAGCAAGTGAGAAATTAACAGTTAATATCTCACTTAACAAATTGTATATGCATACCAAAGTTCCTTCCAGTATTCACTTAGAACTCAACGATATAGTTCCGTATTGACATATCCCAAAGGCTCTTCAAGCTCGTTGCTACATTTGTAAATCACTGGGTTTTTTCTTCATTTTTTTTTTTAGCACAGATCCCAAGATAGCCAAAGAGCTCAAAAAGAAATTCAAGGTGAAACAATGTCACATACATGACATGAAATAATAATATTCACATAATATTCACTGGCCACCATTGAGGCTTTTTTTAAGGAGCTCATGAGGCTTTTTCAACCCGCAGTATGAAGGTTCTCTCAAGGCACTGCACACCATGATGGTGGATCCTAACGGCATGATAAAGAAGCCAGGTGCGAAAGATCTGTCCGTGATTCGTGGGGAAGTTCTGGACATCATTCAACTCACAAGCACAAAGAAAGCTTTGTGTCGCAACCAGTATGGAAAATGTATGTCTTTTCTTATTTTTACTCTCACTGTATCCTGAAGCATGTAAAAGTTCCTGTGTTAAGACTGAATAATTTTTTTTCCAATTAATAGATGGTTATGTGTTGAGATCACTTCTTCTTCAGCTGTAAGTTATCATTTTTGCTCTAACATACCACCAGTTTAATTTAATTCAGCTTCATCTATGATTACATTCATAGCAAATATAACCGATGGCCGTAATCATGGAAAGATGATTATTCCAAATGTTTTCTTCGTAGGGAAGGAGATATTTATGATGATGTGGACTATCCCAATGGTGAGTGGTCTTTGTATTTTGGTTCTTTTTATATATATATATTAAAATAAATGCCATGAAAAACTTGTAAGTTGTGTTCAAATCATTGACTTTTGAACATGTGCTTTTTTGCAGACATCTATGACAACGACACTTGACACATGGATTTAGATTTTGATAAAATCGCATCAAACTTTTAACTCGTGCTCTGGGACAGAGGGGACCTGCCAGTATATTTTTGAAAATGGAAACTTGTGGATGAACATTTTTGGATTTTTTTTGTTTTTCTTCCTTCCATCTCTTAATTTCCGCAATACACCAGCAGGCTTCAAGTGACAAATGAGGTCTAACTCACAAACTAGCTAATATCAAACTATGAAGAAGATGGACCCACATACACAAACTTTCAAATACATATACTGTAACTTACAAACTTACAAACTCACAAACTTATCAGCTTGCTTAGAAAACCAATACACTATACAAGTTGACCCTTTCGCTTAAGCTCTATACTAATGTGTAAAATAATTTAATAAACTTTTTTTGTAATTGTCTTTCTATGCTATTTTTTCTATTGTTATGCTTAAGAAAATGTGTGAGAAAGTTTTTGTCAAAGTCATCTTTTGTTTAGCCTAATCAGTAAGCATGCATATGAAAAATTCTGTTTTAGTTTTTGCTCAAATAAAACAAGAGCTTAAAAAAAAAGCTGTATTCTGAACGAGCCCCGTCAGAAATTCCAGCTGCATTCGTAGTTGGATGGTTGCGTCATCTACTGGACACAAAGTATATTGACACTAGTAAAGACCGTCAAGAAGGAGGAAGGGGGTCAAAGCCAGAGGGAAGTCACTGCTTATAATGCGTAGAAATCACTATGTTCGATTTCAGTCCAAGAAGATGTATCAGAGCCTGGGCTTTAAAAAAAATTCATTCTTCCCCTCTGACACAGTAAGACATAGATAAATAAACTTTCATTTATAGGTTCACTATTTGGACTTGGACGTCATTTTGATGTTTAACATTTGACAGTTGAACTAAGCCCATTTTTGGCCGCCAATTTGACGTCTATGACAGGTGCAGGAATTCACAATAAATAACTGTGGTCCATATGTGGTCCAAGTAATATTAATTAGACAATATTTTTCAATTTCAAAACTTGAAAATGAAAATTGAAATATTTATTCAATATTTTGTGTTCGTCGAGATTTTTGATGTTTTCAATGCAGTTTTGTTGAGTTGATGGAAGCATTTTTTTTTTTTCCTTCTTTTTCTTCTTTTTTGTAATACGTCCATAGTCTGTTCTGACAAAACACTTTGGTTAACTTCGGAGACTTTTAACAGTAACACCGGAAGTACAAGGCTAGGTTCAATGTTTCCCCGGCGATGTGACGCGCTCAGACCCTTTAAATTGTTCAAAGTTAATGTACATTTGAACATGAGCACTCGAGTGTTGTTGAGAGCATATTAAATCTGTCTCTTAAGATAAATAATATAAATATCTAGTTTTAAGACGAAGTCAAGAACGGCGTTGCTCTTTTACGTTGTTCTGAGCTTTTAAACATGGACTCGCATTTTCTGAATAACTTCATTACTAAAGCATACGATTTTATTTCGAGGCACTGTTGTGACTCACGACGGTGTCTTGAACATCTCTACTCGTGGCTCTAAATTACACTTTAATTAAAGTTAAGGGTCCCTCGTTATTTTTAACGCCTTCCATAAAATATTACGGTATCGTTACATGTACTTGAACGCACCACACCTACGAAGTCAGCGAGAAGAAGTAACAAAGCTGCCCCTCTAGAGCAGCAACGATGGAACTCGAGCTTAATTTGATGACAACGCTGTTTATATGATCCAACCAGTATTTGGATCACATATTCACGGCGCTACTACTGTTAGTATGAGGAGTAAAACAAAGCCAAAGTTTTGGAAAAAGCTGAAATCCCACACCACGTCAACGTCTCCGTGGTGGCAGCCAGAGAAGTTTCTGTCTGGCCACAAAGACGCTGAGACGGAACATCGCCAAGGTAAATGCCGCTCTATCTGCTGCTAAATCTTACCTCAAAACAAAAAGCATATATGATCATAATGAACTGTTATTTAGATTGACGAGAGGTCGTTGTTAATGTAGCGTTAGGCTAACTTATGTTAGCTTAAAAGAGAAGTCATAATCAAAATTAGATTTCACAATTATGATTTTGAAGGAGAAATTACCAGCCATTGAATGTAGTGTTTACAACTTGTTTGAATAGAAATTATATTAGATTGTGTGTCTTTATCTGGATTGTTTAGTTATTTGTGTTCTCTTTTTTCATTTTAAAACTTGTTCCTGATTTCTGTTTGTTTTTTACACGTGTCATGTCTTCCCTAGTCATATCGAAATGTTATTCAGACTCCAAAAACCATCGTCACATCCATCTGGATCGTGTGTTGCTTGTAAATTTATTGACGCTTTTTTTTTTTTTTTTTTTTTTAAAGAAACCGCAAATCATTACCTTGTTAAAACACAACCTTCTTTAATTTCGTTTTTATTCAAATATTCATGTGATACCCCTGTTGAACCCTGTTTCCTGGGGATGTATTTCATGGTGCACCTTGCATCTGCACTTTGTGCTGTCCGCTGCTCTTATTATCTTGTTGTTTATCAGGCAGTGATGACACAGAGGTGTTTGGTTGTTGTGTGTATCGATGTTTTATCCTCGTACTTAAGAATACAGCATTTTGTTACACCAGCACTTCACTTACTGAAGTAATCACCACTTATGAATTAATAGTTCTGTAGTTTGTCTATAATCAATTTAAACCTACTGCCACTGCTCACTAACAGGCACTTCTGTGAAATGGACTCTGACGTCAGCCCCACTGACCAGTCGGCGTCTGTGCCCCCAGACCTTTCTCCTGCCGCTGCATCATTGAATGGATCCCCTAAGGCTGAGTTCTCTGCACAGACCGTGGAAGCTCCGCCGCAGCCACACGATCTGGAATCCTACAATCCGATCGAGCCTCCTCCTCTGGATTGGAGGTCTGATTCCTCCAGCGATGCCGGCTGCTCAAACAACATGGATGACCCCACCCTCCATCCATCTATTGAAAATCTTGGGGAGGCCAGCGTCATCGGGCCAGTATTAGAAACATTAAACCCTATTGATATTTCACATGATACCATTGAGCAGGAGATTGTGGGTAATATTGCAGGATTGGTCCAGGACTTAAAGATGGGATTGGAGGAAGTGGGTGAAGAAACTGAGAAAGTGCAAAGCGGGAGGACTGAGTACTCGGACAGCGCTGGGGAATACCAAGAAGAGGTTACGGCCAGCGATCTGAATGGTAGGACGAGTGAGAGGGACGTTGAGCGTGCCAAAAGGAAGCCAGGTGATGAAGACCACAGCTCCATCCACAGTCTGCTCAGCCAGCTGCAGCTGATAGGGGAAGAGCCACTTCTCATCCAGCCATTGCCACCTCATGTTGTCCCCCACCAGTTCCCACTCTTGTCTGAGCCAGACAGCTGCGCCCCATCACTGTTAAAAGATTACAGCACAGAGACAACCGGGCTGCTGTTCTCTGAGAGCCACCATCGGGACCTGCTGGGTCTGCTGCAGTTCACAGAGCTCAGCTCCTCACCCCAACCCAGCAGTCCGTCCTGCAGGGAGGAGGTGGACGCCATCGTGGCAGTGTCCTACAGTCAGGAGAATGCCCAGAGGTTGTGGGCTCACCATGACAATGAGCAGCAGCAGCAGCAGCAGCAGCAGCAGCATAGAGATTCAATCACATCACTGTCAGATGATGAGTATCCAGAGCCAGTGTGGAAAAAGCGTGGGGAAGAGCCCCCAAAAGAGGACGAGGCTGCTGCAGACACAGAACTGGTGGGTCGAGCTGCGATCTGCTATCTGTTCAATTTTCAATTTTTCTTCAGCCAATATCTCTGAAACGCAAAAACTAAAAAAGGTCTTAGTCGTCTTTAAAGTTAAATTGACATGACTGTTGCGTTCTGTTAACTTAAACTTTGACACATATTCTCCAAAACTGTCATGGTGATCTTTATTCATTCATTCATTCGTTCATTCATTCATTCATTTATTACTAGAAGTGCAGATTGAACTGGAAACTCAATCAGTACTTTACATACAATGTACTAGTCAGTCATGATGCCTCATTATTTTATCTTCCTTCCTTTGCAGCTGTCATCATATAAAGATGGTGAGTCCCTTGTGCACATTTTCTTATTGCAAAGTGGTTATCTGATTATCTGTCAGAACTCAGCGCTACAGTGTTGCTGTATAAAGGCATGCTGTTCTTTTTCCTTTTTCTTTTTTTTTTTTTTTTGTTATTTTGCTATTTAGTACCCGGTCCGTGCGACCCTGAAGACCTGCTGGATGGCGTAGTATTCGGCGCCAAGTACCTCGGCTCTACACAGTTAAAATCAGAGAAGAATCCTTCTACGAACGCCCGCATGACCCAGGCTCAGGAGGCCGTGGACCGCATCAAGGTGGACACACCTGATATGTCTTCACATGGTTTTCATACCGTTATCATGCCAAAAATAATGTGAGGGATGCTGATGATTTGAAGTGATGTCCTTGTGACTGACTTTTCATCCAGGCTCCAGAGGGAGAGTCTCAGCCAATGACCGAAGTGGATCTGTTCATCTCAACGCAGCGAATTAAAGTGCTCAGTGCCGACACGCAGGTCTGTTTAACTACCTGCACGGAAAACTTGCTTGAGCCTTTTTACCGAAAGGAAGATAACTATTTATCCAAAGGAAGATAACCATTCCCTGGGGCACTAAATGAACTGAAGTCGAAAATGCAGATAGATTATTAGAGCAACCGAGGCTTTTTGAAAGCTGTATGTTTTGGAAAAAGATCAGTTTATTCAGGCCTCGACAGTTCAAGACTGCATTCCAAACTGCTTTTGCATGAGGATCAAGTTTAAGCTTGCAGTCATAGTCAAACCTCATTTTCTTCCTTTTTTCTTGAGAAATGTAATGTCAGTCAAAGTGGGTCCGGACTTTCTTTTTATATTTTTCTGGACACCTTGAATAATCTGGTTTCATAGCCTCTGTTTGCAAGATCATCAGTTGGTACAAAAGCTGACCTCGTTCTTTCTCCTCAGGAAGCCATGATGGACCACTCTCTGCAGATGATCTCCTACATTGCTGACATTGGTGACATTGTGGTGCTGATGGCGCGACGGAAGCTCAAAGGGCAGGACAGCGACGCTGCTGCTTCCTCCCGACCTCAGAAGAAATGCGTCATGATTTGCCACGTGTTTTCTTCAGAGGATGTGAGTGCATGTTTCAACTGCTGTGTTTGGATGCTCTGCAAACCCAGCAGCATTTTGGTTTGTGATCCCACTGATTAGAGGCCTCGTGGCTGCACCAGCACCAGCACATTACACCACTTGAAGCGTTTGGCCTTTGGCTGAAAAACCCACAAATGAACTCACAGTTGAAGGCCTAGTAACAATATCTTTCACTCTGCTCAAAATCACATCTCGGTTTGAATGAGCTGTTTGAGTAGGAGAGCTCTTTCAGCTTGGCCTGGTTTTCTCCCCTAAACAGCCACAGAGTTCCCCTGAATGCAAAACTGGCCTGGCTGTTGTCCCAGTTTTCCACTTTTGGCAAGACTGAATAGGACAGACAGTTTCTTTTTCAATACTAATTACCTCTGGGACTCCGAGGGCATGAGGCTGCAGTGTCTACTAATAGCTTTTCTCATCTTAACTCTATTTCTGCATTTGGTCGGGTAAATTAAAGAAAGTCTATCAGACATCGAATGTGGGAAAGAAGGCGTTTGATTACTTGATGTTTTTGTTTTGTTTTCTGCGTTGTGTCAGGGCATGTTGTGTTTGGTGTGTTGCAAATGAGCTCATTTGCTTTTGTTTATGTACATGAAAAAGGACGATGCAGAGTAATCTAGGAAGTGGATCATTACTATAATAACATTATTATAACTTTGATCATTGATTTTTGTCATTGTGACCAGGCTCAAGTTATCGCCCAGGCGATCGGTCAGGCTTTCGGAGTGGCTTACCAGCAGTTTCTTGATGCCAACGGCATCAAGCCCAGCGATCTGCAGCCCGGGGACTACAGCAGCTATTTGGAAAGTCAGGAACTCTACAATGGGGATCTGGCCCACTTCTCTGACTCCCAGAACATTCGAGATGTAAGTGGTCGCACTAGATTCGCACAGTAACCCTGTAATAAGGATCAGTTTGCCTCACTTTGCCTCCACCACACCAAACTATGAATCTACTTAGTTATGTAGCAGCTGTTTTGCATGTGCAATTTGCATTATATTTAACTGGTTAGGAAAAAAGATGATGATTTAAAAGAAAAAAAAATCATAACATTTCTTGAAGGTTACAGATACCACCCATATCTGTAGTATTACAGATCTGGTGCATTTTTTCTGTGTATATCTTTTTCCTGACAGTTAAAGCAGTACGCACTTTATCAACCTTTCAGTTATAACTAAAACTAGTCTTACCCATGATGATCATTCTTTATACAGCAAATAAAAGCAGTCTAACTGGTGTCTTGTTTGTGTTCAGATTGCCATCACCAAGCCTTCAGGAGAGATCTTGGGTCTGGCAGTGGTGGAGTCGGGCTGGGGCTCCATCCTGCCCACAGTGGTCGTGGCCAACCTTCTCCACGGCGGCCCTGCTGAACGCTGCGGCGAGCTTAACATTGGCGATCGCATCATGTCCATCAACGGCACCAGTATGGTGGGACTGCCCATCACCACCTGCCAGAACATCATCCGGGTAAGAAAGGAACACAGGTATACTGATAGTGTCATACTTTTTACAGTAAATGGACTCATTCTGCAGAGTCACTAAATGGCACTGGTTCGCAGCGACTCAGTGACTAACCATCAATTCTGATCTACGATTTTGTTGTACATAATAAGTAATGACAATAAATCTGCTTTACACTTACATTTACCTTTAAAGCATCACAGAATGTGACAGAAAACAATGTTAAAATGTGGAGTGGGGGGTTTTGGTTTTTTTTAGGACTTGAAAAACCAAAAATATGTGAAGCTGAGCATCGTTCACTGTCCGCCAGTCACCATGGCGATCATCAGGAGGCCAGATCCCAAGTATCAGCTTGGCTTCAGTGTGGAGGATGGCATTGTACGTCACTTTTTAGATTTAATATTTGTCACTTTTGGCCTCTTTACTCACGTCACAGTCGATTCTGTTTTAAATCACGCTGCAGATCTGCAGTCTGATGCGAGGTGGCATAGCAGAGAGGGGAGGCATCCGCGTTGGGCACCGCATCATTGAGATAAACGGGCAGAGTGTCGTGGCCACAACACAAGACAAGATCATCCAGATCTTGTCCAATGCCGTTGGGGAGGTGAGAGTGGATGATAACAACACACTTCTCTCTTGTAATTTTAACACAAGAGCATTGTTAAAACTAGAGATGCACCGATACCAGTTGTATATGTATGTATAATTTTTGTTTGTATTGGAGTAAAACTTGTGACAGTCACTCCATATCCTAGAAAAAACATGCCGAATAATGTTGTTCAAATAATAGAACAATCTTTAGAACAACACAAAAATCAACTAATTCTGTCATGTGTGATGGCCTTATTAAGTACACAGTATTGGTATTGCAAGTACTCGTATTCGTTCTGTAGAAAAGTGGGTTTTGTGCATCCCTAATGAAAACCTTCTCTCACTGTCCCCTCTTTGTCTCCGGGCAGATTCACCTGAAGACGATGCCAGCCTCAACCTATCGACTCCTGACAGGGCAGGAGCAGCCAGTGTTTCTCTAAGCATTTCACACGTCGTCGACGGCAAAATTACTGCTCAGTGATCAAGCTATGAACTTTTGCCAAACATTGAAAATAATATGCAATTAATCTTTGAACATAGCATATCATGATATGAGCTGTTGTCGCACCACTGAATGCAACAAAGTAGTTTTAGCTCTAAACATTCAAGTATGCAAAGGTGCATGAAAAGTCCATTGAATTTTGATGTTTTTAAAAATGACAGGGGTAGATTTCCTCTCTTCATTTTATGTATCCAATATTTAACATTGTAAGCAATCAGTTGCTGGCATACAAGGATTGATCAGTGGGGTATGTTTTTAGTCTTCCTGCTTGCTCTGTTACCAGGGTGCCTGAGCAAAAGCCACATGGCCTGGGAGAAGTTATTGAAATCAGGTTTTAGGGTCCTTGTATTTCCACATCATGTACTTACATTGACAGTGACTTATGCATGCATGCTGAGCACATCTGCGACACACTTCACAGAGTTTTACAGTAATTTGTCCTGGTTTATTCATGCATAGCGCGTACCTAGTTGCCTCGCAGGAAGCTGACATCATGCACAAAGCCAGTTAACTGCCTTATTTGATAGAAAGATGCTTTTATTTTTTAATAACTTGCTATTTTTGATGTTGATTAAAATGTCTTTAATATCATCAACATTTGTTGTTCCGCAGGCTTTAATTCTAATCTACAGCTAGATAAGAAAAGATGAGCCTCTGTTGTCCCACAATGGGTATATTTGCAGATATGATAATCAAGTAATTTCAGCCATGTATGTATGTATGTATGTATATTTAGAGCTGCTGTATATTTCTTTGTGAACAGCACTATTAAACATTTCTTTGCATTACATACATTTTAGTGTACTTATATAGAGTAAGTACTAATGATATTGTCATTAAAAAAAGGGGGGGGAAGAACTGTTTTAACATTGTTTAAATCAGCACCTTAGGTATTTTATCTAATGCCGTTTGATGACCCTTAATGACGCCTTTTGATTCACGAGCGTATTTTCTTCCCCGAAGCGTCGCAGCGCAATCGAGACTGACCAATCAACGGTCCCGAGCCACCATAACAGAGACCAGACCAATCATGTTCTTAACCGGCTTCATGAACCCGCCTCCGAAGACGAAGCGAAGCCAATGAGCGTGGCGAGTAGGTGGGATGCCATGCTGCTCACGCACTTGCATCCACAAACCGTGGGGAAACTAAGTGTCAATGACAAGCGAGCTACCGGCCCATAGTGTTGATCTGAAAGGAGATTTTATATTGCAGAGAGGTAATGCGAAACACACTGAAAGGTCTTTGGAGCTTATTGCGCTGTCGGTCCTGTGTTTAACATCGTGTTTAAACCACTAAAACCACGGCTGTAATGTGCTACGAGCAAAGCGAACGGGATGTTAGCTTACATATATTAATTCCTCTTCCTAGTCGGACGTTGTCTAACCTGTTTTGTCCGTTTATTTCAACAGCCTCCGTGCACTAAACTGTCGTGTTGTTTTTAACAGCAATTTGTAGCGTTGTTGTCTTTTGCGATACGATATGCGGTATGACTAGTAGTTGTATGTCAGTTGAAGTACCCAAATAATTTCTTATTTTTTCACGCTCAAACTTTAAAATACGTAACTTCTGCTGGTAATACCTCGTTGTTTGGCAGTTCAATTGTGGCCAAATATTTTTATGTTAACTTCTTACTTTTAGATACACCAACCCTGACATTTCAGCCACATGTACATGAACCAAATCGTGAATGACAAATAAGATTCTGTGGTATTATATTGCACCAAACGTGCAGAATTGTAAACAGATTGTTGAAGTGTTGTCTGACCATAAGGTAATACAGCTTTGCTACAGAAATGTATACATGGTTTACGATCTTATCTGCCACAAATCATGGGCCACACCTCTAGATTATTTACTACAGCACCAGGACAGTCAGCACTCTCAGGTAAGCCGCTGGGATCAGGAGGATTTCAGGGTGAAGCAGGGGATTGGCCATCTGAAGCACTCGAGACTACATAAGACCACAATAACTGTAAATTGCTCAAAAGGTCAGTCGTTCATCTGTTCCCACGAGTGAGCGTGTGCCCCTCGCACCACAAGTTGGGCCCAAAGGAGATCTTGAAGTCTGCAGGTTAAAATTAACTGAGGTTTCTGCTCAGGATTAAGGCTTACGTTTCGCCACTCGTCTCTGCGGGCAAAAGGTCAGGAAGTGGTTTGTTGCGACAGTCCTCACCCATCACAGATCATTCAGCGACGGCTGAACAATAGCTCTCAGAATGTGTTTGACATTTTTCAAAACTCCTCAACTGTTTCTTAAAATGTGATAAATTTAATAACCTGCGATAAAAAGTATTGATCTTGTATCCTGAAAGTATTTTACTTAACAGAAATACTTTCAAATAACTTTCATATAATTTGCTAAAAATTCAAATTTCTCTGTTTTGGAGCAGCTTCCCGGCGCCACAATGCTTTTATGAAAGTCGGCCTCCAATCGCTTTATGGAGTAGCTCTCGTGTAACAATTTTTTTTCTCTACATTTTGTTTTGTGTTCCAGCTCTCCATCATGGCCAGGTAGCTGTTTGGAGTGATGGGATTTTTCAGGCAGCTTCTCCTCCTGCTCTGGAAGAACATAACATACCGCCGGAGGAACAAGGTGGGCACATTTCACCGCACAGCACAGAAAGTAAAGTCGTTTCCAGACTGTGTTATCTACAAAGCTGTGACACGTCCCATCTTCTCCTCCCTGTATAGATTCAGCTCATCATAGAGCTCCTCTGGCCGCTCTTCCTCTTCGTCATCCTCATCTCTGTTCGTCAATCACACCCTCCGTACAAGCAACAGCAATGTAAGTTATATTATGTAATGTGTTTGCTTTCACACACACAAGGTCTGGTCTCATGCCAGCCAGCTAATGAGGATCAAGGCGCTGGAAGTGATTCCCTTGGCACACGCAACATTTGTTTTTCTCACAAGTCCTTTTGAACTTCACCTCCTTGTTGAAGCCACGCGTTACCACCAGGTTAGGTGGCTTTGTAATACAACAAAGCCCAACAAACTGGGCCCAACGCACTTGATCACATGATGTTTGCAATTTTGCAATGCAGAGCTAATCTCATGGATTTAATATTGTTGGGCTTTCTTCTTCTGCATCTACGTCTAGGTCACTTTCCAAACAAAGCCTTGCCATCAGCAGGAACCTTGCCCTGGATTCAGGGCATCGTCTGCAACATCAACAACCCCTGCTTCCACAGCCAGACGGCAGGAGAGAGAGCCGGTCAAGTGGGCAACTTTGACAACTCCATGTAGGTTCCATTAATGAGTGGAAGCTGCGATGTGATCGTAAAGTCTGTTAAGCATAAATCCATGTAACTGTTTTGAATTTTTCCCATTGGCTCTTGTTTCCTTCCTGCCTCAGATTGTCCCGCCTCTTCATCGACGCCCAGACAGTTCTGTCTTACAGTGGAAATCGGAGCTTCTCTGGGTTTCAGGAAATGATGGAGAGTGTCCAGAGGCTGGGCGAAAGACCTGGAGCCTGGCCAAGTACCGTGTTTAGCTCTACCTATTGACACACCTGAGGACTGTCTTGCACAGGGACACTGACACACATTCTCTTCACTTTTACAGCCATTTCATTCTGCTGATAAAAAACACTTTATCTCCAACCCAGATTTTTAGAGATTTTTATTATACTGTAATAGACGGATTAAAAGCACAACACGCAGAGAAATTAGCATTAAAATATGAAGTTCTGTTAAGTTGTATCTTCATAGCAACTCTCCTTCATCTGATTGAAAATGCACATAAACTTTGAATTTTCTTTTTGTTCAATTGGTGAGGTTGTTGTGCAGGTGAAACAGTCATTCCTAAAATGCAGGATGCTGGGGTTAAGACACAAAGACAATCCTGAAATTTTAAAGTTTGCTCTGCAAACAGCGTTATGAAACAGGCAGTGTTAGGGTTCCAAAGGCAACAAAATAATTGACTTCATTCGCATTTGTGTTTCTGACTGGTCCTGTTCCTAGACCAGAGAGTTCACTGTTGCAGACAGTCGGGGCCTCTAACAGGTGTTGAGTGAAAAGCTCCATGCAGCTTTTTGCTGCTCGCGTGAAAGCGACACAAATGGGCTGTTGAGGCTCTCCTCGCCGAGAGGATTAAATTACATGGCTACCCTGGACAAACAATTACATGAATAACGGCAGATCTTCACTGCGGTGTCCTGTGCAGCACGGCCCTCTCTCTGGCCTAACACACACATCCAGTCAGTCCACAACAACTGATGACATTTTAAAATGACAATTCACTACTTTTTTTTTCAGAGGTGAATGGTTGCACCTTTCTAAGGTCCAGTGAATGCCACTAAAGGGGAAATAGCCAAAATATACATCATTTGAGAAACACAGCTTTCCCATTTGGTCCTGTTTTAAAAGCCACTTTTGGTCCTTCAACCATTATTTTCTGTCTCTAATAATACAACAGTGGCTGAGGTCAGAATTGGTTGTGTGCCTTGGGAAACATATTTTGGAGAAATAACATGAGGTTCTTTCTTGTTTTCTCCTAATAATGATCAGTGTTTCTGTTTCCACCCCAGATCTGCCAGTGAAAGAATACCTGAGAGCCAACGAGACTTTCTCCACCTTCCTTCTGACCAACAGCAGCCTGTCGCCTGAGACTGTGGACCAGCTGCTGAAGGCCCGTCTCAACTTTCAGGTCGGTCATGTCCTGTTAATTCTTTGCAGATAAACAAGTGATTCTCTTGTTGCGCTCTACTTGCTCTTCTTGGACGCCCATCATGACTGTTATTAAAACCACATTCTTATTGATCAGTTGTTTACATGATTTATAAAAGCATTTAGAAACAAATGTATACTAGGATTTAACAGGAAAAAAATTCTGGTCCGTTCCAGGTTTCTCTGGCTGGAGCTCAGACGCAGCTGAAGGACCTGGTGTGCAACGCGAGCATGTTGAAACAGTTCCTGACCGTGGACGGAGGAGAAGCCGCCATGAACGCTCTCCAGACTCAGCTGTGTGGCCTCCCAGCCGAGCTTCTGCAGGAGGCCGAGCGCCTCTTCCTCACTCAGCTCGACTTCAGCAAGCTCTTCACGGTAACGGATCAGTCAGACGGAGGAACAGAAGTCTGACAGCCCCGCGGCCTCTCTCGTGTGTTTGATGTGTGTCTGTGCTCCCTGTCAGAGAGAGCGGCTGATGGCCAACGCCGAAGACCTGAGGAGCATCAGCCAGGCCGTGACCTCGGTCTCCCAGGAGCTGGCTGTCCTCATCGATGATGTGAGGAAACACTAGGCGTTGTACATCCACTGGATGTTATGAAACCACATATATTGTTTGTGTATTATTATTATATTATGTTGTATTTTTCCGCTTTTGACCTGTCAGAAATCACTCAGCCAGTTTTACCATCTTTCCCTCCCAAACCTGCTGTACCTTTCAGGTCTCCTCGCTCTCCAGCTTCATGGAGATGAGTGCTGCTCTCCGACTGCTGTCCACAGAGAACCGCTCCGCGATGCCCCGAGAGAGCTTTCGTGCTTTTTCAAAGATTGTGTGTGGTCACCCCGACGTGGGTGGCGAGCGCATCCCATCGCTCAACTGGTACGAAGACAATGACATCAAGTCATTTTTAGGGAAAAATGGAACGGAGGACACAGATCTGGACCGTGACAACAGCACTAGTAAGGAGCTTTTGGCTTTTGGCTCTTTTTCCCCTGTGAAAAGAATTTATTTTTATATTTGGCCTTTTTTTTCTGCAGCTCCATTCTGCAAAAGTTTAATTCGGGGTCTGGAGTCCAACCCTCTGTCTCGCATCGTGTGGCGAGGGATAAAACCGCTCTTTATTGGCAAACTGTTGTACACGCCAGACACCCCGGCAGTCCGACAAGTTATGAAGGAGGTGCTGTAAAATACCAGAGCGTTCCCCGCGTCAGGCGGTGTGACCACACGTCAACCTATACACGTCTTGTTTTCATCTGAAGGTGAACAAGACCTTCGAGGACCTGCAGATCCTTCAGGAGCTGAACGAAAGCTGGATGGAGGTGGGGCCGCAGATCAAGACCTACATGGAGAGCAGCGTGGAGATTCAGCTGCTGCGGGTCAGGACTCACCCACTGCCGTCGATGAGTGCATTATGTTTGTCATTTGGTAACAAAAAAAGCACTTATGTCTGCGTGTGTGTGACAGGATCTGTTGAGGCGGCCGGAAGTGGCGGTGCTGGTCAACTTGCGCCTGGAGAACACGTCCTGGACCGCCTCCCGTATTGCACGCTTCCTGTCCACGCCCTCGCCGGACAGTCCAAGGAACCCCAGAGCTCAGATAACCTGGCTGGACATCTACAATGACATCAGCCACACCATCACAACTCTTGCACAAGTCACAGAGGTACTTCTCTTCCTCAAACTCTTCTGTCCTGGAGAAGTAAATTGTAGTTGCTGTTACACATCAGATTTTTTTGTGTGTTTGCCACCAGTGTTTCTCTCTGAACAAGCTGGAGGGGTTGCGTACTGAGGGTCAGCTGATTGAGCGGGCTTTGGAGCTGCTGGAGGATCGGCAGTTTTGGGCAGGTGTGGTCTTTATGCTTCCCAACTCCTCCTCTCCGAAACTCCCGTTACATGTCACATACAAGATACGGATGGACATTGACGACGTGACCAGAACCAACAAGATCAAGGACAGGTACAGACATGCTGCTTTCAATCTGGAAGTGGAGTTTTTTTGCATTAAAATGGTTCCATCTAATCATTTTTTTTGCTCAAACTAATAAGCACTAGTCTTATACTGACTTCATGAAAATCAGGATGAATGTCTTTAGTTTAACAAAAAGAGTGAAGGGTTGTTTTTTTTTATTATTATTGTTTTCCCCCTGAAAACACGTTGTTCCAAGCAAAGTAAATTTAATTTTTGGCTACTTTTATTTTGGTTGATACGATTCTTTTCCACGTATAAATTCCTTTTAAGTTTTTTTTCTGTTCTTGATAAAAATTAAATAAATTTGATGTGTGTCAATATTGATTTTTTTTTTTGGTTATCTTTTTCTTAAGGTTTTGGGATCCCGGTCCAGCTGCTGACCCATTCAGTGACATGCGCTACATTTGGGGCGGTTTTGTGTACGTCCAGGATCTGGTGGAGAGGGCCGTGAGCCGCCTGCTGACGGGAGTGCAGCAGACCACAGGCATCTATATCCAGCAAATGCCGTACCCCTGTTATGTGGATGATGTGTAAGCTGCTGTAAATGTTTTGTTACCTTTGCTTTTGATCTAACAGATGTATTCCTGGAACAGAATTGTACAGGTGTAGTCAGCTGTAGGTGTTTACATGTTATTTTTTTCAGTGGTGGTCTTGAATTTTCCTGTTCTGCAGCCGGAACGTTAAAATTAAATCTTTTGATTGGCAACAAACCTTCAATTTATAACAATTTTTTGTTTTTTTCTTCACTAGTTTTCTGCGTGTGCTGAACCGCTCCCTGCCCCTTTTCATGACGCTGTCGTGGATCTACTCGGTGGCCATGATCATCAAAGGGATGGTGTACGAGAAGGAGGCAAGGCTGAAGGAAACCATGAGGATCATGGGCCTGGGAACAGGAACTCTGTGGCTCAGCTGGTTCATTAGCAGCCTGGTTCCTTTCCTGGTGTCCGCTGGACTCCTCATCGCCCTGCTCAAGGTAAGACGGCAGTGGCGTCACTCAAAGAACTGGCCCGTTTCACCTCTCTGGGTGTGTAAACGCTTCTTCCCTTCTCTCCCAGTGGGGCGACATCCTGCCTTACAGCGACCCGTCTGTGGTGTTTTTCTTCCTGACGGCGTTTGCCACTGCCACCATCATGCAGTGTTTCCTCATCAGCACCTTCTTTTCCAAAGCCAACCTGGCCGCGGCCTGTGGCGGACTCATATACTTTGCTCTGTACCTGCCCTACGTGCTGTGCGTTGCCTGGAGAGATCGGCTCAACACTAAAATCCGAGTCTTCGCCGTGAGTGTCGGAAAAATGAAGCTTGACGTTGAAACTGTTTTTGTCCTTGTGTTCGTACTGAGGTGTTTTGTCCCCGTTTCCTCAGAGCTTCCTGTCCCCCGTAGCCTTTGGCTTCGGCTGTGAGTATTTCTCACAGTATGAGGAACAAGGTGTGGGTATCCAGTGGCACAACACCCACTCCAGCCCTGTGGAGGGAGACTCCTACAGCTTCACCGTCTCTATAGTCATGCTCTATGTGGACGCCTTCATTTACGCCGTCTCAGCCTGGTACATCGAAGCCGTGTTCCCTGGTATGAAAATACATTCAATCTCCAGTGTAGCAGAGCCACAGTGAAATCAAAGATAGCTTGTTATTGAGCTCATTCTTCCGATAAATGAAAATAATGTGTGATGATATTTTATATCACAGAGTTCAAGCTAAACTCCAATTGGTTCCCTCCTTTAAACTGAACCCATTACATAGAAATATCATCATGTTACATAATGTCATATTTATTTGTAATACTGCAAGGGTAAAATGTGGACTACTTTGGCAAGTATGGTTTGTGTCAACTAACAGTAAGACTTCATGTATTTAGGACCAATTTCAAAGTTAATTTCAAGGGATTTTTTTCCTTGCATTTGTTCTCCAGTTCCGTTGTCATGACATAATTGTTCATCACAGAACTTCTGTTTTTTTCTACCTGTCTAACTGTTCTGTTGACACGTAAAAATCTTCAATGTGCTGATAGATGTCTGTGTTTTTCCACCAGGTGAGTATGGGGTCCCACGGCCCTGGTACTTCATCTTCCAGCTCAACTACTGGGGTGGGGTGCCCCTGGAGGCAGGCATGCCCATCCCTCCTGCCCCCTCAGAACAAGACCAAGGTAAGACAGCTGCTGTTGTTTTGTCTGCCTCACATAACAGCAACGGGCCAATTTGTTCATTAAAAGTCTCAGGTTAGCAGTTATACCGGGCTAATGTATTTGGGTCTGGTTTTAATCCTTGGTAAAATTATAACAGGTTTCCTGACAGCCTCAGCTGTGATATTTCCTTCTCGTAATCTTTTTTTTTATTCTGATATTGTGTTTTAAGGTATAGATTGCGCTAAATTACATTATGACTTTTGTACCAATGACCTGATGAGTGACAGCGCACAGAGAACAGAATTCGCTCTCGGTCACCAGCTATTTAAACTTTGCAGTGTTGATAGTTTGAATACCATACTGTCCTCTTCCATTATTTGTCTTTTAGATCACATCGAACCGGAGCCGACTAACCTGACACTGGGCGTGACCATTAGAAACTTGGTGAAAATTTACAAGAAGGGAGCCAAACTGGCCGTCAACCATCTCAACCTCAAGTTCTTCGAGGGGCAGATCACGTCTTTCCTCGGCCATAACGGAGCTGGAAAAACCACCACCATGTAAGAATATTGTAGAAAACAACTTGGGACAGTCTGGGATCTAATTTGACAGAGGAAATATGATTTATTTATTTATTTATTTATTTTTTTATTGTGTCTTCTGTTTGTCAGATCTGTCCTGACCGGCTTGTTCCCACCCACCTCTGGCACTGTTTACATCAAAGGACTGGACATCCGCTACGACATGGACATCATCCGGAGGACGCTAGGAGTTTGTCCGCAGCACAATGTCCTGTTCGACATGTGAGGCTGGTTCCTCTCTGACATTCTTCTTACTTAACACAAAAAAATTGCTAACAAGCTGCTATATAATTGCCTGTCCCTTTATTTCAAAAGAAAATACATATATACTATTACATATATATACATATATACCTGTGCCCATCATTCCGACATGCCCCCATTCTTTCAGACTAACAGTGGAGGAACATGTGTGGTTTTACGGCTGCCTCAAGGGTTTGTCTGAAGCCGAGGTGCAGTCAGAACTGGACACTCTGCTGGACGATGTCGGCCTCCTGCACAAACGACACGAACAGACCAGTAACCTCTCTGGTAATTTAACTCTCTGGAGTTTAACTGACTGTTAAAATAAAACAAAAACGTCGTAGTCGCTGTTTGTAGTTTGAAAAACATATTTGTATCAATTCACCTGCTTTTGTCCAATGTTTGCTTTTTAATACAAACTCTCGAGAAATACAAGTTCTCTCTCTCCTTTTTGTCAGGTGGCATGCAGAGGAAGCTCTCTGTGGCCATTGCGTTTGTTGGAGGCTCCAAGGTGGTCGTTCTGGATGAGCCCACAGCTGGGGTTGATCCTTACTCACGCAGGGGGATCTGGGATTTGCTGCTCAAATACAGAAAAGGTACAAGAAAAGATGAAGCAATGAGATTTATTTGCGTGCGTGCGTGCGTGCGTGCGTGCGTGCGTGCGTGCGTGCGTGCGTGCGTGCGTGCGTGCGTGCGTGCGTGCGTGCGTGCGCATGCATGTGTGTGTATAGTATTCTTTAAGGGTGAAGGGTAAAAGGGGTTAATGGAAATCAATGGAAGCCCCCACGAAGATAGAAAGGCAAACATTTCTGTGTATATTAGAATGAAATGCTTTATCGAAATGGTAACTAGACAATTTCCACAAGATTTTTTTTTTAAGTAATATATATTTTAAAGACTTGTTAACAAAAGGCCTTAACAGGTGCAATGCTGACAAAAGTTGGCCTTTGGATTTATCACCATGACCTGCTGTCTTCATGCCACTGTTTCACAAAGCAACGCACTGTCTCCTCCCGCAGACCGGACTATAATCCTGTCCACGCACTACATGGACGAGGCGGAGTTGCTCGGTGACCGCATCGCCATCATCTCCCAGGGAAAGCTGTGCTGCTGTGGATCCCCTCTTTTCCTCAAATCCCACCTTGGATCAGGCTACTACCTCACTGTGGTGAAAAGAGAGGGATTCAACACCAACACTCCCAGCAGCACCAGCATCTGCACAAGCACCAGCACCAGCACCAACAAGCTGCCTCCCCTCAAGGTCTTCATTTGTTCTTTTTTTTTCACACATCAGAATGAATTCTGGAGAAAAGTTATGATTGATTGCTAATATTTCAAAAGTTATTTTCCTTGTACACAACAAATAACATACATTTTATTTTTAACCATAAACCGCAAAAGAGGTAATCAAGTGATGAGGATGATGACAGTTTGTTCCATGTCGTGTCGTGTCATTTCATCTTCGTCAGTCTTTTTGTTGCAGGACAGCGAGTCATCCATGAGTGAAGACACCGGGCTGGGAAGTGAGGAGAGCGGCTCATGTGAGTATTAATGTCAGAATCCAGCACAATGTGACACATCTGCACTTTTCAAGAATCATTGTCACTGAGCGAATTTCAAAAAAATGTACGAGGTCGGCTTTACATCTCCCTGTCTCAATGTCTTTTTTCCCGAAGACCTAGCGGCGTTGCTTTCCCTGGCGCAGCAGCACATCCCAGGCGCGAGGTTGGTCGAGGAGTTGGGACGCGAGGCCGTCATCAACCTGCCGCAGATGGCTGCCAAAGACAGCAGCCTGGGCGTCTTCCTGTCCGAACTGGATCAGAGGATGACGGATCTGGGCATCAGCAGCTACGGCCTGTCTGACAGCACACTGGAGGAGGTGAGTGCAGGGTTCTCTGACTCTCCTTCAAATACATCTAGAATGAAAAGCAAGGGTTTTCGTCTTCCAAGTTTCCACATTTGTCAGAAACAAAAATCTAAATATTAAAGCCAAAGAATAAAAAAATGCTGAATGCGTTGCTTTAAATCTTGTTGTGTGTGTTTGTTTGTTTTTTTCTCCAGATCTTTTTGCGAGTGGCTGAGGAAACAGGTGTCGACTCTGAACCAGAGCAGCAGGCAGAATCTTCTAATGGGCCGCAGACGACAGGAACAAGGCAACAAGCTGAAGAACCAGAGACAGGTACAGACAGCCGCTCTCAGACTTGCGCTAGCGGGCATGTACATGCATGTGCAGCAGCCTTTCTGCATTTTCATCATCAAACGTGTTCTCCCAAAATGCTGCCAGGGAGGAAAAGACAAACCAAACGAGGTAGTGTCGGATCTCTATTTCCTTTCGCTGAAATCAAATGTCATCTTTGTATTCAAGCTGAACTGGACTCTTTGCGTGTTTGTACATTTTTCTCATTCTGATCTTGGCTCTGAAAGTGATGTTTGCTTGCTGCCTGCAGAACCTCTGGAGACAGATCCTCTCAGTGGCGACGGCCGAGGTGGTGTCCCAACCACCGGCTGGTGGCTGACCTGGCAGCAGCTCAGGGCTCTCTTCATCAAGCGTTGGCTTTACGCCCGCAGAAGCCGCAGGGGCTTCTTAGCTCAGGTGACAACAGGGACAGAGATACTTTCAAACAAGAATTTCCACTCAAACAAATCAATATGTGTTTTTTTGTAAAATACAATTACTTCTTTTTTACTTCGTTATACTTTTCGGATTGCAAGAACTTGCCCTGCCTAACACTGGTTTGTGCTTTTAGATTGTCCTGCCTGCTGTGTTTGTGTTGGTCGCTCTGCTCTTCAGCCTCATCGTGCCCCCTTTTGGGAAGTATCCTGCACTGCAGTTGCAGCCGTGGATGTACGGAGAACAGTACACCTTCTTCAGGTAGTCCCGACCTATATTGTTCGAGAGAACACGACTCTGCTCACATACCAATCGCTCGCATTTCATCAAGCTGCACAACCAAAAAACTTGCCTGTCACATCATGTGATCACGATTTTAATCACCTCTTGTTTAATATATACAGCAATGATGCACGAGGGAACCCAGCCATGGAGAACCTGCTTGAAGCTTTGCTGGACCAACCAGGTTTTGGTACCAGGTGCATGGAGAAAGAGGAAGAAGACAGCCCGTAAGTCAAAACCCTTCAAATGAAACAACCTGAGAAATTGAGCAAATATGACTATTTAATGATGTAATCTATCTATACCAGTGTTAACACTCTGAGCCAAGATTCATATTTTGTCCTTGTCCTGCAGGATTTCTCAGTGTAAAGCTGAGCAGGAAGGTATGTTCATGCGGCCACAAGTCCCCTACTCCACCTGGCAGATGTTCAACAGGGGCAACTGGAGCGGAGACAGACCCTCGCCTGAGTGTCTGTGCAGCACCGAGGACGTCCGACGGATGCTGCCAGACTGTCCAGAGGGGGCTGGTGGACTGCCTCCACCACAGGTGTGTGTGTGTGTGTGTATGCATGCGTGCATGTGAGAGAGAGAGAAATTAAGTCAAGTATAGCTAAGTACAGGTTAACAAACTAAGTGACTCCTCAGTTTTATGTTAATTTGTTTTATAACGTGGTAAAATAAACTATGGGATCTACTGTTGTCTTTCAAATGTCATCTTTTAGATCAAGAGGCCGACTGGAGACCTCCTTCAGAATCTGACAGGTTATAATATCTCAGACTACCTGGTGAAAACCTACCCCCAAATCCTCAAGAAAAGGTGCTTTATCAAATAAAACATTTTTATATTTTTTTTTGAATCTTGAAAAAAATGTTTTAGTGTAATCGCCAGCTCACTTCTTTTGTTTTCATCTTTTACAAACAGCCTGAAAACCAAAAAGTGGGTGAATGAATTCAGGTAAGCTGCAGGCTGAAAACATCTCTCTTCATGGCTTATGCAGTTTCATTTTCAAGTTAATTGATCTGACCACTATCACTGTAATATATTAATAAAAAGCATACTTATTCATTTTCATTTCATTTCATTTTATTTAATTTTCTTTTGAAGATATGGTGGATTCTCGCTTGGGGGCAGCGCCACCCAGACTACATCTCCGGTCTACCATGTCCCCGAGTCAGTCGGAGCAATCAGGACTCGTTATCAAGTCCCGCAGGTTGAAATGAGAGTCCAGCAATGATTCATTTGATTCATTGAAACAACTTCTTATCAAAATGTTCCATGTTTTAAATCTTGCCTCTTTTTTCAGAACAGTTCCCTGGATCAGCTGCTGAACAGACTGCCAGATTTTCTGCAAAGTCTCAACAGCCAAAACAATGTCAAGGTATGTGTGTTTTTCCATGTTTTCTCTTCATTTTGTCTGTGCACAAAGTCTCTGCATCAAACGTTTAAAACATGCAGTTTTTCAATCTGGTTCTGTGTAACTTGTTTGTTTCAACTTTCAAAACTTTCCCAGTTCTACATTCAAATTGTATTACTAAAGTGTTTCTCTTCTATGTGCTCAGGTGTGGTACAATAACAAAGGATGGCATGCTATGGTGTCTTTTGTGAACGTGATGAACAACGGCCTGCTGAGAGCAAGTCTGCCTCCGGGTCCGGAGAGGAGCAAGCACGGCATCACTGCGTACAATCACCCTCTCAACCTCACCAAGGAGCAGCTCACCGAAATAGCAATGTCAGTTCACTTCAGCGGAGTTGGCCTGAATTATATAATTATACTAAGCTTATTCCCACTTTTACTAAAGTTCTCAGCACCTCCATTGGATTTTTATGATGAAAAACTGCTGAAAAAAGTAATTTTATGTGGTAAAATTAGTGAAAATATGCACTTGCCTTCTAGCAAGTGAAATCTGATCTGAAGCAGTGCAGAGACAGATTGTAAATTAATGAATCCTAATTAATGGACATGCTATAAACTGAACCTAAAAATTAAAACGTTAACCTACATATGAGCAGCATACAGTAAATCGTGCACTCTGCTTCCAGGATGACCACGTCGGTGGACGTTCTGGTCTCCATCTGTGTGATCTTCGCCATGTCCTTCGTGCCGGCCAGCTTCGTCCTCTTCCTGATCGAGGAGCGAGCCAGCAAAGCCAAACACCTTCAGTTTGTCAGCGGCGTCAAACCAATCCTCTACTGGCTGGCCAACTTCACGTGGGACATGGTCAGTACACCGCAGAGTGAAATCTCATCATCTTAAATAAGTCAGGGCCACGTTAACCTTGATAACTTCTTCAATCAAATTCTTTTCAGTTGAACTACAGCGTCCCGGCCACCATGGTGGTGCTGATCTTCATCGCTTTCCAGCAGCAGGCCTACGTGTCAGAGACCAACCTGCCAGCTCTCGTCATGCTGCTTCTGCTCTATGGGTCAGTTCCAGAACACGCTTGAGGTTTTACAGATTTTACCAAATACTCTGCATCATTTTTTTTAAATTCCCTCAACGTGTCTTTTCTTCCAGATGGTCCATCACCCCGCTGATGTATCCAGCATCCTTTGTGTTCACTGTTCCGAGCACAGCTTACGTGGTTCTGACTTCCATAAACCTCTTCATTGGAATTAATGGCAGCATCGCCACCTTCGTCCTGGAGCTCTTCATCGATGAGGTACAAACTCCTTTTTTATGTTGTTATTGTTGTAGTCCTAATGATTCCACAGCAAAATCCTGACAGTCTGGTAGTAAAGAGCATCATGAACTTTCTTTATTTGAACATAACTTCGATAAAACCCAATTTCAAAAATTAAAAAAGGATATTCAAAAAAAAAAAAAAAAAAATTTTTTTTGTCCTTAGCATCTAAATGAGGTCAACAGGATCCTGAAGAAGGTGTTTCTCATCTTTCCTCACTTCTGCCTGGGACGAGGGCTCATTGACATGGCCAAGAACCAGGCCATGGCAGATGCCTTCCAGAGACTCGGTACAGAAACCTCCTGGATCTTTACACTTTACACTCGACCTATTAAAAGTAAGATAAACTATATTTAATTCTCAACTTTTGCCATTGTTTTGGCTTTTTTTTCCTCCTTTAGGCACAAAACAGACTCTGGACCCTCTACAGTGGGACTTGGTCGGGAAGAACTTGTTTGCGATGGCGGTTGAAGGTGTTATCTACTTCGTCTTCACTATTTTGCTGCAGTATAAGTTCTTCATTCGCTTCAGGTGTGTTCAAAGGGACTCCCTCAGTCTTGTCCGCTGCACAGAAACACAGGACAATGAGCTTTTGCAACAATAAGACCCGGTTTGAACCTGCTCCTCTCTGTTCAGGCCGTGGTGGGTGACGACTGAGATGCCTCCTCTCGGTCCAGAGGATGAGGACGTGGCCAGGGAGAGGGAGAGGGTCATAAACGGCAGAGCCCACTCGGACATACTCACCATGATCAATCTCAGCAAGGTATGACAAGCAGCAACTTGAACGTTTTTGGTTTGTTGCGTTTACGCAGTTGTAGTTGAATGCCCACTAACGTGTTTTCAACCATCAGGAAGTGCACTATCAGCTGAATTGTCAAAAAGGTTAATTAGTAATAATTAATAAAGTGTCACAGCATTCCCATGCACCTACAAACAGTTAGAAACACAAGTTAGAAGCACAAGCCTTATAAATATCATCAACTACTTTCACCAACCATTATTAAAGACTTTATACTGTAAATTCCTGGCTCAGGTGAAGGTATTTACCTGCATACTCACACTAATTATGCTGATCATTTCACTGACATTAGATTTATTCTTCTATGAAAACGGCATAGAGCAAGAATTTTTTTCTTGGAGTCACAGGAGTGAAATGAATGCTGAAGTGAGTCCTTTGTGTTCACCGCTGACCTTGGAAGATGCGAATGAAGTAGTCATTTAAATATGTGTTCTTTTGTTGCAAGATTATATAGAGTTTAATGGATGCTGCTGCATTATGCCCCTCATGCAACAAACCTTTATACTTTCAGGTGTATAAATCAGGGAAGAAGCCAGCTGTAGATCGCTTGTGCCTTGGGATTCCTCGTGGAGAGGTGAGAAACGTGACTTAAATGTTATATATTCTTGAAGAAAGGCCCTAAACTGCTGTATATAGTATCTATTTTATGATAATGTTGTTTTTGTGGCATGTTCTCCAGTGTTTCGGCCTGCTGGGAGTAAATGGAGCCGGAAAGACGTCTACATTTCGCATGCTAACTGGTGACACGGATATCACGGACGGAGAGGCTTTCCTAAATCAGTACAGGTACAAACAAACCACCGGCTTTTATTTTCACTCACAAAAAGTGTCTGCTCTGATTTAGATCTTGCATCACAGAGCATACACTAATCATTTATCAAGCATGGAAAGACATTTGACTCAATACTAAGATCCAGTTCAATGTCTGAAGTGAACTGTAAGTAAAGGAAGAGCCAGGGCACTAATACAGCCGTCATAACTGTTTTAGTTGTTTATTTGTGCATTTGATGAAAGTCTTTCTTCCTGCGTCTCAGCGTGCTGACAGAGATGGAGCGAGTGCACCAGCTGATGGGCTACTGTCCTCAGTTTGACGCCATCAGTGACCTTCTGACGGGACGTGAACATCTGGAACTGTATGCCCGCCTCCGCGGCGTGTCAGAGGAGTCAGTCGCCAAGGTAGCCTTGAGCAGCCTGTCTGTGCAGTTAAGGGCGTAATATTTGGACATTTTGAGAAGAAACAGCGACATCAAGTGGTTACGTTTTAGATTGCAGTCGCTCTTTCAGTCCCCTTCTCTCCCCCAAGTTTGCCAGTAAACTATGGTGGCCTGCACACACAATCCTAGACAGCTCATCCTAGCGTTCATCCTAAATACGAAACACGCTGTCAGGCGGGCTGGATTGTCACTTCTGATATATACTGATATATATATATATATCATAGACCTTTTAAATGGAGCTTCAAGTCATGATGTTTGATGATGTGGTGGTGTGTTGTCCCGCAGGTGGCGCAGTGGGGCATAAAGAAGCTCGGACTGACCCAGTACGCTGAGCGGGAGGCCGGAGGATACAGCGGAGGCAACAAGAGGAAACTCTCCACTGCCATCGCTCTCATCGGGGCTCCGCCTGTCATATTCCTGGTGAGGAAGAATGTCTCCCATCGCCCCGGATGTATCACTGAATAATGTTTTGTGTTTGTGTGTTAAGTTGTTACCCTATGCTTCCATTCCTTGCCCTCGTTTTAGGATGAGCCCACTACTGGAATGGACCCAAAAGCCAAAAGGTTTCTGTGGAACTGCATCCTCAGTGTCACCAAAGAGGGGAGAGCTGTAGTTCTCACATCACACAGGTAGGTGGGGAGGGCGATGCACATGATGGCTTTTATAGCCAGAACTTGGAAGGATGGTTGATGGTTGAGTTTCCTCATCTTGTCTGCACAGTGGGCACAGTGTTCTGATTCTGTTTCTCCCTGCATGTGTATTCAGTATGGAGGAATGTGAGGCTCTCTGCACCAGAATGGCCATCATGGTCAACGGCAGGTTTCAGTGTCTTGGATCTGTACAGCACCTAAAGAACAGGTACAGACTGGTTAATACCACTCTATTAAACTGTCATTTAATGCCCATTAGAGTTTTGCAGAATTCAACAATAATTTCATAAACAAACCTTACCACACACGTGAATGACGCCCTCGCTTTCCTCGGCTCTTCACCCTGCAGGTTTGGTGATGGCTACACCATCATCCTTCGACTGGCAGACAGTAAATCACGTCCAGACTCTTGTCCCGTCAGCGTCTATATGGCCAAGTCTTTTCCCAGCATCGAGTTGAAGGAGCGCCACGAGAACGTGCTGCAGTACCAGCTGCCCTCGCACGCCTGCTGCCTGGCTCGCGTTTTTGACGTGCTGGCCAACAACTTTGAGGAGCTGGGAATCCTCGACTTCTCTGTGTCACAGACCACACTCGACCAGGTGAGGAAAGAATAAAAATGATCTCTACCCAAAATGTCTGCAACGCAATTTGTTGCTGTGGATTTTTTTTCTTTACCTGTCAAGATTCTAGATGCAAGATTTCCTATATTGTCATTTTCCTAAGTATTTGAGAATTTTTCCATCTAGCTTTAAGGTTTTTCCCTCTGTGTTGGTCAAATAATAACACTGTTGGTTGATTCCAACTTCAAGGTCCTTAATAAATCTTGCCAAATGTCAACTTTTGGAAAAAACAACTCTTTAGTGATAAACATTTCATTTTTGCAGGTCTTTGTCAACTTTGCAAAGGAACAAACCGACGAAGACAACCTGACGGAGGTGGTCACAGTCAACCACACAGTCCCACAGACCAACCCGACTGCTGCAGTGCCCAGAATAAACCCTCCCGCTGTCCAACCACAGCCACCGGTCACACCCCCTCCCCCTCAGCCAAGCAAGACCCCATCTCCAAGCAAGACCCCACCGCAGCAAGGAAAATCTCCTGACAGCAAGGAGGGTAAGTCAAAAAAAGCTAAAGCCAGCAAGGCCAAATCTAAAGGGGGCAAAGCTAACAAAGAACAAGGCACAGCTATGACCAAAATACCTGACTCTGAGAAGATGGGTCATTCAAAGCGAAGGGGCAGCGTCGAATCAAACAGCAGCGATGGTGAAGCTCAGGGAGAGTCAAGTAAATCCAGAGGGTCCAAACAAGGAGCTGGGAGCTCCAGCAAAGATCCGTCAGCACTGTTCATCGTCAACAGCAACACACAGGAGAGCGCAATGTGAACTGGACCCGGTGCAACTCGAGGTGAGAGGACCAACCCAGACTTGACTCTGTTATGTTGCGCGTGTTGCCATCACAACTTATTATGCAACGAAGAAACCAGTTGAGATGTACTTTGAAGGTATCATTGGTGAAACAGAGGTATTAGAGGGAAATGAATTGGAAGAAAGAAACAAGATCTTACTTTCTGATCTTTCTTTGGTGCCTTGTTCACCGTGTGTTATCAATCATGTAGCTTTATGCCCTTCATTTGGGTTATTAAATGTACTGTGTGAAGTCTTCTCTTTCTGTATTGTCATAACACTTCATCATTATTGTGTATTCATCCTGAAAACTCACCCTAAAGCTTGGTCTTGAAATATCTGGTGCAGGTTTATCTGCAGGTCCCCGTCATCGGTCCCTTGACAATCTCATTATTATTTTTGCAGAAAGCACTTTAAAAAAAAGAAAATGCTGCAAACAAACATCAATACAGGCAATCCTGTTTATGTATTAAAGTGTATTTATGAAGACTATTTAACTTACCAGTCCACTGTTGATATTTGGCTTGTTTAGAAATATTACACCAAATCACTTCACTGGATAATATTCCAAGTTCAGGGGATAAATTATTAAATACCTCCTAAATGTTATGCTGAAATGCTGAATGGATTTTGTTATACAAGCATTTTTTTCTGTTATTCTGAAAAAAGTCTTTTTTGTTTGAGATAATATTGTACATGTGCTGTATATGTCTGTTGTGTTTCTTGTCTCTAAATGATTTCATATCAAAACTCTTTTATTCTGCTGGGTATTTATTGTCATTATGCTCATTTTCATCCGACAGAAGGATGTCAAATCACACACAGGCGGTTCTTGAATGTCTAGAAAAAAAAAGATACTAGCTCAGTCCAATGATGATCATAAAAATAATGATAATTTGAAAAAAATAAATATTGTAAAACTCATTGATTAGCCACATCTAGAACTCTTTTTTCATCAGACAAAACCTTCCAAATTAAGAATTGATCGTGATTACGTAATCGATACTCTTGAGCTTTGAGTAGATGCTACAAATGTTGTACCATCTAGTCAAGATGTTACCAAAACATTGCCTTTGACCAAGAGTTATTTTTTATTTAAAAAAAAAAATTAAGGATTTTGTATTTGTTTTTTTTGTTTTGTTTTTTTAAGAAAATGTTACTTAAATCCACAATGCAATGTTAAAGTTTCAAAAGATTTAAATGTTCTGTTACAAATGAGCCTGGGTGTTTTGTTATTACCGAATGCAAAGTATTACAATAAAATGTATTTAAAAGGTTGAATGTGTTGAAAAAACTGATCAGTTCAGACTGAAATGGTTGATGTTTTATTTTGAACATCTGCTCTTCTGAATGCACCTTGACTATGCTTGAACATATATGTGTCAGTATCTACTGTAGGTCATTGATGTGCTGAAGGTCTCTAGTTAAAACAGAATACAGCATGTGTCTGTAATGGATATTTTGTTTTATTTAAAAGAAAATGAAAAAATATATGGTGCTCCATGTAATAATTGCAGCTTGTTTATTCCTTAAATCACTGCATCCATTGTTATTGGCCTGACTCCTGCTTCCCTGTCTTGATTGTCTTCCTCTCTTTCCACATCATATCTAGACATGAATAATCATTGAGAATATTTTCCTAAAGAATCACAACATCTAAACTCTCCAGTTTTCTCTTGTTCAAAGACTTCAGGGTTTCATTAAAATGAAAAAAAATATACTTTTCACAGCAGCCCCATTAAACTGACTGTCAAGGTAACACTTGGACACAAACATTGAACATGGAAAATGTAAATTGTTTAAAGTTCTTCAAATAATTAAGCTTTAGACCATTTTATTTTAAATTATAAATGCATTTATTTGAATAGTTATAATAAGAACTTGTTTAATTTTGCATCATGCCAAAAATTTTCTTCGAACATAATGATTTTATAACAATAACTCTATGTTATTCCATTATTTCTATGTTCACATTCATTTTACCAACTCTTTTAACTCTCTAATTTCAAATATGTACGGATTTTAACCTTGCACAGTGTGGCAGCAGGGAGTAGACCGAGTGAGATGTCTTACTTCTCTCCTCCTCTCTGATCATAGTGAGAAGACAACAGCTATTTTTGCTGCCTTGGCCCAGCCCACTCCTCAGAGGCTAACTGCAAGCTAGTTACAAGCTTATCTGCCAAACGCACTCTGACTGATTTGTTTTTTTATTCTGTTGCAACCTTTCACTCATTCCGCCCCGCAAGTTGGAGTTTGACATCATTCCTGTGTATTGTTGGAATAAGATGGTCGTTCTGACTAATGATGAAGACCAGGATTATATGTGAGTGTTTACTCCGCGGGTGTATGTGACATGTAGTAAGAGCTCGTATTTCCGCCACCCAGTCAGCCAACTGTACACTGTTTCGACTATGCAAATACGCTCAAGTCCAAATAGTTCCTCCGTTTATCTCTGCATTTTACCAGTGCACTTCTGTAATATTGTAGGACTGTCAGAGGCTGGGAAATACTTAGTTTTGGCTCCGGTCAACCTTGTAGCAACTGTTAACTAGCAAGTTAGCCGAGCTATGCATTGTGGGTGTTGTAGGTCTTTAAGTCCTTTAAATCCAGCTTGAGCGAGATCGTTTTTGGAAAGTGAATTCTGTCGGCGAATTACTTAGAACGCCTTGCTCCTTGCACTTGCTTCAGGGCCTTGCAATTATGTGACAGTATTTCTGCCATGTAGTGATGAAATAGATCCAAACGTAAAGAAACCAGAGCACAGAAAATTAATGATTACGGAAAAAAGGCGCTACATGTCGTCACGTTTGCATGGGTGAGATGATTTCTGTCGTTGTCGGGGTGCTGAAATATGGAGATATTATCACGATGCTCTAATAATCCCAACATACTTCAAACAGCTGCTGGTGCCCGTGCGCTGAAGTATTATTATTATTATTATTATCAGAGTAGGTCCCTTAGATCAGGCCAAAGATGGCATCAGCCGAGAAAGGGTGGCAGGACGCCCAGCAGAGGCGCGCAACCCACTGACCTACATTCACCGCCCCTGCTGCTCCTCCGGACACAAGCTCCTCTCCACACAACATGATTATAATGTTATAATGCATATCTGCAGTGCTTTAGCCTCTGACGGATATTTCGTCGTCGTCGTCGTCGTCGCCCCCGCCTTCTTTATTGTTACCACCCAAGTTGCCTTTAATGGCCTTTCTCGTTCTGCTTCTCCTGTTCCTTTGGTAGAATAGTGTGTTTGTGTCTTGGCACCATTCACTTCAGTATCATACTATCTTGTTTGGGAGCCTCTGCCTGCACCTGTATCCTTCAGTCATTATCAATTGTCAGTCATACTGTTGTGTGATCCTGGCACTGTGTAGTGCATTGATAATAGAGGCAGAGCCAATAGAAGAGCTCAATTGGTTGTCAAGTCATTGTTACTGTGCATAGCCTGCCGAAGCCTTTCTTGGCCAAAAGAACTATAATAATACAACAATGGGATCTACCAGAGGGTGGCACGATCTTTCTTTAGCTGAGTCAAACTGATATGTGAAACTGTGTTTGTTGGGTTTCCAGCCTGATAGAGGAGCGCAAATGCACCTCCCTGCCCAGCTCCCCAGCCAAGCGAGTCTCTCAGCCCAAAAGGAAGCAGTTCTTCATCAACCAAGCCATACGCAACTCTGACCTCATTCCCCGAGCCAAAGGCAAGAAGAGTCTTCGCCGACAGGAGAACGGTAAGCGTCAGGTAGCTCCTGTTCTGGGTAGGAAAAAAACAAAACGTATTAAAAGTCTCGCATGAAGTGTGGCTCCTGTTGTTCACGTCTCCTGTGAAAACCAGCTCGCCATCTTGCTAATCTCCTTGAGCGGGATGAGTGCTCCAAAGATGATCTGGAAGTGTGCAGTAATCCAGCCATCCCGACTATCTTCTCTCAGGCCTGCACCAATGGGGACTACATAGAGGTAGGTCACCTGTGACTGCAGGACATGCATCCTTCCAAACTAATCACAGATGTAAGAATTTGTCTCCAGTCTTAAATCTCAAAATTAATCTTGAGCCTGCATTAAATTTGCTTCCGGTTGCCCTTGTTCTACTCCTACTCCTTCAGCCATGGAACGACTTCATGAACTGCACCGGCGAGGAGCAGGAGAGGCTCTTGTCTCTGCTGGAGAAAGAAGACGCCAGCAAAAAAAACACCAACCGCCTCCACAAAGACCACGAGAATGGTGAGTGCTTCCAACTGTGACTTTGCTTGTTTGTTTGTCTGTTGTTGTCAAGTCTCTTTTCACTTCCTGTTTCACTGTCATCCGTCCACAGTAAATGATGCCTTCACTGATCAGGACTGCTTCCAGAGAATCGATCGCAGGCTGCGAGCCACTTTAAGGCGGAAGCAAGTCCCACTGGTGAGTGGTCTCCACGGAAGAGATCAGAATTATGTGTTGAGACTCGTATATGGAGGGAGCACCTGGCACATCAGGTGGATTTTTATCAATATTTTGCTCATCCACTAACACTAACGAGCCTACACGGAGTGTTTGGAAAGAGGGGACAAGACTTAGCTGGTAACTGGATGACGACCCCAAGAAAAGCCTTCAGTGCTGCTTTTGTTTCTCTTTCGGTGTGAAAATGATGTTGAATTCAAAAAAAAAACAACCACTAAAAACCAGCACAGATCCCTGAAGTCATTTGTTGAGACTAAACTCTGCGTGAGGCCGTGATTGTGTTGTAGTATTTCTCCCACTGAATCTGTCTCCTTCTACAGGGAACCTTGGAGATGCTCGAGGAAAACCTTCTCAGCTTCTTTGTTGCTCAACCGCACTCAGTTTACAAAACCAAACTTGACAGCAGGTAAGTCAAAGTTAATAGACCTCATATACTTGCATGACTGTATCATTGTAATGTTAAGTTTAATCGAGATGGATAATATTTCATTTCTTTCTGGTGTCTGAAACATCAGATCTCAGCCAGATCAGCCCATTGACAAATAAATTGTGATTTTGGGACACATCAAAAAGATCTGGGAAAAAAATGACTTGATGCACTGTGGGAGTCTGTGTTACCTCAGAATTTGCCTTGCAATTAGACCTAGACCTCCCCTAATGCATTCCATCTGATTTTGATCTAGCTTTGAGAGGCTGCTGCTCCACGCCGTGTGTCAGTACATGGACCTCGTTTCTGCAAGTGAGTGGAAACGCACATCCACCACACTACAGCTGCGGCTGCACTAGCATGAGGAAAATTTACACAAAAGATTGCGATAAACTTCGAGAGATTATTTTTTTAGAAGGAATCGCTGATGCCGTCTTCTTTGCTTGATCCCATTCCCCTTCACACGGTCCGCTTATTTTTAGTCACACATGCAACCGCTTTGTTGTTTGTCCGTCTTGAAGGCACCTTCCACGACGGATCTCGTCTGACCGAAGTGGTGAATAAACAGGAAGTCTTTCTGCCACCTCGACTTCTGCTGTCAGCCTACGTGGAGCGGATGAGCTGAAATAGGGATGAGTTTGCCCTCATTCCGTCCAGGAAGTCGCAGACACATCATTTAGGATGTGTGCCATGTACAAAAGGTCTGTCAAAACGACAAACAAAGTCAAAAATGTGTCATTTTCCTTCGTTTTTCAACAACGAAAAAATCATCGGTATAATTCATCAAAAACTCATGATCCTTCATGTCTAAAGTGTAACTGTAATCATATCTGCGCTTAGTTTAAATGTACATGGAATGGTCCAGCATGACTTGACTCTGCAAAATAAAAATGGAACGAGCCCTCTGATTCGGTGAGGTCAGCTTCTGCCTGAAATCTAACCAATAACACACTAATATTCTGACAGCACGGTTAATATGTTGTTTGGGTGTCTGCAACCATAATATGTCCTTGTAAATCAAGCTAAACAATCACACTTGAGCTATCATCACTTTTGTTAATTTAATCAAAACTTGAAATTCCTTGCAGTAATAACACAATAATGAATATGCAGAATTTGCATGTATATGTGCATCACAGAAAGGAACTCGTAATGGTGCTGAAACGGAAAATATTAAGACATCACTGCCTGAAACTTTAGCCAGTAAGATTAGAAAACGTGACGCGTGCATTTCGAAGCTCCTTTCCAACTTTTCATCCGTATTTCTGTCGTTTGTAAACAAAGTGATCTGCTGGTGTGTCAACAACGCTTGAGAAGAAACGACAAGAAACGACTTAGTGTTATGCCTTAGTGTGAGGACAGAGTGCGTTCAGCACGCTTCAGTTTAGGTGGAGGTGTGCTGCTGCCTTCGTTCACACCCACGCAGACATGTTACTCAAGTCTTTGAAGTCAACAAACACAAACGACGAAACAAGAAACTATGTCATAGTTTAAACGAAACTGTTCTTTGTGCTATTTATGGATGTGTTTGACAATTTACGCTTAATATACAAAAAATAATCTTTTATAGATACTGTTAATATGACTTTGAGATGTAGAGGATGTATACAGGATGTATAGAACATGTGTTACAATGGTAGAAAACTGAACATGTTAAAGGTGCTTGGATGGAAAAGACCTGCCGAACTTTGACTCTCAGGTGCGTTTTGTCGTGATGTTATTTCACGTAACCTGAAAAAGCACTTCTGCCTTACGAGTACAACTTTCTATGTGTCTTCTGTGCATGTATTTGACATTTGTACTTGACATATGATTTTCTTTTTGGTAACTGTTCATTATGAAAATGAAAAAAAAAACAGTTTTGGGCTTTGTATTTTAGCAGTATGTGCCCTGAACAACCAAAGTTTGGGTGTTTTCTTTTTACTCTTCAGAATGCTCATCCAGTTTCTCAGGATTTCACCTTCTCACTCTGATTGTCATGTTTTCATTACACATCTCTTATACTGTTTGTTTTGTTTTTTTTAATATGAACCATACGATCAGGTTCACCCTGGCATTATGGGGAACTTCAACTTTTTGAGATTCCTTAGGTTTTGATGCAAATAAGGAATAGACACTTAATGTGGTGCCAACATTTTGATTAAGGAAAGAAGCGTGTAATTGTCTGAAAGCTTTATAAACAATGTTAGTTTATAGGATGTGTGTGTGTGTCACAGTTACTATTTATAATTACCTCTGCAACTATTAAATAATTTAAGATGTTTCCTTGTGCCTTGTGTATCTCTGCAATATTTTTCTGCTTTTCTCACTGAGTCACAGGGTAATTTGTGAATTTAAGACTGCTGAAAGATTGTAACTCATACTTCATAATTTATTGCACTTGCCATAATAAGCTGTAATATACGTAGAGACCTATATTATATTATTATTATTCAACCTCGAAGTTCACAGACAAGAACAAACAGTGTGTCATCTGCTATAGATTTAACTCCATGTCATAAATAATTAGAATATGAGATGGTCAGGGCATAAAAGGTTGTGAAAAACATGCTTTCCTGGAAACAGTAATATGTGATTGAGGTAATAGGCAAAATGCGTTTGTCATTTTTTTTTTTTTTTTTAATTCCAATATATTCAGGTCAAAAATGATAAAGAGTAGGTCTGAGGTAAATATATTATTCTATTCATTTTTTTGGATTGTTAGGTAAAGAACGTGTTCCTTTAAACTAAAAAAAAATCAAAATCAAAACATTATCATGTTCTGTTGTTATGTAGATCCTTCACTAGATGGCGTAAAACAACAAGCACAGAAAAAAATAGGCTAAATACAGTAAAGTGACCATTCACTGTACTACCATTGATTCACACAGTAACAGGCCCTTGGATGCTGGTCAAGCTTGTGAAAAAAATAGAATATAAAGTCTTATACATGGAGTATTTTTTATGATTTTAAAACAGGTGATTGTTTTTTTCAGATTGGCACTTTGACTCAGTAGTTTTTTCAAGATGAAGCAGCTTCAGAGCTGAACAGTGACGTGCCGGGCACTAACTATAGAGTAAAAGAGGTGCAGAAGTGACACTGAGAGCAGACAACATGGAGGTAACAGCCAATTAGAGCATGTTTGGATGACGGATGCAGCTAATTGGTATTTACTTGAATACAAACTGCCTTTGCTGTGTTGTTGAAATAACTTATTTGCTTAAATACTTAAAGTCTCCTTGCTGACACACCCTTAAAAACAAGAGCTCAAACCAAATATTCGGTGGATTTGGAGTCCATGAAGTGAGCAGTTCAAATAGCTGCACTTATTTAGTTTTATATGTTGAGAAAGCAAACTCCACTATTCTCGACTAGTCTATGTGGCCATAGACATTAAAATAAGAAGAGAGTTGCCTGTTTGGTCATATTTGCATTTCAAACATTCAGAAAGTCAAACACTAAATATTTATATAAAAACAGGAACTCTGAGAGGCCCCCCCCCACCCCCCACCCCACTTTATTTAATGTACAGCATCAAAACAAACTCACAGTGGGAACTCTGAAAAGCCTTCATGTTATCATACAGATTATAGACTTGTTTACAATAGGAAATGGTTATAAAGTTGCACTCATGTTAATTCAAAATGACATAAAGCTTTATCCTATTTTTCTGTTGTTTTTTTTTTGTTTAAAATTGTGCTTTGTCATCATCACATCAAACTTTTGTCCAATGCTTACATCATTGTGGTGTAACATTAGTAATACTGTGGCTACCACACCCAGCCATCTAACTAACTTTAAGCCAGATGGCATCAGCAGAAGCTATTATCCTAACCACTCATAGTGTCATCGCCGCAACGTCCCATTTGATTTTTAAATTTACTCCTCTCTCCTGGCACCATCGGAGGTCATTCCTCTACTACTTGATCCTGTTACATCTGACGTTGCTCTCGTAGGATCATCAGATCTCTGTTATAAATACCACGGATCTTTTATTTTAGTAGGCGATGAAAGTGTAGAAACATACTTGGAAATAGATGGCACTGGAGGCTGTCAACTGTGATGGAAGAGAGGAGACAGACAGAGAGACGGCAGGCTGCAGTTGAATGTAGCTGGACGGCACTTTGCACTCTGTTTTCCTTTTTTGGTGCACTGTACTGTTGATTTATGTCTCAAACCCGTGCGTGACAGTGTCATTTTGCATCAGCAGTTAAGCTTTTTCTGCATCATTCATCCATTTCACACAACACCAAGCATGTTCTTGGTGAGCAACTATTGAATGTGAGCTTTAGTGTCCACAAATAGGAGGCATCGCATTAAAACCTCTTGATACACTGTGTATAAAATAAATATTTGATGTTTTAGAACATTGGAGAATACAGTCAATAAAGACTATGCACATGAAGATGCTATACATTATCTGCATCATTACCAATATAAACTGCCATTTATACTGCATGAAATAAGAGCTATGCTCCACATTCATGCTCGTTTTCTGACATTTTTCACACACTGATAAACTACTGGACAGCTTCCAATGGTTCAACATGTTGGATGAAAATCATAAGAGATAAGTAGCCAGTTTAAACATTTTTTGTTGCGGTTTGGCTTACAGCATGGCTGAAATGCCGTCATCCACTTGTATGCACCCATCTGACATTGGGCTCTAAGTAAACCTGATACGTTTGACTTTTTGATATCTAATTGGCTTCCTGGACGGATCAAGATAAATCCCTCTTGCATGTGTTAGGGTGCTCTTTAACCACATTACTATTTTCACACGGTGAATTATTTCATTTCAGTAAATATAGTGGTGTTTTATGTCTTTAATATTTTACTTATTTATGTATGCTCTATTTCTATTGCATGATTATTATTTTTTTCTTCCTGTGTGTCAGAAAGGTGAGAGACTACCCAAAATCCCATTACGCTCGTATAATGACAATCAAATATGTTGAATCTATAATCTAAAGTACTGGATCTAAAGAATGGCACACTTGTCGGCAGACATACCTCAGTTTCACAGTCTGCATCAGCACAAGGCTGCCAGGTCAGCTGCCAACCGTCAGGTATCATTTGATGCATCACTTGATGAACCTCATCTACTTATCGAGGTTCTTTTCTGATATCTACCTATTATTATTATTATTATTATTATTATTATTATTATTATTATTACATATCCCGACCCTACTTTATGATGCACAGCCCTGCGATTACCGACATCCCTCGCTCCAAGGTGAACGTGGTGGCAATGGTGGTGTTTGTGAGGGCGAGGGGGGCAGAGGGGTGTACGGAGGGCTGGCCCCTGCTGATTCAGAGGTTAGGAATTTGCATCTGATTACTGTTTGTCAACCAATGATGTGAGTGTGCAGGCCGGCGAGCGTCTCCACGCCTCTCGACTCGCTCGCTCTGACTGCCTCAGCGTTTGCGGGGCTCTCTCGCTCTCTCTCGCTCTCTCTCTCGCTCTAACACACACACACACACACACACACACACACACACACATACATACGTAGACATTTACATACACACTTCAACTCGGAAGGAGGAGAAAAAACACGCAATCACACGCCAAAGAGTCGAATGCGACGATATCATGCAGTCACATGAAACCACTTTAATTGTAGCTTATCGACGAGCGAGCCGCCACCCCTCCGTCCCCGTCCTCCGCTTCCTGCCCTCCAGTGTATAGTCGGCGGGGGGAGATTGCGTTCACGCACAGACGGGAGGAAAAAAACAGGAATGTTTCTTCCGGTTGTCGAGAGTGTAAAAACGGAACGGAAGCCAAAGTGGTAAGGTTAAATTCGTTTTTTGGTTGTTGTTGTTTTTTTTTATTCCAATGTATGATTTTCGGTTCATGTTGTTAAGGCGTTCTGGTGAGACTGTGTGTCACTCGCTGCTGTGTTTTCCTCTTTGACCGAGCTCCTCTTTCGCGTTTTCTTTTTGTTTTCTTTTTTTTGGCTCACGGTTACGTTTCCTTTTCTCGTCGAAGTGACGTTTTCGAACAGCCTCATCAACGTTTGAATCGCGAAGGGAGCGGGTTGACTCACCTGCCGTGTGTCGCCCGTCGGACGTAACGCGACCGACAACACGCAGTCACTACTTTACGTTAAAAAAAAAAAAAAAAAAATAAAAAAATAGTCCTCGCCGGTTTGTCGTTTATGAGTTGAGTGTCGACTTTTATGACTGTTTAGAGTAACGAAAAGCAAACGCAAACGTCAGAAAGGTGACCAGCTTTGTCAACAAGTTATGCCGTAGTTGCGTCTGCTTCTTCACGTTTGGAGTCGAAGCGTACGCTTGTTTTGACATTTCGCTGATACTCGCTCACAAAAGCTACGATTAAATCCACAACTTGCCCTAACGTTGCTAAATTAGCTTAGCTAAAATCACAAGCTGATTATTCGAAGATTTGAAACGGGGCTTCTGCTGCAGGTCAGCCTCGGATAAAGCAGCTGCTCATGTGCTCGCTAATCATGATTTGTAGGTTCAACTGCTTAATAATGTGAATTTCACCCCCCATCCCACTAGTGTTGGCAAGTCATGTACAGTGCCAAATGCCTCTCAATGTTTATTTAATTGATGAAGTGCAATTTGATATCACTTTGGTTGGATATAGAAGCACTGCTCGTGATCAAGATATTTAAAAAAACAAAAACAAAGACTGGCAAAATGTCATTCAGGGGGTCAAATAAGAGACAGTGGCAAGAAGTCACATGCTTGTGGATTGCTGCATGTTTTGTGAAACGCTGAAGCGAAACAATCATGTGGCGGTATTGTAACAGATGTGCACAAACATACAACAAATAAAACCCCTTACAGAATTAACAGAGACACCTGTGTGTGTCATTTTGATACATGTGATTTTCGTTTCAGGCTGTCATTTTTCTGCCGGTGAAGCCCGTCATTACTGTTAAGGTGCAAAACAAAGGTGTAGTAGGTGGCTCAAAGCGTCTGTCAGCGGTGGCTGAGATCAAGCAAAACCAAACATGTCAGGGGAGCGACACAGACACAATGAGCTGCCTTCAGCACTATGCCGTTGTGGTGGGAAAATCCGCTGTGCCTGAGAGGCAGCGTATTTTTCTATGTGACGTCAGTAACATGCTAGGAAAAGTTGGGGAAGGGGGTCTGGCCGTAGAAAACTTTTTGGATAGTGGACTGAAGAAACTAGCGGTAGTTGATACCATGTATTGGTGAGAGCTGACTAGTAATATGCTGTCAAACCTACCAGCCTGGTTTGAGGTTGGTGTTAATTCTTCTCACCCTGTTGTAGGGGGCAGGGTGGACAGACACAGGAAGTTGGTTTGAGTTGAAAGGCCCATATAGTACTTTGTCTCCAATATATGCCTCACAAACAGAAAGATTGGTGTTAGCAAAGATTTCTATTGCTCTGAATTCACCTAAATGCACCACAGTCCCCTGGAAATAAAGTCTCCAAGTACTGATATATTGTTTGAAAAGCAATACCATAAAACATTCTCTCTGAAGACGTTAATTCGATTTCATTCAAAAAGGCAAGGAACTTCCTACAAGGGCGGATGAATTATCGCTTCAGAATTTTTGCAGTTTTTTTTTTTTAAAGGTGAACAATAGACAACCACTAAAAGGGGTGCACTGATCTGATTGCGATATCAGGAAATGTTTCTAGATTAGATTTGGTGTTGTTCCAACTTTCATGCAGTTAAATAAATGAATGAAATACACTGGTAGTAGATCTACCAAGGTATCGGATAGATTGCTTATTGGGTTGGAAAAGATGAATGAGTGCTCAACAAGGGTTTACATAATGGTAAGATTTTACAGCACTTTTTTCAGCTAAGTGACAAACTTCAACTATCATTTACTGGGGATTCTGTTGTAGATTAACCTAAAAACTGACTTCAAAAAGGTGAGTTGTTTTCTTGCCTCAAAGTTTTATTTTAATAGGAACCCTCAAGACAGTTATTGCAAATGCCACACCACTGTCTAATAACCATGTTTGAGGCAACTCCTGAAATTGCCTCGCTAATCTCTTCGGTTCAACCCGACATATGGAATCTAGAAGCAGATACAGGTCAGCTTCACAAGGTCACTGGTTGCAGTGGACTGCTACACTGTTGCAATTGAGGTGGGGGTTTCAGTGTCTTAGATTAGAAACGTATGACCATTAATCAAGTTCAAGTCTTAAAAGGTCTCTCCTGACTTAGTCCTGACTTAACCTTACAACTCAGTAAGACTTGTCTGTGGCCTATGTTTATTTGTGTGTATGAACCCAAATCATACTTTTATGTTTGTTCGTTCTGCTTATAACTTCTTACGCCATGCAGTTTGTTCTCTGGTGAATTGCTTCACAATTATTTTCCAGCAAAAATAGAAGCCTCTGTATTTGCTACAGAGGACTTTGGGTGGTCAGGTGGTCATTGGACAAAATTGAAAGCTCTTGGCTCCACTGCTGTACCGTCTGGTGTAACGTGATGGTTGGCCTGTCATTCTTCTGTGCTGGAGAATGTAATGAAACCATCTTCTTAAAATTCTGTTTTGTTTATCACCTACAGCTTGTTTGATGTCTGGAACTTTAAAATCTCTTCAATGAGCAGGTTGTATTGTGTTGAATCGTGGAAGAAAAAAAAAAAAAGAAAGAAATTCTGGCTGGATTCTACCTGATGTCTGAGCTCAGCCCTGGGTTTCTTTAAAGAAAACTTAAAAAGCAGTAAAATATGCTAATAAGCTTGCCCTCGAGCACCGTGGCTGAGTGTGCGTATCTGTCTCTGGCATTTGGCCAGTAAACTGCAGCAAACATGCAGGGACAGGACAAGGCAAACAGCACTGATGTCTGTTTGTTTTCTTATTAGGCTGTAATCCATCACAATGCTGTAAAGGCTGCTCTCATGTTGTCACTGCATTTAAATCAGCAATGATTCAGGATTAAGAGCGTGGGCGTGGATCCAGACTCGGGTCTCATATTGTGCTCTGTCTCCCTACAACAAGCCTTTAAAGTACGAGAGAGGAAGAGAGAAAGAGAGCGAGAGAGAGAGCCAGGTGACTTGGCCGACTTTCAGACGTTTCCGTTGCCAAAAGCTACATTTCTAAGGGTCCTTTGCAAGCGTGCGGAGCTGCGCTGTAACTCTGTTATCCTGCCAAAAACGTGCAGGACGGGAAACTCTCACGAGTTACTTCACTGCTTGGGCCGGAGCCACGGAGGGAATCCCGGCAGGGCCTGTCGGTGACGCAGGCAGAGAGCGGACTGAGGAAAAGTCTGTGCTTTCGGGATAGCCTGCAGCTCCCGAGCCAAACGGGCCTGGCGGCCGGCACGCTCTGACAGGCAAGCAGCCAACGACGTCGGGTCAGTGGCAGTGCGATCTATCCTGGTACTCGTCTGCCTGGATACCGGCGCACCTAGCTGCAACACGCTGACATGTCCGTCAAACCCGAGGCGTTTGTGTTACATATTGGGCTTTCGCTAACCCTGGTGAGCGGCCGAGGTGCTCTCGTGCTAATCTAATGAGACGGCTGACAAAAGGATACACACACCCCAACCCCCCCACCCTCCCACCCCACCCTAGAAGCACACGTAGCATGGTGCATGTGTCGGCTGAGATCTGTGTTAAGTGCAGAAGTGATGAATTATTTTTGTGTGTGTGTTCAGGATGTGTCCCCTGGTAAATACACAACACTTTTGTTTTGTATCTATGCTTTAGTGTGCGAAATACAAGGGGGGCTGTGGGCCTCAAAGCTAAATTTTATGGGGGGTCTCGTGCTTTTTCAAAAAGCTAAAAAAAAAAGCTAAAAAAAAATGATATCATTGTCATTAATGGTCATTAAAATGCCTTTAAGATCCTGTCTAATATTTATTCAAAAAATATTGTTCACATTTTTTTTTTCCAAGCGGAGCCAACCAGTCCTGTGTGGAACAATCAGGGACAACCCCCCCCCCTGAATATTGATGGATGTTTCGCACACTGCTAAGATTTCCACTGGTCCGTGGCTTCGCTGCGGACAAAAGGCCCATCACAATGCCGTGACGCTGCTCGCCGCGTCGCCGTATAAAACCGACACGTTAATCCAGTTTGGGACGTTCATGTTGTTCATTGACAATGCGACGCCCGCCCACCCATCGACGGCCAGCCTTCCGCACGCACCTCTCCCGGAGGGGGCAGGGGGGCTGCTGCTGACAGCCCCATCGTCATGGCGGTGGCGTGCAAGCAGCAACACGTAGCACCCCCCCCACACACACACCCGACCCCACCCCACCCCAAGTCTCCAGGATCTCTCAGAGCCTTTACGATGAAGTCGACATGCACGAGGAATTTGACTCGGTGCAGCACACCAATGCCTATTCAGCTGCAGACATGCTGGAAGTCTGACATGCTTTAGGTTATTTGCCCCCCTCACCACCACCACCACCACCACCCCTGCACAATGGGAATTATTTCTGGTTCATGCTGGCAAAAGCAGGGTGAAAGCAATACTAAAATAAAAAACTAAATTACTAAATATATATTAAGGGAAGGAGTTAAATTAACGGAACGCACACAGGTACATACAAAGCCCTTGCACTTTAAATTGCTCATAGGGTTTTTATCTTATTTTATCTTATCTTATGTTTATCTTTTTTATTGGAATTGTCTTGTGTATCTATCTATTAACAACACAAATTTCCCCCTTGTGGGATCAATAAAGATTATCCTAGTCTATTCTATTCCATTCTATTCTAATCTCTGCCCCAACGAGCCCGCTTTTCATGTCGGCCAGTTTAAGCAATAGCAAGAGCTAGAATTGCATTTGAGTGCGACCGAATGCTCGATAAAGAGGGCGGTGGCCGTGTTCCTATAGCAGTGACGGCGCTTGGCCGCGCTTTTTTCCAAGCCAGAGTGGCCGCGACACAAAGCTGTCATCGGGTGAGATATACGTTTGCCAACATCCCCGGCGTAAAAACCGCAGGAGTAGCTGGATCACAGCGAGGTCCGAATCCACCGCTCCGCCACCACCATCTGCCAAAAAGCGGAGGCATTCTGCTTCTTTCTTTTTCTTGACAGTGACATTTCCTGCAGTTACGGGAAGTGACTCCATATAGCTCACGTTTTTTTTCTGTGCCATTTCCCCGAGGGCTATCCTGTCTTTCATTATGTTTTGTCCAGCAAGCACGTACGTGCACGTATGTTCGTCTCAGCACTGAGGAATATTCGGTTCCTCTTCTTCTCTCGGACGTCTATAGATCAAGATAGTTTTTTTTTTTGGCTTATGATAAATCTGAGTTTGTGGCAATAAGGCTGTTATATACGTCTTTTTTCACTCATTTCCAATGAAAGTATGTATTGATCGCAAAAAAAAGACCTGACTTTGGTGTCATGCGCGCCCACACAGCTGGTTTCTGTTGCCGGATGCGTCCCCGCAGACTTGGCTGATGATAGGCGGCTCCCCGCATTACATTTGCTTTTACGCCCGCTCAATTTTATGGCATAGCTGGGTCTAATCAAATTTGGTGCGCTGTATCGCCTGCTGGAAGAGGTCAGTGGAAAGTGCGTGACGAGCGGGCGCGACACTTCCTCAATGATCTTGTTGTTGCCGCAATGGGGCTCAATGGGGCCTGTGTTATTGCCTTGCAAGGTAATACTGCAAGGAATGCAAGAGAGGGACGTATAATCAAGACCAGCGCCACTGACCGACTTTTAATGCCTTTTTTTTTAATAATGTGACTGGCTACTATTTGGCTGCCCTGTACCCTGTTACTCCTTAACATCTGTCACATTGAATAGTCATCAACGTTTGAGGGGGAGTGCTCGGTCTGAGCGGAAGGCTCCGAAAAAAAATGAAAAAAATTGTTTGAAACAAGCGGCCAGTGACATAAATCAGGTTTTAAGCCCACGGCTGAGTCCACAATCTGCATATTAACACTTTTATGATCAAACAAAATGACATTTTTGCATGTTAAAATTCCACACAACTCTGCTCAGCCTTGCTATTGTTCTCAACAGATATTCTTAGATATTTACACTGTAGATTATCCTGCAAGCAAACGAAACACTATTAACGATCTTTCTATTTGTGCTAGAAATGTTTTTATTGGACTCGTGACTTATGGCATAACAGTCGGTCCTCGCCTAATTTCAAATGTTCTGTTTACATGCAAGGAGACTGAGCCTCACCTCCTCAGCTTGATCTTTGCTGCAGGGAAGACCTCAGAGCTGTTAATTGAAGCAAATAAATTTTTTTGGTTAAGCAAACAAACTTGGAGTTAGCCGAGGCTCTGCCCTTTCTCTGGCGTTGCTGTGACAGAATGGGAGCTGTTTACTTATTTCTTATTTCCCAGTACTATTCAAAATGTTCTGTAAATACATTCGTTCTAATTGATATTGACTTATACATATTGAGAGTCTGAAGTGGAGTTTTTGTTGTGTTTTTCCCCCGGGGTGTGGCCGCTCTCCATGTTTCCAGTGTAGCACACGCACAAGAGGCCTACTGACTTTATCAAATCAGATGCTTTCAGGCTTGATTGCTTTCTGCACCTCCACTTGACAGATCTGAAGTGGTGTATTCTCATGTTGGAATGACTTCTGAGGTCCTGAAATGGGACATTTTCACCCCAAAAGTACCACGAACCATTAGTCATTTACCAGGGACTAAAAGTCCCAGCCGTTTCCACCATGGCTTGAGTTCCATATAAATTCTACAGATCAGGCTGATGACGTTTAAGACTTGGTCAGCTACATTGAGGCAGGAACGCGTCAGTAAGGTTCTTGTTTACCCTTTCAAAGTACTAATTTGTATATTTTTGTCTATAACTACCAATTCTAGAACATTACATTAAATAAAATACCCAGCTTATCTAATTGTCTGTAGTCGGTTGCAGAGCATTAATGCTACATGCCTTTAGTTTTGTGTAGGCGTGTCAAGTCGTGAGCTCCGACTCGGGAATGCAGTTTCCATGATGTAAACTTGGGTTGAGATAAACACTGTGAACACTCAACCAATGAGAATCCTCTTGCGGCAAGGAGCAGCAGCCTCCTGAATTCAAACACAGGGTTCTTCCGCTTACAACGGTTACAAATTCCTGAATAAGTTCTTTTGTCTTCTCATTTCAGGGGTAACATTCCCCTTGTGTGAAAACGGCATCAAACAAAGGGATATGCAAGAAAAGTCAGAACAGAAAAGCTTAATCACTCAAGAATGCTTCTTTCGGTGATAAGATCTGTAAAAGCCTGTTTTACCACCAAGGCGGCTGTAAAACGCGACACTGGCCAATGGTGCATGTCAGTGCTAAGGGAAAATGTGATTATACATAAGAACTAGCTTTATTCTATACATACACTGCACAGTCGGTATGGTAGAAATCATGTGGCTGCATAAAGTTTGTGGGAGTTCATTAAAAAATGAGTTTGCTGTAGCTACTAAACTACCACAGCTGATTTGACACAGAAGCTATGGCATGTTGCACCGATACAATAATCCAAGAAGAGTATTTTTGAGTGTCACACAGCCATTTGTTTCTATTTTTCAGGGAGCAAAGAGCAGAAACAGCTCGAGGGTTTTATTTGAATACTCCATTTCTCCTGTACAAACCTCATCCAGTACGCAGTGAACCTCGAAGTCCTGTCCAACAGCAGGGGGAGGTTTCTTATTTCAGCGCCTTAAAGGAAATAGAGGCAGTTAATTCAGCTGCTGAAAATGCAAGACGAATCCACATTGAGGTTGGCACCTGAGAACAAAACTGCTTACAGAGGGGGAACCTGCTGTTTACGTCTGTTGCTCTATCAGGGCTTTGGCCACTTTGAGTGACACTATCAAGTTTGCAGCACCCGGTGCGTGCAGTTGTCCATGTCTTTGCATTGGGCGGCCTCAGCCACCACTACTCTCACACTTAATTGGCCACTGAGAAAGACTGTTTGGCAAGCACTAGTTGCATATCCTTGCAGCCAGCCTTATGTATGTGCATTTATGTGCGGGTGCCTGTCTCTTTATCATGTTGGAATTAGACCCTTCGCTCTCGTTCTTATCACTCTGTGCTGTTTGCACAGACCTCGCAATCTTCCACCTCTTAAATGTGGGTTTAAAAAAAGAGGATTAACCCATTTGCTCTTGTCGTTTATGCCTTATCCCCCCCCAGGTCAGCCAATTCCCAAAGTTCCTGTCCTGGTAGCTCCTCCCTGCCCCCCTAAACTGGCCCACTTGCCACCTATCCCAGCAGGCTAGCTGCCCTTTAGCCAATTAAGGTGTTAAATGAGACCGAAGGGTCTTAAAGGGTCAGTGGCATCTTGAGGGATTGTCTCCTACGTTGTACGGCACATTTATTGCACTGTGGGTTTTTGGGGGTTTTTTTTGTGTATAGTTTTATCTTATGTTGTAATGATTTTAATATTGCCTCAGTTTCCGTATAGCCTAGTCTGCTGTGGCTCCAAAAGGTCGGTAGTTGCAGGGGCATACAGGTCAGGACAGAATATAAAAAGCTAAAGTCAGAAGTGGTTAGTTTGATAAGAAGTGGATGTCTGATAAACAGTGACATGGTTTTATTATGAGCATAGATATGAATTCATTCAAAGTTGGACTTCTGCCATCTGGAGAGCAGTGTCAAAAGAATATTAAACCTTGTACACAGTTTTGTTAAGGGTCTTTAGGATTTTAGTTATGAAACACTAGTCCCACTAAAAACTCCCAGAAGGACTATAAAGCATACGGCAGGACAACCGCACAAATCATTAATTTTAGTGTTAACTGAAAAATATGAATTTAACTAAGGAAACAGAAAATCAGAGAGCAGGAAATGAAAATGGACAATCAAACGCTGCCATACGCTTTCTCACTTTTCATTACAGTCATTTTACGCTGTGCTTGTCAAACCGTTAAAATGTTCCGCATGTGTCAGCCAGAACAGCAGGAATTGCATTTTGTCCTTTGGTCCCTGGTCTAAATGTCGTCATATTAATATAGTCATATAGAGATATTGACAAGGGGGAAGGACAGCATTCGTAAAAATCCAAACATAAACCTATATAAGAAAACCTTTATTAGTCTGCTTTTTATTATCTCGGCTGTGCGCAGAAGGACTATGGACAGGGGCTGAAAACTGCTTGGCTCCATGGCTACTGAGGTACCCGATTTACTGCCTTTTCGACAGCATTTTCTCACCACTTGTGAGAAAACACGGTAATCATCCATGTATCCAAAAAAGGCTGTGGATGCCCAGAAAACTGACGCCTTGTTGGACTTTCTATGTGTTTGGATCGCAGTGAAGAATCGCCGCACTTTGTGACATCACAAAGTGCTGATTTCCAGAGGGGTCTGTTTGAGCACGCACTTGATGAAAGATTGCGCAAACAAAAGAGACAAAACTTTACTTTTCTCCCTCCTGCAAAGTTAATTGAGTGCCTACCCATATTATTGTTGGCCAGCTCTGTTAGGAATGTTAGATATACAACATGTATATCAGATGCCATGGTGCTGGAAACATGTGGTTCATGTGACTACATTTTGAAATACACACTTTTGCAGTAGCAGGTAGGATTTTAAGTTTCCTCATGTTTGTTTGCTGTTCTTGAGTATCAGGGTGCAGGCTCAAATTGGATCATGTTCAGTAGAGATACGCATGTTTGCAGCTGCTGTAGTGTCAGATTTTTATTCTACTGGATTGTTGCCCGACCAAGCGTCAGAGCGCAAAAATCTCAAGATTTTCCTCTTTTCTACGGCTCGTCCATTCTTCCCCATAGCTCAAATTCATCTTGAATATTTGCCACTTTGCCATCGGCTCGCCGCTCACACATTAAAGGCTCTCAATGCATTGAACCTGCGTTTGGGGAAGGGGAGGGAACGCGGGCGCCGATTACGTTGCACCATCTAGCATGTAGGAAATCGCGTGGCCCCTGCGAGGAACGGTGGCATGAAACAAAACAACCACTTCTGCTTCTCTCTGCACGGGAAGACTCGACAGAGGAGCTTTGTTGTAATCACTTCTGTCTTTGGCGCTACACGTATGACGGCTGTCGAAAGGCAGCGGGAGGGTGGGCGGGAGGGTCGGCGGGTGGGTGGGGGGGACGAAGACACGCCGCTTATTTGCACACGGTTCAAAGTGTAGCCACTTGACATGTTGAGTAATAGGTATTGTAAATATTCTAGGTCGCGCACACAAAGACATGGGCTGATCTGAAGTTATTTGCCTATAGGGCACTCCATGCAAAAGAAAACATGCATGGACATTTGCGGTGTGGCGCTACTAGGTTTGCGCTGTGTTTTTCTGCTGTTTGTTAGGTGGGTTTTTTTCTTCCTGCAGCAGCAGCAGCAGCAGCAGCAGCAGGCGCTCTCGTCGTGTAACACCTGATCCACATCGCGCGGAGTTTAATGTCTAAATCCTGCTCACACTGGTGCCATTCTCCCATCTGACAACTGCCGCCGTCCAGTTGCGCCGTTATCACCGTGCAAGAATGCAATGAATCAATATTGGGTATCTGTCGGCCGCCTCGCTGCATCTGCTCCATCAGTTGTCACTTCCTTCACGGTCTGAAGAAACACAAGTTTCACAGCTCTTGTTTCCTTGTGCAATACATCTCTGAACGCACAGCTATAGCATCGGCTGCCTGAAATACCTCTTCCTGTGCATGCTGCGGTCATTCTCTTGCGTGACAGAGCCTTCACGGTTGCTGCCACGGCGCATTTGTCGAGAGAATTTGATTGTTGCGGCTGGATCGGAGGGCCGCTTTGGCTGCAGCGTCTTCCTGCCGCGTTTGTGCTACTGCAGTGGACATTTGTCGTCTCTCTCTTTCTTTTTTAAGCCCTTCACTTTCTCCCTTCTGCATTTCTATGCTTTCTTCCTGATCACAGACACAAACAAGTGCAGTAATCATTACATGTCCAAGACATTGCTCAACCGCTTGCATTTTTTTTTTCTCGTTTTGGTTTCCTGGAATTTGTTACTGTATTAACTTGTGCGCCAGATGATTAAATGTTGTCGATTACACTTTACGCTTGAGTTATTTAGTTATTTGCTTTTTATCGTTTCTGTCATCCAATCAGTTCATCTTCATTGTTCTCCCTGTTTTGCGGTACTTTTACATCTGTCTTAATTCCTTCACTGTGTTGCAGTGGACTCGCAAAATACAAAGCACGTCGACAAAACCTGACCCAGTGCACCACCTAATTCTTATCTGTGTGATGCACGTTGGTAGTTTCTGATTTATTTATTTTTTTAGCAATCGTAAATTGAATAACGTGCAGGTTGCAGACTCCTGTCCACAAAAGCATTTTCCATTAAATGAAAGCAGAACTGACTATCACCACATCCTCTGCAGAGTGCGTGGACTTTATGCGTGTACTATATAGTCCTTATGCTGCTCGGGAGCACAGAGTGTGCCTGCACACTCATTAACCTACTAAACCTATTAAATGCTGGTTTAATTGTTTCTGAGCCACGTGAGCGGCGCACTGAGGAACAAACATGTCCCTCTCTGCGAAGAGCGATACCCGCTGATTAACGCCGCTGTGATGACGGGGTGTATCTCCAGCAGGGCTGCTGTAATGGCCACATTTTGGCCAGGTTAGTGCGAGTGTTTGCGCAGCAGCATCTGGAATCATGTGATTAAGGAGGAACTAGCGCTGAGACTGGATGGCGTCAGTAATAAAAGATTTGGGAGAAATGATTGGTCAACCTTTTTTTTTTTTTTTTTTTGGGCTGACCTTTGCTTTGTTGACAGAAACGAAAAATCAAGTCAGAGAGCTTCAGGTGAGCCATGAGGCTCGAGAGCAGAGCCTGAAATGTCTTTTTGGCCTGATTGAGACACAAGAGTTGGTAATAAAGCAGCTTCTTCTAGCTGCGGTGGGAAATGGATTTTGACTGTTTGACTGTTTTTTGTTTTCCTGTGTGATGACAGTAGGGCGACGGGTGCGAGTTTAGTTCCCTCGACAGTTTCTTTAACATAAAAAATTAAAATGTGACAAGAAAACAGAGGCTAAACAGCAAAACTCTGGTGTATGGTGCTAAACATTTGACCGGCGTTACTAGTGTGAGTCTCAATGGGGAAGTACGGCGCCAAAACCTGAAGTTTTGCGCGGCGACCACGGCAGGTGCTCTCCGGAGCTCTTAAGGTATTAGTCAGTGTGGCTGAAAGCACGGTGGGCGTACAGTCATTGCCGCAAGTCAGAACACACAATTCCAAGCACCTGCTTTTAAATTTGATTTTCCCCACATTGACTGTTGACTCTACGTGGCAGTTTTTTTTTTCTTCTTTTTTTTTTTTCGTTTTTATCTGAGTCTCACCAAAGAGAGCCGGCTGCAGCCGCTCCGAGCTCTTGAAAACGCGTGTGCTGAGCCAGCAGCCGAGTGGCGAAGCAGATTTGGGCTGAAGGTTTCAACGGCTGGCGGTGTCGTATCAGAAACAGGAGCCTCTTTCGAAACCGACAACTGAAGCTGATTTGCATACCCCAAATTACGTCTGGAGACTGGTAGGTGGGAGCTGCATCAGCCAGCACACTTCCCGTCACTCTGTCTGCGACTTGATTTTTTTTAATTGAAAGGTGGAGGGGGGTCATACCAGTCATACCTAAGGAGAGTGCAACCACCGTAGCGTAACCTGGAGTGGTGTGAGATCTGTGCGATGCCGTGCGTTTCACTCACGGCAGCTGCGCTTTCTGGGCAAAAGTGGGCAAAAAAAAATGGATTTTACTTTGTGGAAGGTGAAGACAGGCGACGACTCGTCCTGCCATCCGACTCGTCCTGCCATCCGACTTCCCCCTGGCTGTAAAAAGAAAACAAAACACACGAGCGACAACAAATTCACAGTCAGCAGAAACTGAATGAAGTTGGCTCGCTGAAATCAAGTCATATTTCACCGTTTCAATACTTTTCAGCGAAGGCGTTAAACTGAAATGCGAACCGACTGTGGGAAGTCGCCGTCTGACACCTTTTTTTTCTTCCTCCTCCTCTCTCTCTCTCTCAGGTCCTTGTAGTCCATCAACACACTGCACTCCCACCCTCTCACCCGCCTCAAGTGCCTCACCGAAACACTGTCTCATTCAGCTCCGCCACAGGGCCCTCGGTCTGCCTCCCCGACGACCGCACAAAACTTTCCCGGGACCGAACGTGAGGCTTCCGTCTCTGCTGACTGCATGTCTCAGAGCTTTGTCCGGCGCCCCTCCTCCTCCTCTTCCTCCGCCCCGCACAGCTCCTCAAGGACCCGCCGACCCCCCGCACGACCTTAACCTCCCAAGAGAGGCCGGCGGTCACCCGCGCTCCCATTTTTCTCTCTGTCCGGGGGGAAGAAGAAGAGCGGGGAAAGGAAGGCATCTGAACTCGGGCCACTTTCCCCAGAGATGAAGCTGCAGGCCGTCATGGAGAACCTGCACAGGCAGCAGCGGGCCAAGTTGCTGATGGAGCAGCAGCTGCAGCAGCAGGCGGCCGCACAGCACGCTCAGATCCACGCCAGCGGCGGCGTCGGAGGCATCGTCGGAGGAGGAGGAGTGGGCAGAGGGCGAGAAGGAGGCGGCGACGAGCTGATGGGCAGCCCCGCCCCCGAGGTGGACCAGACCCAGATGGCGGCGCTGGCGGCCATGCGCGCCGTGGCGGCCGGCCTGCAGAAGGTGTCCGACAGCCCCATGTCGGAGCGCAGCAGCGGCGGCGAGGACGACGACGAAGACGACGACGACAGAGGGGAGCAGCATTACAAAGACATGATGGGCTCGGATGAGGAGGAGCAGATGTGAGTATTGAAAAGTCGTTTTTTTTCTCGCTCTTTTTTTGCCATTTTCGTCACGCCGCCTCCGTCTCGACTCGCTCAGCAAGCGCAAGTGGGACGAGGAGGACTTTGAGGGCGAGATGGAGGAGGACTTTGACGACGAGCTGGCCGACGAGGGCCTGCCGACGGGCCACGACGCTGTGGCTCCGGGGAAGGGCATCCTCCTGCTGCCCCACCGCCAGCTCCACCCCCACTCCCAGCTGCTGAAGGTGCGGCCCAGCGTCGACCAGGAGCCCCACGTCGCTGTGCTGCCGACGCACGCCACACACAGCCACCTGGGTGGCCAGGACCACGGTGAATGGACCTACGAAGAGCAATTCAGACAGGTAGGGGGTCTTCTTCTTCACCCTCTTCTTCTTCTTCTTCTTCTTCTTCTTCTTCTTCTTCTTCTTCATTCTCCTTCTTCTTCTTCACTACGCTCGGGGCTCACAATGACCTTGGTGAAATTGGATGGTGTAATGCATTTTTCGTGATTAACAACCCAGAGGATCGAGTGTGACAGCCTCAGTTTTGAGTCAAAAGCAGATGAAGCCAAAATGGAGGTGCAGCAATAAACCTGACTGTAATCTACTGTAGAGCTCATCAGGGGGCTCATAAATGATGAACATGGAAAAGAGCTGCTGTCAGTATATGATGGTTCTAAATGGCAGGAAACTGAAGATGAGATTTTTTTTTGGTCAGCATGGCAAAGGGTGACCTCATCAGTTGGAATGCCACAATCAACCTAAGAGCACATGTTCTGTGGTTCACTTAGAAAGTCAGGAGATGGTCTTAATGATTTGGGGATTCAACAATGACGCTGCAGGTAATGAGGAGGCTGAAACATTCCTCTCTGTACATTCTGGTCACCTGAGCCGAGTGTTGGTGGTGAGCACGGCCTCAAACCCAGACCTCTCTGTTCCAATTCCAAGCGGAGAGATATTAAACTGGGGAGACATCGCACCAAAGTAGCCTAGCAGGCCCAATTCAGCGTTGAGTTTCCATAGCAGGGGCCTCGGGTTTTAAACAACTTGATCACACAGTCAGAGTGGAAAACTGCCACTGAGTTGTCGCTTCAGAGAACCGCATCAAGGACGCCCCCTGAAGACAAAAGACACTTTATTACATGTCATTCAGCCAGGGTGGTAAATTCACACCAGCCGCAGGACAAATGTGGACAAACGCCGAGTTGTAAAGAGTTTTCTTTGCAACTCAGCTGAAATTCTTTCACCGGTTACAGTGCAGCCCCGAACAATCGGCCGTTCTTGTGAAGTCACTTAGTGGCGGCTGCTTGACATTTACTGTCTAATGTAGCCTGAGAGTAAAAAAAGAAAAAAAGGTAATTTCCTGTCGTGAATTGGACTGTGAGCCGGGGAAGCGAGGCCGAGGAAAGTTGGGTGGGAGGGGCAGAGTGTAGGCATTTTAACAGTTTTACCATGCCAGCGTTTACTGTAAACATGTTAGCGGGGTGGATATTATGAGGGAGGCCCTGGTGGAATAAAAGAGACTGTTTATGTTGAGAGTTGTGTGTTTGTCAGCAGCCATGTTGAGATGCAGGCCCACTATCAAATGGAGACTTCTCAGCTCCCACTGTTGCACATTGGAGAGACCCACTTATTGTTGAGAAGTGGAATTTACTCCCCAAAACTGAGGAGAATTAGCCGTGAACGTTGCAACGTGAAATTAAATCAACAGCAACGTTGACATTAGGTCAAATTGTCTTGTTTTGTTCACATAGCCTAAAAAAGTCTTGGGGCAAAGCCGGAGGTTGGGCCCACCGTGACAAGGTCTCTTCACAATTAGTTTGATAAATAGACACAACAAACTGGTTTGTCGGTCTGCATACACTTCATGTGAAAATGTGACAAGATGTCCCTTCATGCCACTTGCAGTCTACTTGCTTTTTGACCAAAGCTCTTCATGTACGGTGTCTTCATGTAATGCTTTTGGCTCCAGCTATCCCCAAAAAAATAAATAAATAAACAGATTGTGAGCTGATGTCTCATGTGACCACATGCTTCTCTTGAGAAGCTGTTGGAGGAACATGGAGATGCAATATGGCCACCGGCCCTTTCCATGTGGACTCGCTCTTTATTTAAATATTAATGTCGGCATTTACTGGCTGGAACCGCAACAATTTTTCACACGTACATTTTCATTCGATTTTATGGCAATAGATGTTCCTGTCGCAGTGTAAGACATGTGGACTAAGCCGTTCTGAAATAATAATAATAACATTCGTAATGATGAAAAAAATTTAGTAAATCATCTTCTGACATGTAAAGTTATATAATAAAGCCGGCAGCCTTTTTATTTTACTTTGCTCTAATCTCTTATCTCCATCTAAAGTCCTTCAACTCTACTTTAAATGGAAAAAAAGATAAAATCTCAGTGTGGAATGAGAACGTGGAGCCACCATTTTAATGTAAAGGCAAGCCAGATGACATAATGGAAACCCACCATTTAAACACAGACACTCCCTTTGCCCGTAGCTGTATTTCAATTATATAAGCCGTTCAACACCATGAAAGGCCGTTTGGCTTTTATTCACACATACATTCCTAAACCCTTTCTTTTTTCCCCCCCAAAACATACTAGTATTTATTTTTTTAGAAACATACATTGCAGCTTTTGCCGCGTTCAAGTTGAATTCACTCGAGCGCATTTCCCCCAGCCACCATGTCCTCTGTTTTTAAACCTCACCACGGATTCTCTAATTTAAGGCGTATATCTTGTAATTACAGAGGGAACGGGAATAAAACTCACCCTGCCAAAACTATATAGAGCGCCTCTTTAAATAGTCCACCCCTCCCTCCGTAAAGCTTTGTGTGAATGACTTGAATTGATACTCTCAACAGTTGGTGGTTCTCGTAAGTCAGGTAGAACATTCAGTACTCTTTTATCATGACATGTCAGTCAGTCACCAACGGTTACATAATCAACACGGCCAGTATCTCGGCTGTTAAGATAGTGTTACCCAATCCATTAAAACATATGTTGTGCCTATGCAACGTCAAACAGCTTTTCATTCTTGTTCTTCTTCATTCAGCGACCGCAGACTAAATGCATTTTGATGTGGCTTTATACGTAGGTAGAGCGCACCAACAGTCTGGTGCAAACGCTCGGCGTTCACTCTGTTATACAGTATATCGTCTTATAATTTTGTGAATCCAGGATTTTAGAATAGCACATTATTTGCAGAGGACTAATTTTGACCTTAGATGATTATGGTGATTAGTAATAGCTTCAGCCCTGGCCTGTGATTATAATCTTCTATAAATGTGCTGTGTCTGCACTGTGTAAAGCTGAAATGACAGAGTCGTTCTGTTGATGACAGTGTCTCCCTTGATAATTCTAACCCTATGCAAATCAAACTCAGTGATATCAGCTTTAATTCATATTTGTCCGGTGCCTCATGCGGGCGGCCACGTTGCGAGACCTGATTTTTGATTAGATCTATAGGCACCCTGTTTTGAGTGTCTGTGCAGTGGGGAACTATAGCAGTAACTTTGCTCAGTCGTGTAACAGCTTTAAGTGAGTCATGCAAGCCCTGAGCGACATGTCTTAACTTTGTGGGCCGACATTCAGGCTAATATACCTGTTTGAATTTGGGTGCCTGCCAGATACACAAGGAGAACAAAAAATGTAAGGCAGACATGAAGGCTTGAGAGAAAAATCACCTGAAAACCACACGAGCCAAGGCCGACTGCAGAGGCCCTTTTCAAAGGCTGCTAATGATGTGGTTCTTGTCATCTCCACTCAGTGTTCTGTCAGTCTTTCATTTTGCCCCCCATAAACACTGTTTAACATCTTAAACAATTATTTTTTTTGGTTACACTAAACAGTATCTTTATTATTTATCAACAGCGGCTGTAAACATGGTTGTGCCCCAGTCAAGATCAGTTTCTAGGAATGCCCTTAATAGATCTTTGGACTAGTTTTAGAAATTTTATTCATGCTGTACCACTTTTGTTGTTTTGACTTGTATATAATTAGTTTATGGAGTATAAGTTGAGTCGCTGTCACAAAAAGAAGTCAATTTACGTGTCATAGTTTTGTGTTTCCAAGGGAAATTCTTGCAGAAATCCACTATTTTATTTTTAAATGAAAAATGACTGCAAAGGTAAAGTTTGTAATATTTATATTTTACATCCAATGAAAAACATGCTAGATCCACCTACAACCTACTGAAATAATTTGAGTAAAAAAAAAAAGTCACAATCATGGGTGTAACTGAATCAAACAAGGATCCTCATTATTGGATGTGAAAGCCGGGTTTGTGGGACTAGGTGGGTAGGAAGGGGTTAAGGCTGTACAGTTTATTTTGGGCAGGTGGGTGGAGGCTGTTGGAATGTGCCTGAGGGAGGGTGATAATGTGGCCACTCGGAACCCCAGATCCTCAGCAGAAACCTGGCATGCCTCTATCAGTCGGCTGCAGTCGGATCCTCCAAACTGAGAAGCGTCCCTTCTCCCCATTGTTGCAGCCAGTATCGGGTGTCACGTCCCTTTGGCTTTACAATAACATCTTCCCCTCAAAAAGAGCTTCGGGCGCGTCCATTCCAAACCATGTAACTGCCCTCTTCCAGCAAAAGTTAGAATGAGGGGAAAATGTCCATGTGAATTTTGGCAATTGTAACTGCGATATCTGCTCAACGAAAATGCGCTGATGTCGCAAGTAGGAAAAAAAATTCAACCGCGCCGATGAAGGATGACCAAAAAAACAGATCGAATGAAAGTCTGTGAACATGATCAACACCCCCAACCCCCACCCACCAATGCTTGTCTCCTGCATTTGGTGGAGCATCGCTCCAGGCATCGTGTGGCTGAGATATATCAGCCAACCTGCATTCCTGCTGGATCACTTGGACACCTTCCCCTCTCCACACTCTCTGAAAGGTCAGACTAAATGAAGCCATCTCATACAGCGTCTTCAGATGTCCAGTTACACCCTGGATTAAAACAATTGACCAAAATATGTTGTGCAGGAAGTGTCGGATGTGGGAGGCTACCGGAAAACATTAAAAAATAAATAGATAAAGAGAAGCATTTATAGACATGCAAACAATGTAATTGGGTCATTTTGCGGCTGAAAAAACTTTTTCCATGCCAGTCAACAGAAGTTATTTCAGTCATACCAAAGCAGAACCCCCCACCCCCACCACCTCCAGGAAGACATCTGCCTCTTTAGATATCCATATCAATATCCCGCTTTATGTGGCGCTGTGCAATTTTATTCCGAGGAAACATTCACGCAACTCGCACACATGCTACAACGACACATGATGCTGTGAGACCAATAAATCATACAGAGAAAACCTGTGCCTGTATCATTTCTATGGTACAACCTTTCTAATCTAATTATCCAACATTGCAGTCAATCATGTAAAATGAAGAAGTTTCATCTTGTAACAATATTTAAGGGACAGCAGCAAAAGCAGCGAAGCCTAGCTGGCTAGCAGTTAGCTGTAGCTACCAGGTCCAGCCATTTTCCCGCTTTCTGCGTTTCTTTCTTTTCTTTTTTTGCATGAAGATCAACTGATTGTCATCTGTCTCGCTGCGTCTTCTAATCCGTTCCTCTCAAACGCTCTCGGGGTTCACGTAGCACGTGTTTGGCCCACGCTGCGTGCGTTTGCGTGATTAGAATCTGGCGCCTTAATGTGAAGTACTCTCAGCGTTCACGCAACTGCCCCGCTCGGCTGACCCTTTTGTAAACAGTGTGCCCCTCCTGGCAGCAAAGCGACCAGAGGCCACATCGAGCCTTTGAAGTCTCCAGTCTTGTGTCTCAGTGTGTGTTAAACACCAGCGGCCGGGGCAGATGGAGCCCAGATGGACAGTAAAGCGGGGCCGTCTTTAAAAATTCATGGCACTCACCATGATCAGGGTGAATGGAGGGGAGTTGGCATTAAACATTAAATTGCCAGCGCGCGCACACACACACACACACACTCACCATGAGTGTGGGGGAGGTGACTACAGGAAGCGTAGCTCGAATAAGAGCCAACTGGGAGCGACACTTACTGGGATTGCCCGTCAGGTTTCTGCTGATACAGCTGTCTGATAAGTGCTGGCTGGGTTGATATTCCTCTGTAGCTTCGTTCGGGGGCCTTTTGATCTACTTCGCGCTTGTGTACGCAGACGAAACGGTGTTTTTATATGAAGCTGAGTCGTCGTCTCAGCTGTGGCACCGGGCGAAACCTGCTGTGAGCTGACTTTAATCTGACAAGCCGGTCATTCGTTCGTTCGTTCGTTTGTTCATTCATTTATTTTTAAAAAGTCAATCAGATGATAAGTCTTGCAATTAATAATTTGCATTTCTTTATTTATTTACTTGCTGCCAACCTCTGATCCCGTGTGCTATTAATCAGTGACTAACGTCGAACAGTGTTAAAGAATTACCAAGATATGCCTTGCGCAACTAGGTCGTTATTTTAGCAACAATTTACTATGACTTACAACTCATTATGTCTTCCGATCAATTTTCCTGGACTTATTGATCACTCCGGAGTGCATTCAAATTATTGCAGCAAACTGCTCGGGATCCCCCCGCCCCCAACCCCCACCCCCAAATCCACCATCTTGAGGTCAGTCAGCGGGGAGGTGAGAGGGTGGGGTGGGGTCGGTGGGCTTCATTACTGTGGGTCGGAGGCGTTTGATTGGGTTTCACTGTGTGCAGCCACGTGTGCTGAACGCAATGAAAACAAGAGGGGTTAATGGGCCGCCGCCGTCCGCAGCGCGGGACACAAAAGGCTGAGACAGCACGGGAAGAAGCCGCCAAGGGCAGCAGCGGGGCCCAGGGAGGAGTGGCGGCACGTGAGGGGAAGGAGGAGGTGTGACCGAGGGAACAGGAAAAAGTCACTCAGTCGGCGGCCGCCGTGTTGAACCGCTGCCAAGAGGAGCGCGGAAGCACGCGTTCCCTCCTTCGCCACGGCCGCTGGTTGTCCTCGGCTTGGCGTGCGGCGCGAGGCCAATGTCAGAAAACGTACAGCCACAGGGATTCTGGAAAATTGGCAGCAGCTCAATATGGGGAAGGAGGGTGGGGGTGGCCAGAGCAGGAATGTAAACAAAGATTGCATAAAAGCTGAGGCTAGCTCTTTCCATCTTTCTCGCTTTTTTCTTTTTTTGTTTCCAGCTCTTACGTGGTGACCGCAAAAGATTTTTTTGTTTTATTTTTGTCACTTGACTCAGTTTTCTTGTTCTGTCATGCTTCCTCTGGGCCTCTCAAATATAGAAAAGAAGAAACGATTTATTTTCAGACGGTTTCCACTCCCTGCAAGACCCTCTGTGTGTCCATTGCCGTCTCGCGTGAATCTTCTTCTCCCTTTTGTCTCTCTCTTTTTTTTTTTTTTAACCCCTTTGCATGTATGAAAACCGAGCCACTTCATCCCTTTCCTCTTTTCTTCCGGGCGAATAAAAAGGAACTTTGGCCTTGTCCCTTTTCATACAAGCACAGAAATAGACGCGCTAAAGTAGATTGTCTACAAACAAATGGCGAAGCAACGTCTTTTCACATGGGGGCGGGAGGGCGGCTGGCATTCAGGCAGAAGTACTTAGCTGCACATTCTCAAGGTGCGAGTCTCTTCTCTTTGTCGTAAACAGCTCGACAAACTGTGCTGCGCGGTGAGCACGCGGCCTGGATTGTTCCATGAAAGCCTCATGAATGCTCTCATCTATAATCTACAGGACACACATGACACCAACCCCCCACGAGCCCCCCGTGGACGACCACAGCCGTTCCTCCCTTGTCTGTGCGATAATCACTAACCTTTGATTGCACGGGCGCCACCAGAGGTCCGTGTTTTTCACAGCAATGGACGCCGAAGGTGATTCTTCGCCAGTGTTTCAGGAGAATTCAAAGCGATAAAAGGACAGTGCCTGTCATCCTGAGTGATTGCCTAATAGCTTTCACTGCACTGCAGTCCTACATCGTGGCAATCAGCAAATACAATCCTGCATTTAAAGAATCCATATCCTGCAAAATTGATCCTTTTTTGAAGAAAAAGAATTCTGCCTCAGCTTGTGCTGAAACTGGTGATGCTTTTGTTAGCCCGGTGTTTGTCTTCCTCTTAGTCATGGTGTGTTTTCGCCCCAAACGTGACAGATGCAACAAGACGTCGTATTTCAAAGACATTATAGAAATTAAAAAAAAAAAAACGGTATTGGAGGGATTAAAACCAAAAAAAATTGAGAAACTGACTTGTTTTTGTTTAGCCTATAAGATTGTTCACTTAAAGTGAATACCCTTTAGCTCTGACGCTGCACTGAGGAGGTATCACAAGCATCATTTTTTACCAAGATGCCTCAGCAGGGAAAACGTCCCATTCGTCCGCCTTTGATTTTGGTCGCCGAGTGTCCCGCATGTGAATTTGAAGACGTGCAGAGGACAAACCCGGGGGATGCTTAAGGTCAAGCTGCAGTCCATCCACTTATTGATCAGGCCCACAAACAAGCTGCAAACATCTCAGCCTCTGACAAGACGCCAACGGAAACACGTCACCCCCTTGAGCTCTTTTTTTTTTTTTTTTTGCGAGATAAAGACGTCCGCTGTCTGCCATTTGTCTCTCGGTCCCCCTCCCCCGCTCAGCCGCAGTCCCCTTAAGCCCTACACCCTGCTCTCGCAGCCGATGATGGCCTGAGAACAAAAGCCCTGACAGCACTCGTAATGTTAGCTGACCATCTCGCAGATTGACGGCGCTGACCACTAACGGACCAATCGAAATCAATGCAGCCGAAGGGCCGCGCAGATCTCATGACCCAGGCTCCGAACTGCGACAGAGAAAGCTTTATCTTGTTTACCGAGCTATGACAGCACCCCCCCCCCGCATCCTTCTTTTCTTACCTTTGGAGTTGTCTCTTTTTCTTTTTTTTTTTCCTTCCTTGACAGCAATAAACCCTGCCAAAGACAGAGTTCAGCTCCCGTTTACCTTTCATGCCTTTCGCCCCCCCTCCGGTTCCAGCGATGAAGGTGGGCAGCGGCAGTGGGTTTTCCTGATGACGTTTCCCTGGATTGCGTTGCGGTGAAATGTTTTTTTACATTCATTACGCAATGTTGTCCCGCAGTGTGAGAAGCGGCAAACACGAGACTGCTAAAGTCAAACTGTGTTCAGGGGGGAATAATCACTTCTTTCATCTCTAGTGTGTCTGCTGTGTGTGCGAGTGTGTGTAGGTGCACGTGCGCACGGACTTTTGTGTATGCGTGTGCGCACGCACGTTTGTGTGTGTGTGTGTGTGTGTGTGTGTGTGTGTTGCAGACCTTCCTCTGAACCCTTTCGGCTCCTCTTCTATCTCTGTCTCCATCTCCCTGCCTTACAGACGCACTCGCCGCCATGAGTTTTTGCTTTCAGCCTTCACGTTCAATACAAGTCCTAAGCACCCGACCCTGCCCCCCGACCCCCTCTTCCCCCAAACCCAATTCGAATACATGGCCTGTTTGCCGATATGCATCACGGAGGGGAATAATCCGGCCTGCTATCGTCGTTTATTTGACTGCACTCCTAAAAATACCCGACTCTGGTCTGTAATTGTCGACACACCCGTTTCCCCTCTTTTCGGTGTGCTCAACTTTGCCCACCCCACCTCCCCCTCCAACCCAACCCCACCTCCCCCTACCATTTTGGGCATCCTAGATGGTGATCCTACTCATTAGCAGTGTGGTCGGTGCAGATTGCTCACAGCTACATAGATCAGGCTCTTGGGGGGGGGGGCGCCTCTGGGAAAGCGAGTTGCTATTTGTGATTGTTATCCAAAATGCGCTGGTGGTGCCCGGCGCGCTGACGGCAGCGCGCAGGAATGGCGCGGGGATAGTGCTCATTCTGATCGCTTGTCTTGTTTTCATCAAGTGGTTTCCAAGTCAGTGGGGGGGCAGATACCGTATATCCTGGCTAGATCCGACGGAAGCCCAGCATAAAAATTCTTTGGCAAAGCTCTGTCAACTGCGGCGGCCTTTCTCAGAGTCTCAGCCGCCTCGAGGAGGGCCGCGCCTGGAGAGGATCCTGGATTGGATTTCCAGAGTTGGACTTTAATAATAACAGAAATGAAAAAGGGGGAAAGGTACGGCGCTATTGGCTAAATGCATTATAGGTGGTTTCTTTTTTTTAATAAGAAAACCCGTCAGATCCTGCAAAACTTTTGCGCTTTTGAACTAGCAAATGGAGTTCTAATCAGTTGCGTCGTTGGAGTCGCCCTATGTGCGGAGCAAAGGATCCCTGCGGGCTGTTTATTAATCACTGCTTCATGGTTTGATGCCGAATATGTAATTTCATTCAGCAGCGGCACAGATTTCCACGCCTCACCGTCTTCCTCTAAATGTCTCAGCGCCACAACATCGAAGCTCCGTCTGTCTGTCTGTCTGTCTGTCAGCAACAGCAGCAGGATCCGGGCTAGCTCCCCTCCAATGGGCAGTTGGCCCCTGACGAGGCCGGTTTGATCGAGCGGGATTTGACGAGGTCAGCCAGTCACTCAGTATTATGATGCGTTTGATCCCGCCTGTCAATAAAACGGCCACTCGGCGCATCTGTAATCGTACAGGCTCCATTGTTGCTGTTAATTGTGCGTGTTGGAGGGGGACGGGTAGTGTGAGGGGGTGCGCGAGCACGGGAGGACAAAGATGGATCCATTATAGATGACGCTTTTGCACTTTGTGCCACGCGGCCGTCGGGCTCCACTCATTGGCAGCATCGAATTGTTTCGTCAAATAAATCGGAAAATGAAAAAGAATGCAGTTCGTTGTTGGACTGACCAAATGGTTTTATGATGATATTTTAGAGTCTTTGATCGAGATGAAGTGGTTCTCAACTGGTGGAGTCCATACTGCTATAGGACCTCTACTACCGCTGAATTAGTTCTCAACGTGCTGTAATAAAAATAAAAATGCACCTGACACGTGCGCTCACCCTAAAGATGGTGTGTACATATAACAGAGCTTTATTATTGTGAGTATCAACTGCCAAGCTGCGAATATGACAACAATAAAGGACGAGGAGACGTCAGCTGCTCGCTGCGTGGCAGCCACTTTTGATCTCTGGAGATTGTCGTGCAAACAGCGGCCAAACCCGACCCCGGGAAACAAAAGGAGGAACAAGAAGAACGTGGCCCGTCCCGTCGCCTGCCTTATGGTTTTATGGGTGGCAGTTAAGCAGAACAGACAGATTAAGAAATCAGGTCCAGCGATAATTTGATATCTATGGCTTGTTGTTGTGGCTCTTTTTTTCAAACTCAGGGAGCATTAAGTGCATACCTGGGCGTGTCTGTCTGCATGGATCGCTGACGTGAACAAAGGCTTTAATTGTGTTGTGATTTTTTTTTTCCGAATGTTGTGTCGTCTGCTTCCGTCAGCGTGACCTTTTGAATGGAACACGACGTCAAAAGTCGAGTCTGTTTGAGCGCCGCCGTGAGGAAGAGTCTGTCGTTCCCTCGGTCTGTCTGCCGCCGGCTGGTGGGTTGGTTCGCGGGGTCCCGAAAAATACATTTGTGGTGAAAATATTCAGGCGACACGCTCATGCCCTGCGAGCTCTGATCGTTGCACTCTATCATTAGGATAATCAGATTACACGCCCCTGGCAGTCATGGTGTAGATTATAGTGTGCTAAAATTAAATTTTGGCCTAAGCCCAGTCGGTTGAAATTCTTCCATTATACAACTCCGAGATCTTATTTAGAGTTTTCCTTTACGCTACTTTACATTTAGACCCCACACACACAGTAAATGTAAAACCCTACCTTGAGGAAAATGGATCGAGGAAAAAACGGACCAGTTTGAATATTACATGGCGCTTTAATATTCAACAATCTGCTCTGTGTGGTGGATAATTACACCAAAGTTAGTTTGTGTAGGTGTGTGTGTGTGTGTGTGTGTGGGGGTAAAAGAGGGCGAGACAAGTCTTTCCTCCTTTCATCTCTCCTGTCCGTCATGAGGAGCTCCTGAGCCCCGGCGGTTTTCAGGCCGCGTCGTGCAGCTGTAGCCGAGCCGAGCCGTGGCGTCTGGAACAAACCCGACACGCCGCGACGTTATGTGTTCTCTGTGGGGGGATACTGGGCCAGCGGTCGCGTTTGCTTTCCTGCATTAATGACGCTCATAAAAGGGCTTTGGCCTGGAACAATGCGCCGTTTGACTATGGGCTGATCATGTGTTCATGAGCCGTATCCAGAGCCCTCTCACCTCCGCCCCCAACTCCCCAACCCTACCCCCAACGCCTCTGTGCTGGCCATTCATTCCCAGTGTTGCGTAGCACTCAAGGACGAGCATCATCTGTCCATGTAGCCCACACATCTATATATATTTTTATTTTTTTATTTTTTTATTTTTTTATTTTTTTTTTTTTTCTTTTTTACGTGGCCGTTTTGCTCTTTCCATTCCTCTCATTGTGCGGTTCCCTCAACGCCGCGCTCTGAAAAACGCAAAGAGCCTCCACGTGAAATGAGACGGCCACATTTTTCCAATCAAGTCGGGCAGGACGCCGCGCGGAGAACAGGTTCCTGCTAATCTCTCTCATGACAGGAAACAACTTAAGGATTTAGATTAATATGAAGTTGCGAAACTGGTCCGTCGCCGTTTGGTTGTAAGGGGATTAGGACTCCATGTAAACCTGGTTTCTGCCGTCGGCACCTATGCGAACAAGATTTCCATTACACTAAATACATAATGTATTGTTCAGAGCATCTTAAAGGTTTAAGTGCGCATGTGACCGCAAATGTGTTTGTTTTAGTGTTAGATTTTGTTCCATGTTTTACAATCAATTGTATAATACTAACAATTTTTACTGTAGGTTTTCTATATGTAGATATAATATACATATATATTATAGTCTTGTAGCCACAGCTGACAAACCTCCCTACATTTATCCACTATTGAAATCTAATCAATACAGACTTAATTAAGTTATCGCCTCGTGACCTCTTTCCTGTTTTCCATTGTCTCCTCTTCTTTCATTTCCTCTTCGCTCCATTCAGTGTGAAAGGAGCTGATTTAGGGAGGGGAGACATTTCTTTTAATCCAGTTAAAGAGATGAATGTTTATTGGCTGTAATTTGCATTATTTAACTCTGACCCCCGGTGTTTTCGCTTGTGCCTGCTTTGGTCGCACCTCGGGGTGATGGAGGTGACTGGCAGGTGTAAGAGAGCGTGCAGCCGATACCCCGCTCTCCTCTCAGTTTTGGTTTTCAGTTGCACTGCTTCTGTCATGTGCTATGTGACACTTGCGCGCTGCCGGCTGCCTATCTTCCATTTGCATTAATGGTGAAATGGACCCCCTCCCCCTGCGTCTCTCTCTCTCTCTCTCTCTCTCTCTCTCTCTCTCTCTCACACACGCACACATGCACACACACTCACGTATATACACCCCCTCCATTTACTCCTTTACAGCATTACTATCGCTGCTACCTGATTGCAACATGCTTTTCCTTTAGTTAATTATTATCGCCGTAAAGAAAACGCCTGCTCTCTCTGTGTCTATGGCCTGTTGGCAATTTATCTACATCTGACCTACATTCGTCTGCCGGAGTTGCAAACGATCAGCCAACAGACAATAACTGCAGGTTCCAATGTGACTGTAAAGTCTGAAGTCGGGGGGCCCCACGGGAGATAAGTGCACCGCGTTTGGTTGGCTTTCAACTGTCACCAGAACTACAAAAGATCCAAAATGATGTGTTGTCGCAACTTCGATTAGTTTTGTGGTGGTTTGGAAATTCCTGCCCAGTGTTTTAGAAACAGTTCTACCTATTAGATGGTCTGGAAATGTGCACTTTTCTGATCTGCTCTGCTCTTTTGATGGTTCCATTTATCTCCAGTCATTTGGTGAGGGGCGTAAACCTCCCAGTGCTACCAGTTGGCCCAGTTTCCAGTTGTTGATCTAGTTTCTTGTCATTTGTCTGAATAGCAGAGCTTTAATGCAGGAGGGGCCCCTTCGCCTGCGCACATACTCCACATGACAACCCATGCAAGGTAGCAGCTACCACACCCAACTGCTGTGCATTAAATAGAAATCCTGCGGGTGTGTGTGTGTGTGTGTGTGTGTGTGTGTGTGTGTGTGTGTGTGTGGTGGTAACAGGGGAGCCATTGGCTACATGTGGTGACAAATACATACGTACACATTGCGTATCCAGTCACAAAAACCTGGTGAAGGAACAAAGAAAAGCGCAGAGGGAGCATTGAGAGAGGAAGAACAGAGATGAACAAGATAACTTGTGTAATGGGAGGCGAGTGCTGGGGAGGTGAGTGGTTGCGCTGGTTGGACGGGATGCTGATTGGAGCACTTAGTCAGGACTGAAGGCTCCAACCCGCAGACCTCTGACAGGCAGCTATTGCTCTTCATAATGTGGAATCTGCTCCATTATCCGCCGCCACAGGTTCCCCTCTGTTTGATACATACAACCTCTAGGAGTGCCGAGAGAGCGTGTGCTGCCTGCCACCGGGCCAAACCCATTCACTCACCACACCGCTGTCAGGTCTTAAATGCTCATTAGCCTTTCCAGTTCTACAGATTACCTGTAGAACTGGTTAACGTATATGGCCTCACCCCTCATCAGACTATTTGCAATTCAGCCCACACCCAGTCTTCTCTCTCGGCCTCTATGGCGCATTTGTTTTTCCCAGGGTTTTTTTGTTTTGTTTGTTTTTTCCTGGATTTCTCAGCGTAAGCGGCGAGGCATTGTATGTATTTAGCGTGTTGTTAGTGTCTCATAGATTTTTTTGTGGAAATTCTTTTTTTGTATGCTCACTGTGTTCATCTCACTCAAGTTAGAGCAGTTGAAGGCTAAAAATTAATTTGCTCATATCGCATCTTCACGTGAGCAACCTGAAACTCAAAACGCTCACTGGCGTTTAGATTTGAGATGCATGGACAGGAAGTGAGACCTCTGTACCTCTCATGCTGATTTGCATGCTACACGGTGCATTAACGGTCCCAAAGTGTAATCTAATGTCAGGGAGAAATGGTGGCAAACAGTTATATACGGGGGGAGGCGGGCAGGCGGTGGTAGGGGGTGACAGCTGCGAATTTAGATTGTAGTCATGTGTTGAAGGATGCAAGCAGGATAGTGTGTCCAGGGCTGTGTTAACAACGAATACTCCTTTAACTTGAAACTAGATATGCATTAGTAAGAGGGACTTGGAGCGTGTTCGCACTGTTCACACTCCACCAGTGTTGTGTTGCTTACACTTGCAGTTAATTTGGTACCAGGAAAGTTGCCCATGCGCGCGTGCGTGCGTGTGTGTGTGTGTGTGTAGTTCATCATTATTTCTTCAAATTTGCCGGCTTTAATGTTTTTAATTGTTCATAGGAGCACATCTGGGCACCGGGGAGAGTTGGATCTGGTGATTAGTCCCCCCGGCCTCCACGTAAACAGCACTCCCACTGGGCCACCAGGGAAATTTGTTTGTGCGATTGATAGAGAGAGAGAGAGAGAGAGAGAGAGAGAGAAGGGGCGGGGTGGTGGTGGTGGTGAGAGAACCCAGAGAGTGATGTGTGGGGGGAAGGGACCTGGGGGGGATGGAGGGGTGGCTGGGGTTGGGGTGGAGGTGTAATTTCCAAGATTTATGGCGCGGCACTTCACAAAATGCATGCATCCTGTAATTAAAACTCCCCCCTCGCCTGCAGCAAGCCTGTACATTAGCCCAGATTCCGCACCCCCACCCCCACCCACCGCTCCCCACCTCCTCACACCCACCCCCCAACAACATGATCGCCACTGCCCAAGCCCTCTCCAACCCCCACTCCCAGTGTTCTCCTGACCCACCACATAATAAGATCTGATGGCAGCTCGGTGTCACTAATGAGGACTGACCGACCCGCAGTGAGCGACAGTCTGCTGTGGTTAGGGGCCGTTCATAATGACGCAGGCAGACAAGAGGCAGGGGCGACCAGCCTTCCATTTCTTTGGGTGGGAGCGTTGTCAAGGAAGACTCCAATGTTCTTTTAGTGGAGCCACCGCAGTTTAATGTTTTATTCGCCTTGTACTCATTGATTCGTTGGCTGTCGCCCCGGCGACTCAGAAGAAGGTCAGTTTGACCCAGACTGCAAATTTCTCAGGAATCATTCAACTCCTGGACATGGTAGCAACTAAAAAAAAAAACAACTTATTTTTGAGTTTTAAAAAGTAGAAATAAACAACAGAAATATGATAGAAGAATAACAGAAGATTGTTGCAAGTCAACAAGAGAAATGATTCAGCAATGACTCATAAAATACTGTTTGTTTGAAGATGTTGCACAGAGCTCCAAGGAGTTGATATGGCCATTTTATTTCTATTACAGTCCTCTTCATTGCAGACAGAGATGATCCGTATCATAAAAAAGCATCAATTTTCCTCAGCAGACAGTTTTTTTTACATCCCCTGTCAAAGCTTTTAAACATTGGTTATGGCCGCTTGGATCACTTCAAAAAAAAGATACATCACCATATAATTTCCTCATGTCTGAGGGCACATCCTCCAGTTGTCTGTTTTGCCCAAAACCCCAAAGATTAAGAAATTTTCACTGTCACAAGACCAGATAAAGGAGCTTACCATCGTAGCCGAGGGGCCTGAAACAGTGAATATTTGTCTGCCGTTTTTCTTTTACAAATATATGGCTAATGATTTTCTTGAGTATCAACCGGTAGCCTGGGGGTTGGGATATGAGGGGGGGTTGGCTGTGGATTAGCATGCTGATGTACAAAGTGTTTCCAAACCCATCATTTATAATAGCAGATTCAAACACTCCGTGACCTCACTGTCTAATGTGCGGCTATTATGTAAAGTCACGTCTGGCACGACGAGCAGTGAAGTGCTCATTACTCGGCTGCCGGCTGTTTGGCCGCCCGGTCCGATTGGCAGAGTGGGCCGAGTGCGTGCACGTAAGTGTGTGTGCGCGTGCCAGCGTCTGTGTGTTAGCATAGGGACACAACAAGACGCTTTGCGATTGCGCGCCGGCGACGCGGCCTGGAAAAACAAGCAGAGGCTCAATGGCTTCACTGTATTTGCCCCAGAGTGGGCGCCCCAATTTTACTGCTAACTTTCACCAGACTTTCCAGAACCGGGGGCCCTGCTAACAGCTGGAGCCACATCAGGTTCTCATCAAGGTGGACTGCTCCACTTCTTTTACTGTCATCTCCGCCCGTGATCAGAAGGCAAACCGATCGGTCTCTCGTGACAGGATGTTGAAATGACAATAATTAGTGTTGCCCTTACAAGTGTGTTTACTTTGATTCATGTCTGCTCAGTAAAGTGTAAACACCGCTGCTGCACTTTATTTTTTTTTGTGTTCTTTTTGTTTAGTGTTTAGTCACCACGCTTTTGAAATATGGCTCTCGGGTGGCACCTTCCGTAAATGTGCCGTAGATTGAGGAGAGTCTGGCTCGGTTTTCAGACATACGAGCTCTCGGCGGTCGTGACGTTACATCCATCTCCCTCTTGTTAATGTGGCACCTTGCAAATGCTCTAGGGGAACTTCGACACCAACCCTGCTTTCAAAAGTTAAAGCTCCGTTTCCGTTTAGCTCGTTTATTTCTGTTGTTGCTCACCGAAGACACAAGTTGTTGACGTGTGTTTCTCTCCCTCTCTGCAGCTGTACGAACTGGACCGAGACCCAAAGAGAAAAGAGTTTCTGGATGATCTCTTCAGCTTCATGCAAAAAAGAGGTGCGTAGCTCCGTGTGTGTGCGTGCGTGCATGCGAGTGCGTGTGCGTCTTTCTTCCCTCACAATGCAAAGTCTCCTTATCTTTCACTGGCATGGGCGGGGTCTTTTTTCATGTTTGATGATTGCTTTATGGTGGTGCAGCCCCCTCCTTGTTGTTCCCAGGCTAACCAGGACGTATTTATGCCTGGGAATGGATTGACTTACCTTCTGCTTACTCACACGGCCGCCTGTCCGTGCACGCACACTTACACACACACGTGCTTCATTGTGACTCAGCCACCGCACAGGGTCTTCATCACTGTGACACACACTTCATGACGGCAGTGAGTCAAAATATCCCGGATACGGCTCACAGCTCCGCTCACTGCAGTAAGCGCATGGGATGATTGTGCAATATTGTGCCTCTGCTGGGAGGAACAATCGGTCCCTGCCGCACGTCGGTTGGTTTGTTCTCATAGTGTGAAGCCCAATGTGACGAAGCTGAATCGCTGTTTTAATCACATCAGTTACCTGGAGTTTAACAACTAAAAACCAGCACCAAAGTCAGACCCATTGCTGCCAATAGGGCGGTGCTGCCAAGTCCACTCTCTGAATATAGGAGCGCCATCTGCAGGTCATGAGGCAAACTGAAGAGGCTTTTTTTTATGTTGATTAGAACCCATTTTTTTCATCTAATACATAATTTATCATTAAATTTGTTCATGAGGTTATCACCAGTCTGAGAAGAGGAACGGGTTGTGATAATTGTTTTTGTTTTATTCATTTGTGATGTAAAATAGAACACGTCTGCTTGTAGTTGGATAAAGACAGTAAAAAACAAATGACAGTAAATAAATAAAACATGTTTTTACGCCTTAAAGTAGACCACACAAATATTGGTATTTTATTTTGGTGAACCAAAGAAATCAGAAAAAGTAAATTTTTCAATGTGGATCCCAGTCACATGATCCACTTTGGTTCATTGCTGGATTTTGATGAACTGGACCTGTGTGCCTCCTCAAATGATCGCCTGCTTTTGTTTCATTAATAATAATAATGGATTTGATCTATATAGCACTTTTCAGGGCACCCAAAGCGCTTCACATTCAACCCATTATTCATTCACACCATATTCACACTGGTGGTGCTAAGCTATATGTGTAGCCACAGCTGCCCTGGCTGGGGCAGACTGACCACCCAACATTCACTCACAAGTGTCTTGCCCAAGGACACAACGACAGACTGGCATGGAGCAGGATTTGAACCGCCAACCTTTTGGTTATTTGACAACCCACTCTACCTACAAAGTCGTACAGTATTTTTTTTTTTTTTTTTTTGTACTTTGCTCACCCACGTGAATGTGTTTTCCTTGTGCCCCCTACAGGGACCCCAGTCAATCGTATTCCCATCATGGCCAAGCAGGTCCTGGATCTGTACATGCTCTACCGGCTGGTGACAGAGAAGGGCGGCCTGGTGGAGGTCATCAACAAGAAACTGTGGAGGGAGATCACCAAGGGACTCAACCTGCCTACCTCAATCACCAGTGCAGCCTTCACCCTCCGCACACAGTCAGTGCCTCCACCACACACACACACTGTTACACCAACCCCCCACAATGCATGAAAGACGATTGGCTTTTATAACCGGCCTTTGTCTGTACTCGCACTGTAAATTACAAGCTGTGGGAACTGGAAAATTCCAGTGGTTGTATTAATGATGTCGTCCTAATTGATGTTTTCACGCCACACACATGCGACCAGTGACACCTGTCCTAATTGTTTCGCTGTTTTGGCAGCATTTGTTCACCGCACCTGGACTCTTTAGCTTTTTCTGATCAGCTGAACAGCCGTTTCAACAACTAATTAACCTCGGTGTTCCGAGCTGCTTCCTGTGGTTGCTTCAGATGGCTGCGCAACTCTCACTCTAGCAAGGAGGGAACTAGGAATTTCAAAGCCATGTAGAGAGCTTCTCCATTAAAAAAGCTGTCAAGTTTTCTTTCTCTTTTGTTTTCAGTTTTACTTCGGGGCTAAATTTTCCACCGTTACGACAAAACTAATAGACAAATGTTTGACAATCAGATAATAAGGTCATAATCAGGGCATTTAAAATCTTAATTTCCAGTTTAACTTTGTCTCACGTGTTTCAGTCTCATCTGTCTTCAGTACAACCAATTCCTTCCTGCATATTAGTTCAACTGTGCTTTTTAATTTATTTTATTTTATTCTGCCTTCCCCAGATACATGAAGTACTTGTATCCGTATGAATGTGACAAGAGGGGTCTGAGCAACCCCAACGAGCTCCAGGCGGCCATCGACAGCAACAGGCGCGAGGGCCGGCGGCAGAGCTTCGGCAGTTCCCTCTTCACCTACTCGCCCAACGGGACCCCCACCATGCTGTCGTCGCCCAAGCTCCCCGCGCCGACGGTGCTGTCGATGGGCACCAACGGGGCCTCGCTGACGCCCACCCACAAGATCAAGAAAGGTGAGAGCGCCGTGTGACGACCAAGAGACGTCCGGCTGTTTCCGTGGCTGTGTTTCGCTCTATGACTCATTGACCCTCTGACTCTCTGACTTTCTGACTCGTTGATTCTCTGACTATGTGCTCCCTGACTGTCTTTCTCTTTGATTCTCTGACTCTCTGACTCTATGCTATCTAACTCTCTGTTCTCTCTTCCCTCTCCGTGCTGTCCGCTGATAAGAGGAGGGAGTCCAGCCGCTGCCCGGGGTCGGCATCGCCCGTCTGCCGGTGGGGGCCCTGGCCAGCCACTCGGTGGCGGCTGTGCAGGCGGCCGCAGCTCAGGCGGCCATGGCGGCTCAGGTGGCGGCTCTGGAGCAGCTGCGGGACAAGCTGGAGGCCGGCGAGCCGCCGGAGAAGAAGATGGCGCTGCCGGCCGAGGAGCACCACCGGCTGTTGCAGAGAGCGCTGCAACACAACCTGCTGGCCATGACCGCCCAGCTGCCCATGAACATCCGCATCAACAACCAAGGTACGAGGAAACTGGTCGAAAAGACGGACAACACAGCTGCGTGGACGGTTGTACAAATTTTACGACAACATTGTGTAATTCCCGGGGACTTTGGCACCTTACATCTGAGTCTGCAGAGCTTCTTAGACCCCGAAATTCTAATAAAATGCAGTAAATTGTTTACTAATGACATCCACGCCTGAGGCTGTTCTATCTAATGTTTGACAAGATCGTGAATCCCCACCCCTCTCCTTCCTTTTCTCTTTCAATGGTTGATCCTTTTTAAGGATGCGCCTCTTATACTTAATCACAATGATCTGTCTGTTGGCAACAAACCTGTTTACCTCCAGGGTGTTCCAAACAGAGCTGAAAGCATTTGTTGGTCTTTGGCTGCCAGTGTTTATTTGTATCGAGGTGACAGCCCTCTAAAAGAACTCGGTTGTTCAATTGAGCAGACACCACTTAGGGGGCGTCCCCATAGCACCGCCTCGCCTCGCCTCGCCTCGCCACGGTACGGTTGTAGAGCGGCCCCACTGGCCGCTACACGGTTGTAGGAGGTGCCGTTTTGGTACCTCAAGCGCTCAGGGTCCAAGCGAGACGAGGCGAGTTTAGTGTTGACGTAGCGACGAGCAGGGCACTGGATTGGCTCAGTGTTTTCGTCGATTTTCCCTGTCGGAGCGGACACCGACGCCAACTCTTTCGACACGGAACTTCTGTGTCCGCGAGTGTGTTCAACCATATTCGCGAAAACGACCAGCGGCAAACGGCGAAGCGCTCGGAACAAACCGAGTTGCTCCTGCGTGAGGCGCGTTAAGTTAGGGAATCCGAGGAGTCTTGAGACGAGAGGAAATACAGATTCGTCGAGAGGACGTGGCTCTTCGCCGCGAGGAAGCCTCGAACACCACGGCATTAAGTCATCCATGGCTCGCTAGGGCAGCTATTTCAAATAAGGAGGCGTGTTTAATGTAGTTATGGCATGTTTGTGGGCCTTAAGGGTCTGGATTTGATGAACCTGTATCGCCTGCCAGAAGGGGAACAGTTCAAACAGATGATGGCTGGGATGTGTAATGTCCGGGATGTTTTTTTGCTCTTGGGAGAACGCAGCTGCAATGATTTTTTTCTGCTGTTTTGATGACTCTTTGGAGAACTTTAAACATGGGTGAAAAAGAGGCTACCTGGAGAAACCTGGAAAATCCATCTTGACGTAACTGGCCTAAAAATCGAAAAAGCGTGTTCTTCAGAGAGACTTAGGCTCTCGTCTCCTCTGGGGTCCCCATCCAACGTGTCATCGGCGGTTATCAGCGCGCAAACATCTGCTGTGGGCATCGTTGGGGGATTCTTACATTCCATTGTTCTGCTCCAGAACCAACAACAAGCTGGCTCTTCAGACATTGTTTAGCCTTCCTGGCAGTTTTTAGTCTTTCACACATTCTTGTTTAAGTCAACTTGCCACAAACCACAGCGCCCTGCTGCGAGGAAACAGGCATCTGTGTTCACCCCCATTTCCCCAGTAGAGGCAGATGCATGCACGCACGCACGCACACACACACACACACACACACACACACACTCACTCAACATGAATGTACACCTGCATGAGAGGAAGGAATTCCACCCCTTCTCTCTTTTCTCGTGCTAAATACATTCCAGATGATAATCTGGATGATTGCAGATCGTAGTTGAGCAAAATTGAGAATTAATTTTTTTTAGGTTTGTCTTTACTTGTTGGCTGTGGGTTTATGGTAATTAAAGGCAGAGTTCACTCTAACTGAAATTCAACCTGTTGACTACCCACCACTTTGTTGACGTTCTGCTCTATATATATTATAGCTAGGAAAAATCCCTGACCTCATTGTGGCAACTTTATGAGAAATTGTCTTCTTTGATGCGGTGAAGGCACAAGCAGTTTTGATGCGATTGAACTTTCTTTGTGCGTGAGCGCTTTTGATAATTCTTGCCACTCTCTGTGCATTTCCTCCTCATAGAGAGCAGACAGGATTCGGCCGTGAATCTCGCCACATCCACCAATGGTACCAGCAGCATCAGCATGTCGGTGGAGCTCAACGGAGTGGTGTACACTGGTGAGTATCACCGACAGGAAGTCGAAACGACGTCTTCCTTGAACATTCTGTGTCAACTCTGAGAGGAAAGTGAAACTTAGTGAGGGGAAACTGCGGAGCTCATCAAAGGAATGCATTTTATTATTACAACGTCTAAGATTACAAAATAATGTGATTTATTTATATCTGTAATTAAGAAGTCATTGGACAGAAATGTAAAAAAAAAAAATGCCTTTAAGGGGAATTTGTTGGTGAGTCATGCAGCTGGACTTCGTGCCTCTGCTGAGACTGACTAAGTATATTTCTGTAAATGTTAGTCAGGTTTTAACCATCAATGTATTATAAGAACTGGATACCGAACTGGCAATGGCGCGGCGAGTTTTCCTAGTGGCCACTCGTGGTACTGCAGCAATAAAATCCCATGGGCCCAGAAAGCATTGTTCCCATAGACTGCAATACAAAAACAATGGTTTTAACATGAAAAGGTTTCAGTCAGGGTTAAACAAAAAAAGAACAATTCCTATATCAGTTTTAATCACTTGACATGTTTATTTAGAGTTTCTTTATTGTCATTTTGCACTCACAACATAATTGTGTGTTCTAACCTCATTTTAAAATCCCCCTCTTCTCCAGGTGTACTTTTTGCTCAGGCAGCAGCAGGTGGGGCTTTGTCTGGTGCATCTGGATCATTTGTCTCCAACAAGACGGTCAGCGGTCGCGTTGCCTCACAGCAGCAGCAGCAGCAGCACCTGCAGCAACAGAACACACCTACCTCAAACTCAACCTCCAGCAGCTCGTTGTCTTAACAGACCCCCCCTCCAGCCTTTCCTTCCTTTTTTTTTTTAAAGAAGAGCAGATATGCTAAGAAAAGCCAAAAAATCAGCCTCATTTTCTACATAATCTATGCCAAAAAGAGAAGACCCATAAACTGTACAGTGAGACACAAACTGAAAGTCGCATCACTTGAAGTACACTATCTCAGGTTTTCTCTCACAAACTCACCTCTTCTGTTCTGCATAGCCAAAACGATTTCAGAAAAGAAAAAAAACACACAGACATACACATGCGTGCGCGTGCACCAATATCCCAATAGAAAGCCAGTATATGCTAAGCAAGTATGTATGCACAACCTGTGAATTATTTATTTCTGCATATGTGTTCAGGTTATAGGAGAACAAACGAGAAGGTAATAACTGGGAAAGGCATTGCACTGTTTACACACACAAACACAGCTACTGATTACAGTGATGTTTATCCTCTAGCGGAGTTTTTTATTTTATTTTATTTTTATTTTATCTCGTCATTATTATTATCATTATTGTTCTTTCTCTTTATTGTGTTTTATCATTTAGATTATTAACAATCCTCTTGCTGCAGGTAAAAAAAAAATCTATATATATTTAGAATTCTATCGAATAAGATAATATGAATATACTCTATTTTTAATCAGATAAAAGCTTTAAAAAGGTATATGTTGTTTCTTCAGGGCATAATAACAATGTGATGCTGTGACCTCGTTGTGTGTGGATCTAAAATGACGGGCCGCTTTTTTTTTTGGATCCGCATGCGAAGAGGGCGGTGGCGACAAATGCGATGCGGTCTGCATCTCAACATTTATTTCATGCGTATCGACCGCTATTGAACGGAGAGCAGGGGCCACGCGGCCGCCGTCCCGCCGCTGGCTAATGTTTAATCGGAACCCCTTCACCTGTTTGTTGATACGAGGCCAGTTCAATGTCGAGGCTGCATTTGCTCTGTTGGGGCCTCAGCACGGTTGTTTCTCAAGCCTGACGTCTGGTGTGTGTGTGTGTGTGTGTGTGTGTGTGTGTGTGTGTGTGTGTGTGTGTGTGTGTGTGTGTGTGTGTGTGTGTGTGTGTGTGTGTGTGTGTGTGTGTGTGTGTGTGTGTGTGTAAGAGTCTGTCCAGGGGGGTCGTCGTTGCCACTCCCAACCCCCAAATCCCACCACCCCACTCTCGCTGCACCTCAACACGCTGGACGTTCTGAGCCTCTGCGGCCTCCACACCCACACTTCCTGTTTGTGAATAACGCAGGGTTTTTGTTTTTTTTGTTTTTTGTTGGACTTTTCTCAGGTGTCCGTCAGCTCCACGCTTTGTAAAATACCTTGGCTGTGCTTTGATTATACCTCTTCTGGTGAAGTGGTTGTCTTAAGGCCAGAGACGTGCCCCTGTTTGAATGAAAGAAAACCCCTCAGTGATCCAGGAGTGGAGCAGCAGGACTCCTGGCGGCGGCGGAGGGGGGTTAAATTCTCACCTGTTCTGTTTCCACCCAGTCTCACACAAGGACAATCAGGTTTAGAAGGACCTTATTTTCGGCTTCATATCTGACCTTTTGATTATTTTTTTGTTTTCAATTAAGGATTAGAGATTAGAGAGTTTCCCTTTTAGCTTTTGTGGCTTGCATGTCTTAGTGCTTCTTCTGAACCAAGTGCTTCTTATTCTGTGCTGTGGCAGCGGGGGGAAGGGGAAGGGGGGACAGAATGTCTCTCTTTTTTTTTTTTTTCAATGTTGCTTTATCGGGGGCTTTTGACAGTGTGAGCTCAGCGCTAATCTGCAGCGTATGCGTAAAACAAAAAAACAAAAAATAAATAAACACTTGTTTATTTTAAAAAGAAAAAAAAAGGAAAAAGGTGAATCAGCCCGAGTGGAGATATCGTATCATTTATGGCTCAAGTTGCATCTCAATTTTGAAGGAGATCAGTCGTTTCAGCTTTGTGAACTTTAACCTGTGTTGTACCTCTCTGGACCTTTTCTCTGCTGTTAAAGATTGTTACTCAAGCCTCCCCACCCCCTCCCTCCACAGAGCGGCCTCGTTCCTACTGAGGATAGGAAGTCAGCCGGGCTTTTGAATGTAGGTTCTGTTCCGAAGGCCTTAACGCAGCGTGACACAAGGCCGCGGAGTGAGCGGCACCTCCGCTTAATCACTCTTTACTGCTCAGTCAAATACGGCCAGATGGCCGTCGCAGCTTTGATTCCAGACTTGCTCCTCGGTGGGAAATCGGCCACCCGCTGCTAAACAAACACTTTTTGGTGTGGCGCTTCTAAGCGCTTGCGCCGCCATTTTTCTTTTCTTTTTTTTTGAACAGGTTAGTCAGACGGTGCACGACTCTTGACACTAAGGAGAGGCTCGATTTTCACGGTTCGGCTGCAGCGATGAAGTACACAAGCGAGAGCAGCACCTCCGGCCTCTGGAAAGGGAAACCAAATGCAGAAGTGCCTTAAGCGTGTGCACTTCCTGACGTCCAGCAGAGGGCAAAACACGTTGGTTTCATGAAGAAATGCGTCGTTAGCGAGACGGCGGCGACCTTGTTTCTCGGTTACCTCAGTATTCCCCTCCTCTCTCGTGTTGCTCTCACCGTCTCAGTCGCTGGCTCGTGGTCTTGGTCGACACGGTTTGAATGCCACTCTGTGCGTTACGCCTGCGTTCGGAGCGCATTGAGCAGGGCGCGGGGTTAGGCTGCGGCCTCAGGATCGTCATTACAACGTTGATGTTTCAGTCCAGCTGCAGCAGTATGTGGCTGTTTTGAGGATTCCCAGCTTTAATTCCAGAATACCTTCACTCAAAGCGCCGGGTTTGATTGGCTTCTTGTTTGGCTACTTTTGGCTTTGCTTGTGTGTTTTTTGTGAAGCAGACTGGAATAATGAGATCTAGTTTAAATTAAATCATTTTATGCTCGGCAGCGTACAAATCATGTTAAAGGTTGTCTTTGTATTTACCTCAGCATTTCTCAGCCGGTCTAGTCGTCTGTACACAGCAACGTTTTTGTCCTTAAACACTGGTTCAACTCAGCAAATGGAACTTTTTTTTTTCTTTAATCTTCTGTATCTCCAGTCATTATGAGATTACGGCTTTTCAGCCTGCAGCCTTAAATAGCTGTAAGGTAAAAACTCGCCATGTAGATTCCATGGAACAGACGCACAAAATATGGTAGTTTCATCATGAAGTACTTTGTAATTTAGAGACAAGCTTGTTGATTACAGTCATTGTTTTTTTCTCTCTCTTGCTTCGCTGTACAGCTGTCATCTTTACGCTTTCAATATGAATTCCATCATTGTAGCTTTGGCAAAATTGTTCGAAATACACCACGGTTGTAGAGAATTCTTAGGCACAGTATTAACTCCCTTTCATTTAGATGTCTTGGCTTTTGAAAATAGGTCAGTGAAGAGGTTTATGAAGTGAACAATCATAGAAAAAATTAAGATACAGTCGTTGCAAAAGACGATCTTATCTCCGCATCTCTTTTACCAACAAAGCTTAGAGTAGAAGCTATTTATTTCCTATTTATACTGCACAGTTTGCGAAGAATTCTTCGAGCGTTGAAATACAATTGTCTAGCGGGTCACGGTCACAACCCTAGTCTCTGTTTTGAAACCCTGGGTCCGAGTGCTGAACTGCACTTTAGATGCAGTCGTCTTGTTTTCCTGCCGCTGCGAACATGATCATCGCGTCCAGCCGTCATATGAGGAAGATTAACCAGGCTTGTTCAGTTCAGTTTGTATGGTGACAAACAGCCTGGCGTTGGCCTCCGCATCTCCTCCTCCCCGCGTGAGTCGGCAGATGTCACAGTTGCTGGTTAATGGCTGACAATCAAATAGAGACACGCTGCTGGCTGAAAGCATTGCGGGGGGAAGGGCCACAGGAGATAGCAAGATTCAATCAATACTGATCCCAGGGATCACTATTGCTGTTTTTTGTTTTGTTTTTTTCTGCGTCTTTTTTTTTTTTTTTCCAAGGATTTGACCCAGTGACCTTTTAGCCCCTGAGGCATCACTCTGGCACCTGTCCCCTTTATTGAATTCATGTACATGGTGTATCTATCGACGGCCACTGTGAGATATTAGCATTTGAATGGCGGAGGCACTGCGGCTCCTTCGGGCTGAGGCGCGCATCGGTTCTAATCACACAGCAGCGACAATCGCGACGCCACCAAACACTCTGACATTGCTAAAGATACAATCGAGCCCTGTTTCTACCTCAAGACTAAAGCTGGGGCAGAAACATTTGCTTCAGACCGTTGAAGGTTCCTGCAGGAAAGTAGTTGATGGTTTATTTAATAAGAAAAGAAAAGAAACAAACTGCAATCAGACGGCAGACAATCAGATGTCAGAGTTGTAATGTGACTGTCAGATTCAACTGATTCCAGTTTTAGAGGCAGGCGAAGGATTCAGCTCAACAGCTTTACCGAGAGCTCCCCCTGGTGGAAGGTTTGTTCGTTATGCACAATCAGGTTCGAGTCTCGACACGTTAATGCAAAATTCAGACCTCAGGTGGAAAAGAATCAATTAATATTTATTTAAAGGAGATAAAAACATATATTAAGAGTTCATATTTTTTAGATTTCAATATTTCAAAGACTGATTTACAGGCAAGGGACAAAGCATATCAAAGAAAGTTGAAGAGAAGCCAAAACTCATTCACTCACACAATACAAAAAAAAAGCATCACATCTGTCCTTTTTGTCAGTTTTTCTGCAACTGTAGCAAGGATTTGTTCCCACATCTGTTCTCTCTTATTAAAGCATTACAGAAATGTAGCTCTGGAAAACTGTAAAGTCATTAAACTGTAGCTCCGTGAATGAAGCCAGAGGCTCCTCTGGTTTTTCATAATCATTTTTACAGACTTCTCTTCAGTCTGCTATTTATTCAGGATCTCAGTCCACTGCAGGTATTTCTTTGTGGCAGGAAAATTGGGGTCTTATCAATAGGTTAACGCTCCGAGAGGAGCTGCACTTGGTTATTAGTTCTCAATCACATTTTCATGTCAAAGCAACTTTTTTTTTTTGTTTTGTTTTTTGTTTCTTCAAGTCAAACGCTCAAATGGATTTAATCTGTCTACTTGTGAAGGGTATAGATTTACTGTTTACAGGAAGACTGACTCGCTTGGGCAAATTTCCTCTGCCACGTCTGCTCCCGTATCCCGCAGACACGGAAATCTGCTGTGACATTTTGAGGTCTCATCGCGTGAGCTTAGGGGGCTTCTGGCTGGACTTCACCACTGAATTTATCTCTGTCAGGTGGACTGTGGAAAAATGATATGATGAGAAATAACAAGATGCCTTCTGCTGTGACAATTGTTGTATGGATTATCTGTATTACTAAAATTCATTTAATAGAATATTTCTGGAAAAAAAAACTTTTTAGGGCTGTGAATTATATCAGGTTATTATTTTGTTTTTATTTTTGTGCTCTTTTCTTTCATTTCCTGGATTTGCTGTAGCAACCTCAGCACACAAGAGATTAAATTTAGAGCAGATTTATTGATAAAGCGAGTATATTAATAATTGTTATTTTAGGAGAGCATGTGATGTGTGGGGGGATAGGGGGGTGGGTCGCGGGGCATGGGGTCTTCATGTGTCTTCAAGTTATCTTTCGAAGTGAAACAAGGCTCTTGTCTTTTACATCTTCTCAGGAAAATCTACCTCTACCTCCAGTATGATGCATCTAACACAGCAAGGGCTCAAGTTACAGTTATGTGGGTACAAAACGAGGGCATGAGGGTGGGCACCAGGGTCCGAAATGAACTTCAGCGTACCAGTTCGGTACTTCAGCTTTAGCGTTTAATCTCACGCCACACAACATCATGTGCAAGTGTTTTTCTGTACGTCAAACACAAACCTGTGGGATATAAATACACAGCGATTCATCCTGTCTGTGAACTCAGGTTCATTTTGGACATTGGGATGCTTTCTCTATTTATCTCTCTGTGCTACAGCTTTGTAACAATTCTGCTGTTTTAGTTCATAAAAGCATCAACAACAGGGAAACTCCAGCTCAACAGCAAACTACTACTTGTACTACATCATGTACTGCTTCTAGTACCACTGTTAGTTCTGCAAGTTTTTATTTTATTTTTCAGTCTGTTCTATTATTGTGTGCTTCTTCATCCTTTTTCTTTTTTTTTTTTATCTATAAGTGATCACGTTTTATTGATGGATGGGATGTTTCCCGGTAACCACACTGAAGTGGCGGTGGGCAATGCAACTATTTTTATTTTGTATTCTTTTTTTTTTCTTTGTTTCTGAATGGTGAAGAGCTATTCTTGCCTATTTACTCATTCTGTGTTTGTGTGAATACTTTTATTTTGAATCTGAAATTAATAAAATATCACCTTTCTCAACCGACAATCTTTCACAGTAATTTGTCTGGGGAAGGGGAGTGTCAGTAAGTCAGTACATTTTATTCATTGATAGAAATTGTCTTTGCAATAGAATGCAATCGTTCAATGTTCAATACTCAAATGCTACGTAAATGTTACATTTTACTACGCTTTACCACTAGGCGGCTCTGAACCTGCAGGATATTAGCTCAGTCATCCTCATCTTATTTACACTATTGGATCTCACTTTATTAATTTATTTTTTCTATATAAATATACACATCATACAAACATACATACATACATACATACATACATACATACATACACATACATACATGCGTGTGTGCGCTTGCGCGCGCGTGGGTTTGTGTATTATGTATATACTATAGTCAGTCTTTTAATATATAATCCACCCAGGTTCCTCATTATGCAACGTGACTCTCGTCTCACGTTGACTGCAGACTTTTCCGAAGCACCGCCCAATTGCAGCGTCTAGAGCTGGGGACCTATCGCGGCCCGGCAAATTTAAAAAACACACGAAATAATTCGAGAACGACCGGGATGGACCGCGCCCACTATTACAGGTCGGCCATACTGCTAAATCCCGCCCCATTTCGATTTTCATTGGCCATGGCGACTTCCTCCTGATGCTTGATTGGTCAGATTATGGGTCAGTGTAAGAGATAGCCAATCATGTACATAGAACGAGCTCTTTCTCATCAAAGCTGGAAACTGCCTCGAAGAGGAGACACGAAAAAAGCCGTGTTCGTGTTTTACCACCATTCGGAAATAGTAAATGACCATAAAGGAGGGAGTTTACTCAAAAGCAACAATGAGACTACGGTCTCAAAAAACCATCACAGCTGGCGCCGAGACGCCGAAGAGCAGCCGCCGACAGACCAGCGAAACACCGAAACAGCCGCGAGTGAAGCTACCGGTAGCTGAAAGCCCGCTTCAGCCACAGGTAACAAAAGACGACGTGAAGAAATTGATGATTGCTTGGATGTGGTTGGCAGTTGTTTCTAGGTATACAGTATTTGTGTGTGTTTGAACACGAGTCCTTCATCTCTAGTGTGATTTTCCGGTGAGTCATAGCTGCCATATAACAACAAACAGTGGCTGTCGTTGGCGACTCGCTTGTTTTATGGCCAATACAACAAAAACAGTTGGACTTCTTAAAGCTCGATATTGGCCTTCAATTATTTTTCCATTAACCAAGTTCCTTTGACTTCAACTTCAAGTCCAAGTCAGCAGGAAGATCCTGGTGTTACAGTGAGTTACGTCTGACTGGCTGCCTGGTGCTACCTACGGAAGCCAATTAGGGACATATGTCTTTCGTAGTCTTGTTTTTCTCGTGTTTCGTTTCCCGACTTTTAACTGAGACAATGCACTCCCGCCAGGATTCTGACATTAAAGCAACCGATATCGCGAAAGAGCCCCCGTCTGACCAATGTTGTCGGATTTAAGAGGCTTTGCCAGTTTCTTCCTACGAAACAGAAGCTTGCAGTGAAGACTTGCTAAATGACTAGCTTAAGTTGGTTGTGTTGGTTTTAAACACCGCCATTCTATATGAGTTCTCCACACGGAACTCCGTTAAGTCTTCATCCGCAACGCCTTCTTGGTGTTTGGGGGCTGAGTAAAACATGAAGAACGCTAGGAAGTCTAGAAAAAAACAGGGTGACGGTGGCATGGTAGTGGGTTTAAAGGTACGCACGTCTTAAATTCATCAAAAAAAAACTTGTGTACTGTGTGTAGTCTGCTGATTAGTTGACAGTAACCGACGAAAATGAAGCCAATGTCAAAGCATTGGCATCAAAACAAGTCATTTTAAAAGTCATACTCATCGTAGTCTAATCTGCCCCCCTAAAAACCTGGATTATAAGAGGCTACTAACAATCTGTCCTCTGACACTGAAAAACATCTTGTTCTAGTGTGGAAGCATTTGTTTTTTTTTCTTGATCAGCTGTTTTCTGCAGCCATGCTGCCTGTGATGCATCATCTTTAGGTCTGCGTGACGTGATGTCTGAGCACCAGTGGATTAAACTGTCCAGCCCAGTTGCACAGGGATGGTGGGAGGCGGGGTGGAGGGTCGCAGAGGAAGTAGGTCATTAGGACACTTGCAGGCATCCTATTTACTCTCCAGCTGGAGTCACATGTGGCCATTCCTCATCTATTATGAGGGCAGTAGTGGACACAATGAGAATGTTTGGTGTCGCAGACTTCACCAGGGACGGCGAGACATAAAATAGCAGTGGACAGAATGGTGCAAGATAGATGCTTTTTTTTTTTTTTTCCAAGTGTGTCCTGTGAAGCTGCTTCATCAAGATTGCACGCAATCAAAAACATTCTCTCACGTGATTGGTAGAGTTCAGTGGTGGGCAAACTTTTTGACTGGTGGGCCACAGCGGGTTGGTAGTTTGCCCATCCATGCCTGGTATAGTTGAACAAATAAAGCCCATTCTAGTATTTTACCTGAAACCCTCTTTGACACTGCTGGATTACACTTGTAGGACTTGAGTACTCATGTAAATCCTTATCTTGAGAAATGATGGGAAGTAGCATTCACTTCAGGATGATTTTTAACTATTTTACATCCAAAAATCTTTGCCTCCCCTTCGTGACACCGAGCATCACTGGTTGGACTTTGGAGTGTCAGATCACCAAATGACACAATATTTCCTCTTCAATTGCACAGAATGAGGAAGCCTCGGGTGGCGAGACGCATCAATCACCCGTTGAGATGCCCAAGGTGACCAGGCGGCTCCTGCCTGCTCGCCGGCTGCGGAAAAGAGCCATGGCTGTTGAAGACAGAGACAGCGGTGAGTTCACCCTGATGGACTTTGTCTTCTGATTTATACCAGATGTGTTTTTTTCTGCTCATCAGTTAGAAAATAATTTGGTCTCTTTCTCTGCTTTAGATTTGGCCTTTCAGACTCCCGCCAGGCCAGTCATGCGTCCCAAGCACGTCCTGTCGGAGATTGACCGCATGACTCCTCGAAATACAACAGCCCGAAACATTTACTCGCCCATTGTGCGATTTGTCACGCCCAGCAAAGAGAGTGCGTACAGCAGCTGTCTTCTGTCTCTTCACCACTGTGTTTTCAATAATGCATGACAAAAAAAAAAACATAGCAAGACACAAGCTACACTGGATAGTGTTTTGTTGACCAGCAGTCCTGATGACATGTCAAATACTTTCTGATCCAAAAATATATTGTGAAACAATTTACTGTAAATATTAACATGTTGTTTTTTTTTGTTTAACCTTGTTCTGATGTTTCATTAATGGGCTGTTTGGCCTTTGTCAGGATCATGAACATGCTCATCATTTTTGTGTGAATATAAAGATTTCTCACAGTTTGTTTGGTTTTCTTCCTGATGTCCAGATGTCAAGTTAACAGAGACTGGAGGCGTGTTGATGAGTCCAGAACAATGTGTGTTTGGTTATGGTTCCATTGACCTTCTGGGCGGAGACGAGGAGGAAGACGTCTTCAACCCGTAAGTGTCCCAGCATAAATAATAATATTATTACAAGACTAATCTGTGCTAACATGAACCTGTGACACATTTGGATTGCATGGCACCAACATGCAGGTTAATGAACAACTTGTTATTAAAGCAAATATGGGGGGAAAAATATGTATATAAATACATATTATTTGTATTTGTATTCTTGACACAGACATGATACCCCTCAAAATAAAATTCTCCAACCTCGTTCTTCACTGACTTTCCACCTGGTTTGGCATTTCTTGATTCCGGGTGCTTCCATCTTTGTGTCTTTATTTAGCTTGAGGTTCATCAAGAACATACCGTCGCAGTCTGACTGCGTCCGACCAGCTCCACGAGACATTCCCCCCAAGACCAGGAGCACCCCAGAGCCCACGCTGGTGGTCGACCTGGTGAGTGTTCGCAGCGGCGCCTCAAGGCACCTCACACTTGCAGTGACATCACATGTTGATGAGTTCTCAGCCACTGAGTTCTCAGCCAGCGGTGGCAGAGCCGGTCCCTCCACCGTGAAACACCGAGTCTTCCTGCCTGTACTTGTGTTCTTGTGCAACGTTTGCAGTTGTATGACAAGTATTGTGGTTGTTTTCTTCAAAACTTTAATCAAACAGAGTTGTGTAGTGTGGTTTTTCTTCTCCCACGTTCAGAGCTGTAACAAATTGTAGTTGAGCACATTTTTTTTTTTTCCCGTCCTTTTAGGAAGAGACCCTGATGCACAGCTCTCTGAGTGTGATCAATGGAGCAGAGCACACCTTCCACACCGTGTTCCAGGACCACCAGTATAAGGTAACCCACTCATAAGCCCCTTTTCCACTGGCCAAAAAACCCCTTTAAACCTGCCAAAAATCTGCAACAATACTGGAACAAAGCTCTGTTTGCATTCGAGGCTGTATTCATTCAGCATGTTGCAGCACCGGCAAGACAGTGAAATTCATGAGCTTCTCAAGTCTCAAGCCCAACAAGAAAGTACACTGGCCACTGTCGCACTCGCTTCCATGTTTCTCTCTATTGTCTACTTCCCTGAATTCTGTTGCACTTCATCAACTTGATCTCAGCGTGATGACGTCAGCAGACACGCAGCAGTTTTGGTCAGTGGGAAAGCGGCCAAATTCCGATGGTTAGCAGGTCGACCCGCGTTAAAAAAAAAAAAGAAAAAACCTGCGTTGATCCGCTAATTTTAGTGGGAAAGAGGCAATAGCGTGTGTGATTGTCAAAAAGTCTAAACAAGTGCAGCACTGATGTTGCGACATCGCTGCCCTCACCGGCAAACCACCGCCGCCTCATCTCGGGCCACTTTATAAACACGACCTCTCCTCCTCCACGTCCAGGTCTACATGATCCTCCGACCTCACGTCACAGAGTTCCTGCAGTCCATGGCCAAAACCTACGAGGTGCGCGCTCTCATCCCGCATCTGGGTTGACTCCAGAATCCTAAAAGAATGTCACTTGACATGTTTCTCCCTGCGGCTCAATTCCATGTGTGCTCAGCTGCTGTTTGTCTTCCGCCACAGCTGTTTGTTTACACATGTGCAAAGAAGGAATACGCAGAGAAGATCCTGAACGTCCTGGACCCGCAGAGAAAACTGTTTAGGTAAGTCTCCTCGAGATCTGCTCCGACGACGAGTGCTGCGTCAGATTTATTGCGCTCTGCCTGCGAGTGTTTGCCTGCTGCTGGTCCCAGCTGTGACCCTCAGGACGCTGCGCAGTGTGTTTGCGGTCCCACTTTTCAGCTGGTCAGTCCGTGCAGGAACACGACGAGTGAATCTAAAATGTATTTCAACTTGGGAGTAGATCAGAATGTGTATAACGAATGGATAACGACACAGAGACGAGATTCAACGATGTAGCCGCTTGCGGAATTGTTACAAATGTTGCCGTTGTGTTTCCTGCTGAACTGTGTGTGTGAATTTCACACATCTTGTTTATTTTTAAGATTCTGTTGATGATGATTAAATGTGCCTGTAACGCTGTCGGCTCAAGACCACAGAAATGTTTCTAGAGCTTTAATAAAAAAAAATGTCCAATGAGGGCTGGACTGCTTTACATTGGCAGGATGAACAGATGACCTTGGATCTACATAGGAATGCTGTGACATTGTGTTGAGAGAGATGCAGCATTCAGCCTACTGTGTTTCTCCCGCAGGCATCGTCTGTATCAGGAGGATTGCGCCTGCGTTCAGGGCCACTACATCAAAGACCTCAGCATCCTGGGGAGGGACTTGGCCAAGACGGTCGTCCTGGACAACGCCCCCCACACGTACCCCTATCACGTAAGCGCCGCCAAGACGCCCTTTCAAAGTGAAATGTTTCACTGCGACTGCGTCAACAGAGAAAATCGAACACACCTTCTCTGTATTAATATTCTTATTGTTGGTCCCCCTGCAGCTGATGAACATGATTCCCGTTAAGAGCTGGTCCGGGGAGCCAGACGACAGAGAACTCCAGAAGCTCATTCCCACTTTGGAGAAGCTCGCAACGGTGGTGAGTCTGTTGCACGAGCGATCAGCACAAAACACTTGAAGCTGCACACACTCTAGGGCAGGCATGGGCAAACTACGGCCCGGGGGCCATATGCAGCCCGTTAAGCTTTTGAATCCGGCCCACCGAACTTGAAGAAAATGTATTAATGGTAAGTTATGAAATAGCTGTATTTCTTCCATTTTTTTCAGTGCTTTAAGAGCAATTTCAATAAAAAGCTAAATACAGTTGGGGCTTCAAAGACACATAGTTTGTTGTAACTGATTTTGTTCATTTTCAACTGACTAAAGCGCTTTTTTTTTCCTACATATCCCATAATAGTTTCCCCTCCTATGAGGTGGGTCACCGAAACACTCCATCCATCTGCTCCTGCTCCGGCCACACTGTCAGATTTTAGAACTCATTGTGACCAACCAGTCAAAAACTTTGCCCACGCCTGCTCTAGTTCCAGTTGTTCTGTCAGTTCAGGCGAACATCTTTTATTTCGGTCTAAATGGCTTTGACAGTTGAAGTGAAACCAACTGCCTCCTGCAACAGTTGACAGGCAGATGCAGGAGCGAGACGCAGCACAACACAGGAAACACGGCACACACCTAAATAACTTTATTGGGTTTATTGGAGATTATTTGTCAAAATAGTCAGCACTCGCACGTGCCCACTTATTGACCGCGTGAGGCAGCGATTCGCTGTTAATTTGTCCCCTAACAGTTGTTGGAAAACAGGACAGGATGAAGCTCAAAGTTTGTGAGGGTTTGATTCTGTCATTATTATTATTCTGTTTTACTATTATTTGAGTTTTTTTCTTTTAGTTTTAAATGTTTTTATTTTCATCACACGCAGCTCACTATCAGGCCCCAATATTATTGTTTATTCATTATTATTTATTCATGCTGAGTGCTGATGTGGCAAAGAACAACACTGGGAGACCATGTGACACTGCTCTGCAGTGTTTGACATGTAACTAATAACTGAAGTCCCATGAATTCTGCTCTGTTTTCCTCTTAGTTTCCAGCACAGTGACGGTTGAAATGATGCTGCTCACATTCAATGAAGGCACCACAGCAAATGTCGTAAAAAGTTTTTTTTTAAAAAAACAAAAAACCTCCCGTTATCGCCGTTCTCACCTTTTAAAAAAAGATATTTGATGTTTGACTTCCATTGTTTGAGGTACAAATCCAGTTGTTCCAGTTGGTCCGGTTCTTGTATAGTTCCGATCAACACGGACGTGTCAGTGGTGGATGAAGCTGCTGGTTATCTCCCGCAGCATCTGCCTGCGCTGCGCTCCTTCCTTCCCGCCGCTCCATCGGCTGCTCCCAACGTCTCCCCTCGTGTTTTTTCAGGAGGATTTTCGGGACGTGCTGAAAAAGAGGAAGGATCACTTCCACCGGCTGCTGTCCGAGGACTAACAGGACTCTTCATTCCACCTCCACCTCCACCACCACCACCCCCACTTCAATTTATCAACCATTTGTGACTTTCCCAGTTCGTGTTCACTCTCTCCATGCTTTGGATGAAAGCAGAATCCAGCTGCAATGAGTCGTCGACCCAAAGCGCGTCGGTGGCTCTGCTCACTCTCCCCAGTCCCTCCGGATGACTTAAAGGACAACATGTTGGTATTTCAAACATTCTCCTGGTCGTTCGTCACCCCCACCCCCACTACAACCACCACCCTCCTCCTCCTAGTCTCATTCCACAATGGGGGCCATAAACTGCACCTCAGTGTATGTGTGTAAATATACAGGATGTGACCTTAATAATGATCTTTTTTATTTTCTTATTTATTATATGCTGCTGATGTTCACTTGTAATCTGTATAGTTTAGATATGACTTTTTAATGCAATAAAATCAACAAAACAGAAAAATAAACTACTCAAAACTTCTTTTACCATGTAGTGTCTCGGGTCTGTGAGAACATGTGTTGTCACTGTGTTTTAAATATTCCATTCAAGAAAGCAGTTGGACTTTTAAGTCCTGTCCTGCCTTTTGAGCAAGAGACAGCCGCCAGCTGTGAATTTCATCAGTTAAGGCACCGCTGGCCACAGAGTGGGATCACATTTGCGGCTCGGCCTCTGACTAATAAGGCTTAACGTGCTGCAGGACCGTGGAGTCTCATCCACTCAGGCTTGTTATCAGAGTTCACTAGTTGTCTTCTCTATCTTAAGTTGCTGTTCATGCAACAGAAATAAAGAAACAAACATGTAATGTGGGTTTTGTTTAACTTTGTAACCTTGTAAAGATTTTTAATGTTCTAAAACAGTAAGTGAAAGTACAATAGTAAAAGTATGTTAAGGAGTCACCAATGTTTTTAGAGATGTGGTGGTTGGTTTCTACTAAATAAGAGTTATGGAATGAGCCTGTCGTGATGTCACAAAGGGCACCAATGACTAACCCTATGCCATCGCCACATGTTAAAAACGTAATTTTGCAAACCTCTATGAATCAATGTGTACAATAAGGGACCTTGTGCTTCAATCTTACTATCACTACTACAATTTGTGGCTACAAAGATTATTGTGGAGTGATCCAGAGCTGCCGACACGGTAGAGAGAAGAGAATCACCGCTTCGTCTAAGACGACGTCATTTGCCATCCTTGGATAAAACCAAGCACTTACTTTTTTGATGAGTTGCCAGAAGAAAGTAGCGTCCACCTTGAAATGGACACCTCAGTACAAAACATTTAGCAGTGGTGAGGTTTAGTGTTCAGGGTAAATGTTTACTGTTCTGTTTGGGCCCAGTGGAGTTTGTGATGGTTGTGATTGCTCATGTAGAATTTGAAGGTAAACTGAGAGAAAGTGCTGCTTCCTCCTCCTCTTCCTCCTTCTGTGGCTGCTGCTCCTGCTTCTCCTGCTTTATTTGCTCCATATGGCGCTTGACATGGTACCCAGCAAAGAGGAGGAGGAGGGAGGGAGGGAGGTTAGGGAAAAAAAGAAACTCCAGAGCAGTGTGGGCGGAGGAAAAGCCTCGTATTTTGTCCGTCCTGAAATTTGATTCAGAAGTTCAGGATCCTGGAAGACAAAAAGCCAGCGGAGCGGAGGGGGAGGGAAGGCAGGCAGACACGGACGGAGGAAGCTTTTTTTTTTTTTTTTTTTTCTAACCCTGGCTGAGAAGACTCTCCAAACACGCTGCGACCGTCGGACCAAAGTAAGTCCAGCAACATGTTTCTAATTGAGCGGAGACTGACCCTGCGTGAAGCTCCGTGAATCCACCTTGGACCCGAGCAGATCCTTCAGTAATTGCCGCTGGATGGCCACTAAAGCTAAGGTTTCACTCTGTCTGACTGCTGCGGTGTCTTTTACGCACGGCTTTACTGCGGGTTCGAGGGCGCGCACGACTCTCTTGATTTGTCTACCGCCAAATTAGGTATTTCCTGCCATTTGGCTCCCGGCAGAACACCTCTGAATGCTTTGCGGCAATTTAGTCGCGATGCACATTTTCTGAAGGATTGGCCTGGCACGGTGTTAAAATGAGTCAGTTGTTATTCCGACACGGGTAGAATCGCGATCCAACTCAAGACATCAACGACCACCGTGATTTATCGCCCCCCTCCCCATGTCCCCAGAAGCCACGAGCGCCCTAATTGCGGTCTATACATGGTAAAGTCCGCATTGTGCACACCGCGCACATTTTGCGTGCTGACTGGCGCGCCAACGGTTGGACGTGCGCCAAAAAACATCCGCTCTGCAGTCAATGAAAGTCTGCGAAATTCTCCCCCACAAGGTCAGGACATTTTACAAACAAACGCACAAAAAAATAAATAGCGCAACTGTCGGTGATTCCTGACCTTTTTTACGCGCCGACGCTGCGGTCCGCAGGGAGGGTCGCTCCGCGGGCTTTAAGCACTTTGTGGCGGGTTGCAAACCTCAGAAGTTCACCCAGATAAAAGAAGTGCCGATGTGCCGCCTCGTGTTAGCTGACCGTTCTCAACCATCACATGTTGACGCCCTGCATACACCCTATATACTTTGGTAAGGTGCAAAAGTAAAGAGCGACTTTACTTGTTGAGGTCAAGCTCACAGTGAAATTTTAGTTTGGTGCGGGAGGTACAGTGCAACATATTCCATGAACAAACCAAACCCATTATTGATGCATTAAGTAGGACAGATGTTTTTCCTTTTTTCCGGGGAGCTTTGTGTGACTGCGTCAAGGTTCAATTCCAGACTCATTGTAGGGTTTTGAAATCACAGTCCTCAAATGAGGCCTTCTGTGGGGTGCCATCATACAAACATCTGCTACAGTGACGACTTGTGCTTCTGTTTTGAAATGATTTATGTGTCATTAACTCTGTTGTGTGAAACAATAGTAACAGGGCTGCTATACTGTAGTATTTCATTTAGCATTAGACAGAAACGGACTAACTGGCTAACTTCATTGAGCCATATATTACTGTTTTAATGGTACAAATTACAATGAAAACACACATGACATAAAATCAATCCTGCAGATTTAAACCCCAGTGTACCAATGTGGTACAATGAAAAGGGGAATTAAACTCTTAGTTCCCACCAGTATTTATTACTGTACAACTGCACACATGAACCTGTGTCAACAGTCAATTCCTACATAGTTCCAGAATACCCTGTACCTCCAACAGAGTAAATAGTCTGGCACTTCTCTCAATGTTCATAGCAATTTTAAGTTAAATCATCACATTGTTCAGCATTTTTTAAGCTTGAATGATTGATTTTGCCTTTGAGGGAACTAGTAGCCCTCCGTGCAAACATATGAGCTGCAGTACTCAGCAGGCAAAAACAATAACAAATGGGGAAAAAAAAATGTTTTCTGCCAAAACTATCCATGTCTTGAGCGTTGGTGGTCACTGCAGTACTTGCAAGAGCCACATGGAGGCCACATTTAGGATAAAATATGTTGTTAAAGACAATTAAGACAAGATTTCCACAGAAACACAACAGCTTAGGTCTATTATCTCCAGACTTGGTTTTGTATTTTGTTCTTTCCTGCGTGATTACGTGGCCATGATATACTTAATTTGGAAGGAGGTATTTTCCTCTCTGAATCTCAGCAACGGTCATGCGGATTACAAAGATGTCATCAGAGTCTCCATTAATACAGGGTTGAGTGGTAAATGGTTGAAACTTGAATTTTGAGTTCCTTGAAACCAGCATCATGACTCAGTGACAGCTTTGAATTTGTTCCCAAACTCTTTTGATTCAGAAAAAAAAGAAAAAGTTCAAATGTGACAAAGGTGCACAGGAAACTGAAAACTAGTAAGAGCTCAATTGAAGACAGGAAATGGCTTTGTTGTGCCGAGTTAACAGGTCCTTTGTCTGGACATCTGTCTGCTCCTGCCAGGCTGAGTGACTATGACCACCCCGGGGCTTCAGGCCGTTAACAGGCAGAAGGCGGAGGAGCTGGACAGCATGAAGGAGTCCATCAGCGACATCATCAACCAGCTCCAGGATATCGACCCCACGAGGCTCTCCTTCTCCCCTTTCCTGGACCTTGACACTCAGATCTCCTTGGCGCCCGTGTCAGACAGTCCCGAGTCGTCAGTGGAGGAGCTGCACTCGTCCTCCCACTCCGTCTCCGGCTCCCAGAACTCCCTTGAACCTGCACCAGCGGCCCAACAGCCAACGAGTGAGTTATAATGTTGGATTTTTTTTATTCTCTAATGTCTGGTGGAGTAAATTAGCAAGCGGAGCTCGAAGCCAGTTAGATGTCCTTAGAGAGTTAGAAAATGACAGATAGAGCAAAACAACACTTGTGTGTCTATTCAAATTTACAGATCATGGAAAAACTGCCGACTTGTGTGCAGTTGGTCTTTTTTTAAATTCATTTAAATAATTTACACAGGCTGGCTGTGGATTTAAGGAGCCAACAGCAAAGCGAAACTCTGCTCGTGAACTGCTGCCACACAGTTGGTCTCTGCGCATGCAGTGGCTGTGGGAATTCAGCATTGACAGGGCATTAGCACAATGCACTGAGGGTCAGAGGTGGCAACAGTGTAGTACAGGCATAAGTACGGATACTTGGGGAACAAAGTACTCTGGTGAAAGTAAAAATACTGATTCAATTCCTTTACTCAAGTAAAAGTAAGGAAGTACAGGTTCTGAAATGTACTTAAGTAAAAAAAAAAAAATGCAGTTAATGAAACAATACATTTGTTGATAATTTTGCAAAAAATAAAATGTTGACAGAATGGGCAGAATAATCTCTGAACCAGATACCATTTTTTAACAGCTTTGGTACTCTCAATACTATTGTTTCCTTTTCTTTTTCAACTGAAGCACAACCAAACTATAATAATCAGTAATAGCTCCACTTCAAGCTACAGCAACAACAACAAGACTTTTAACAGAGCGTGTATCTTTTAAACACTTTAAGACACAAGAGTAACCAGCATGTTTTTCCCAATGTAAGGAGTAGAAAGTACAGATTTTTCCGTTACAAATGTAGGGAGTAACAGTAAAACGTCCTCAGAAGAAGAAATACTCAAGTAAAGTACAGATTTGTGAAAAATCTACTTCAGTACAGTAACAAAGTATGTTCACTTCATGTCTTCCACCTCTGCTGAGGGTAAACTGTGGGGTGGTTTAGGGGGGAATCCGAGGGTCTGATGCAGCCCTCGCTCCCGCTCTCAATACGTTACTTGAGCTCCAGTCCAAACAAAGGAACCCGGCTCACGTTACAGGAGTGATTGATTGGTGTGAATCTGTGTTCCTCGACTGCCCTCAAGTATCTGCCTCTGGCTTCTGCTCCCAACAGGCTGCGCTCCGTGCCACCGGCAGCCCAGCGGGGACCACCTCCCAGACGAGCCACGGGCAGATCGGAGCGAGAAGAGGGAGGAGGCGGGGGAGGGGACGGGGGAGGGTGAGCTCGATCAAAGTGTTTCCAGTCCGACCGCGGCGGCGCGCGACTTGGACGGCGGGACGGAAAAAAAACGAGTTGGCTGTCCGACCGTGGCGGGGGCTCAGGGAGATGTTCCCAACGGCACCGACACGGCGAGGTGGGGTCCGGAGACCACCAACTTGGACTCGGCCGCCAACGAGGAGGGGAGACCCCTGATAGCCCCGCCCCCGGAGAGCGTGGAGCTGGCCGTGTGGAGCCCCGAGGGCGGTGGGGAGCCCGGCCCTGCGGCCCAGGAGGCCTCCCAACAGGGACCCTGCTGCTGCTGCCGCTGCTGCCAGGGCAGCTGCTGCCGGAGCGGCCGGCTCCCAGCTTTCTTCTCCGTCCTGGCCTCGCTGCTCTGCGCTGCTGGCATATTCTACGGACTCTATTTCTACGTCCCCATCAAACCACCCGACTGCCCCGACCCGGCCAGGCGCGTCATGTTCGCCCTCTGCTGCTGCGTGGTGGCAGCCGTCCCGGTCCTGCTCGGTACGACACACACACACACCCCTGCACTCTCACGCTCAGAAAAAACTAAATAAAAACAAAAACAACAACAACAATAAAAAACGCAACTAATGAAATAAAGATTAAGTGAGGATTGTGTTTGTCTGGCCGCCTCGTCTTGGAATGCTTCGCCGTCTCCTGTCCCCTTTAATTTGACGCATACTCGGCAGCAGCTGGAGCAGACGTCTCCCAGGGCCTGGAGAAGGAGAAGCATAATTTCCTTCTCCGGCTTTAAATGGAAAGTATAAAAGGAGTTTGGCTGCGTCTGGCCTCTCTCATGTTTTTGCCCTAATTATCCCTGAGTGTTCTAATAACTTCCCAACCTTTGAAAGCAAAACCAGTGGGGACAGGTGGCAAAATCATCTCAGCTCACAGTGTTCAGACCCGTTTCCTCACCCTTTTTCACCCCCCGATGACACCAAGCTGTATTTGCATGTGTCCATTTCATTTTTCTGCTGGCCGTTGATATATTCAAATGAAGGCAAAGACAAAGCAGCCCTGTGGAAAGATGGCCGAGAATCCAAATCCCTAACTGATGTCGTCTGCTGTGCTTCTCCCCTCCTTTTCGCAGTGATGGTCCTGGGAGCAGTATGCCAGTTCTGCACCGGCTCCCTCGACCTGCAGGAGGCGACGCCCAGAGGACGGTCAGTGCAGCGGCTGTTTGTCACGGCGAGCCTGCAGCTGCTCTTCCTCTACGTCCTCAACCTCGTCACCATGGCCGCTCTGCTGCGTCAGGACCAGCTCAAGTTGGTGCCCATACTGGTGGCCATGTTCATTTTGGGAAGGTGAGCTTTGTCACAGTGTTGTCATCCGTCGGCCTCTGTCTTGTCAAGCACTTAAGCTCCAAAGACAACGCAGACAGTTTTAAACAAATAATGGAAAGGAGCAGGTTCCAGGTTCCAAAACCAGTTCTTAAAAAAGTGAAACCATAACAATAAAAAAACACTCATTTTTTTGTTTTGAAAGTAAGGTAAAAAAAAAAAACAAAAACAAAAAACAACAACAGGCTTATTCCCAGAATAGACCAAACCCTCAATAAACAGCTGAAACAATAAAATGTAATGCATAATTAGGTCAGTTCCACTAGTTTTTAATAAATTATTCTGATTCTGAAAAATATATGTGAAAGTAAATGTTGTACAAATGTGGCTTATGTGATAAAAACAACTTCCGCATCGATTTTATGAGAATAAAAGCACTGACTCACAAGTGCCAATGTGTGAGCTTCACAGTCCCCAGAGCAGCACATGTTAAACATTAAGGCTGTAAAAATACAAACGCTCACAGGCAACCAAACCACTTTTACTCGCAGCTCTTTTAAAACCAGAGAAAACAGAGAACAAAGACAACATCATCTTGCAACCGCATCTGCAGTCATAGCGGTGATTAATATGCACCGTATTCTGCAGCACTACAATTGCATCTATTAATTCCACTTGATTTGAAGGTATTTCACTGAAGTGGTGGAGCTGGCTGTAGGTTCTAGTCAATGACCTCATGACCTCCTCCACAGTCGATCCAGCCGATCCAGAAATGTAGGGACAACATTTAATTCCCATCTGTCCAATAGTTTTTTCATGTGATATTCCGTCTGGTCTGTCTGACCAAAGCGGAGCCGCGACTGACAGAAGGGCTTCGCCATCCCTCGAGCCACACCGCTAGCACGGCTAAAAACAAACCCCACAGCTGTCATTAACAAGGTCACGGAGGAGAGCCTGGCAGTGCGTAGCCGAGCAGTTGAGATCAACCGGAATCCACTCGATCCGCATCCAGTGCACAGTGTATGTGAGGCTTCACTGTTTGCGCTAAAACTGCGTTCAAAGGAGGGAAAAAGCACTGTGAAGTTTAGAAACCGCTGACACAGAGCAAGTGATTCATTTCACAGGAAGAACATAATTAGTTCATAGTTTTGGCTGCGTTAGCGTTCAAGAAAGTTCAGCGACTGCTCGCTGTTGGTGACCTCGTTTGCTTCCTTGTTCGGCTTCAGAACATCTTTGACAGTGATGGGATTCATTTTAGATTCCAGCGCCCCCTGGTTGGTTTGGAAAGACACTCACGCAAACAATATGCAAAAGTGCCAATTTGCTCATCGTGGGTTTTGCGGAGTTCAATTTTTTCAAGGAAACGCAGAGGGACGGAGTGATTGTAGTGCTGCGTTCTGCCGCTGCTCGTGTTTTACAAGTGGAGGAGTGGTTTCACTATTTTTGGAACTCCACTTTTTGGTCTGGGTTAACTGGAACTTTAGGAAACACCCTCTGAGAGAATTGTAAGTTTCTGTCCGAGAGGCCTGAACCTGATCCGACTTCCTGTTTGTGTGCATGCTTTCAACCCCTCTCCAGGCTTGTTTACTGGGTCAGCCTGAACACATGCAGCTCCTGGCGAGGCTTCGGCTCCGGCCTGACTGTCTTCCCGCTCCTCGCCATGGTGGCTCTCAACCTGTTCCTCATATACTCCCTGAATCTCAAGGAGCCACTTTTTGGCTCTCAGGACGTCGTCTATAATCAGGTCACCGCTCCTTCCTTGTCAGGGGAGACATCACAGAGCCCAAGTGGCACACCCGACATCCTGGACGCTAAGTGAGGAGGGGAGCAGCGCTTTCTTCCTCCTCCAGAGGAGGAGATCTTCTCCGAAAATAGGTCATTCCTGTGGTCTGCAGCTGAGCGCAGCGACACATGCTGCAGCTATAACCTTCAAATCAGTGATGGCTTAACTTGTATCTTTAGCCCCTCCTCCTCCTTGGCTTGGACATTTATGTTTTATTGTGGGTTCGTGCTTACTATCTGAAATGCAAGAGCTCTTCCCTGCCATTGGCAGGGGTCGCCTTTGAACAATGCTGTAGTCTTAAAACATTTGTCTTCAAAAGCTATTCCAGTGCCTATATTTAATGTTTGGAACCAAGGACTTCAAGGCTCGTCTCTGGTATGATTATGGCTCTCTTTTTTTTTGACCCGAGCAAATGAAACTTAAGTAGATGGATTTTTATTATTTTAACTTTCCTAAAAGGTTTGTACGAGATGAAGGAAGAATAAAAGCCATTTTTAATAATAAACCTCTTTCCAAGTTTTCGTTTTTTCCCCTCTACTGCTGTCATTTAAAACTTTTGTCGGTTTTTGCCTTGAATGAGCAGCTATTCATGGAAAAGATTTGTGTGTGCGTGCGTTTGTGTGTGTGTGTGTGTGTGTGTGTGTGTGTGTGTGTGTTTCAGCCCTAGGACTGTCATTACATGATGACATGCTCTCCGTGTCTCTGGTTGCTCTCCATCTCCACCCTGCTGGCATCCCGTCTGATGCTGATCACGCTGTCTGGGTTTGCGGCGCAGGACGAGCCCAGAAAACAAAGAGCTAAAGATGGATCTCTGAGCCAACAGGAGATCAAAGTTCTGTCCAAATGACTCTAATTAAAGGCCGTGCCTCATTTGACTGCAGGCACTAATTGCGGGAGAATATACATTTTATGTTCTCAGAAGCTAAGGGTGGGACCGGTATTACTTTCACCACTTTTACTCAAAGAAAGGATACATTTCCACAAAATTGTGTGTCATTAAAGATGTCATAACAATTCCTGCTTTTCTCTGTCTTGCTCCCATCTCATTAAAGTGTGTATTGGGATGGTATTTGCGAAAAAAAAGTGTTCACTTCGAGCAAAGTTTATTTATACGACAGACTCTTTAAGGACAGGTAGATGACTAGCTGTTTTATTTTGAAATGATAAATAGGTTTAAGAGGGAGAAGAGTGAATATGCAACCACAAAATAGCTTACTGTTTGCATACAGATACCTAGAAAGGCATGTATTTGAAATTGTCATTTGAATAACTAATAATCTGATTTTATTTTTTAAATATTATTTGTCAAAACCAGTCTGCTGCTGTCTCCTGGCAACTCCATTCAGAGCCTCACTGAATGCAGCAGTCGTGGTTTCGTTTCTGTCTGCACCATGCATACTATTCAAAACCTGTTTGAAAAATTACCTACATGGAGATGCACAATTGTGTTTCGGTTTTTCTTTCCATCCAGATTTTGAGCTGAACTCGACTATTGGTCTTGAACTATAACATTTTAAAGAAACTACTGTTTTCTCAAAGGTCCCCTCTGTTAGCTTCGCCACTTTCATCACGAGAAAGAAAATGCAGCCAGGGAATTGCACCACAAATCTGAGAGAAAGACACAACGGCTTTATGTGTTTTCACACTGACTGATATCAAAAGTATATTTTATCAGTGCATTTGTGAGTGTATTTAAGTGCTTACAACAGACAATAAGAATGCAACTCAACCGGTAAATCCAGTCACCTACTTTAGTCTAATTACCCAGTTCAGACAAACTGAACTATAAGTGTTATTTCTAGCGACCAACGTGAGTCCAAATATTGTGGATGTGCCTCCATGATGTGCTCTCAAAAGCTCACTAGCTCCTCAAAAGCCAAACTGACAGATATTTATAGTTCAATAATCCTGATCTGTTATTACCACATAGCTCAGAATTTTACCCTGTGACAGTTGTACCACTGGATTGCTCTCATAGAACCTCGCTAATTCAACTTTACGCAGTTTTTTTTGTTTGTTTTTTTAATGTTGTTTCATTTTAATTCCCTTGATGTTTAAACATTGCTGTCAAAACTCCTCTATTCCTTCAAAACAGGTTTTATTAAGACTTTGTATGAATACAGATCTTTAAAACATGCTTGCTCACAATTGCTGCAAGTTTTCTTTTAATGTTTTCCTTTGAGTTCAGCTCATTCGATGACCTGACTTTACCTGACTCACTCTTCGTACAACCTTTTGCGAATTAACCTGGAAAACATCTGGACCAAATTTTCAACTTTGCAGCAGCGACCTCTGGTGCACGAAGTCATATGTGCACGGGAAGCAGCACTTTGACGTAATCAAAATCTCAAAGATGGCGGCGTTGGTTGGTAGGTAATGTTTTGACTAAAAACGATTACGGTTTTATCGTCAAATTCTTTCTTACGCACTTATGTCGGTCTGGGTATGTTTATGAGAATTTAAACGAATGTGCACCGTCCCCTTGTATATCATGTGGGTCATCGTATTTCCAACTTAAAGTGAGTGCGCACACTGACCTTGCTCCTTCAGTGTTAGCATTGGGGTGCTAACCAGGTTAGCTACCCGGTGATTCTCCTGCATGAGCTGCAGCTGCAGTGCCAGTCTCAGCGAAGTGCCACATTTTCCCGGGACAAGACATCATAGACGTACTGTGAACTGACCTGAGCGCCAGATGTTTGGTTATAATGTAACGACATTTTATTTAACGTTACCTAAGTTAGCACTGTTGTACGTCATTAGCCAGAGAGGGACACACGCAGGAGGGGGTTTGCTATTGAAACGAAATTCTCCACCAACATAATGCACCACTCAAGCCAGGGTGGTTTGCAACTCTGTGCTGCCAAATGCAAGTGTTTTAAAATGTCTTATAAGTAAGCGGGTTTTTTTTTTTTTTTTAAACACTATGAATGTGTAAAGATTTCTATTGAGCAGAGGAACTCAAAATAAATCCCTGTGTTTTCTAGCGCCTCGCCTGGCCATGTTCGGCTGCTTCTCAACAAGGTAAGGAGGTGTTACACCATGTTGTTAGCGGTCACACAGCTGCTTAAGCACTTTAGCAATTACAAATAGTTTTATGTATCCCTTTAAATAAAATGAAAGTCCAAGTAGAAAAATTCGGTTACCGAGTGTGACATATGCACAACATGTTACTTCAACATCACTCGGCTAATTCAGATAATACAAAACATGCTAATTATTTCCGTTGTTTCTGTATCTAACGACTTATTGCCCCTCCTGACTTTGATTAAAAAAAAAAAAACAGCCAGTTGCTCTGAAGCTTTGAGGTTCGAATTTTGATTGCAATTGAAGATGATTAGTCTCAAAGTAGCAGCAGCGGCAGCATAAGACAAAGAATGAGAATAATGTGACTTCTGCTGATGGAGGAGATAAACTGGAGGCAGTCTGTCTTCAGAAGCGAGTGCTGAAATCTCTGCGTGTGACAGGCTGTGCAGTCTTTCTTTTGGCAGTAGGTCCTCTCAGCATATTTGCACAAACTCAGTCAGTCTCATCCGCTCACATTGTTATCAAGTTTCGGATCCTTGGCGAACCGTTGTACTCCACAGTAGAATTTTCTGAATCTGTCCATCACTCACATCTCCTTGAAATCTCACTTTCTGTTTCTGTTGTTGTGTTTTTGTCGAATGGAACATTCAGCACACAGCAACGTTGTAATTCAGATATAAAAACACCATCTCTCCTACACTAATGGATAACTTGGATACACTTTCTCCCGTCAACTGGTGATTTCTCTGTCTGATCTGTGCCCTTTTCAACAGACCCATTTCTGCATTCGCTCTTCAGCAGAAGAGTCTGCACAGCAGCGCTAAGAGCGAGAATACGTCCACAAGGTGAGTTTGCCAATCAGCACTCTACGACTGCTGCTGGCTCTCTGTAAGCCTTCTGCACATGGTGATGATCCTCTCCCTCCATCCCTCTGTCGCAGTGTGGTTCCCATCAGAGAGAAGAGCACAGCAGTGGCAGCAGCCAAGCCAGCAGCTGTAGCCAGCAGCAAGGGCGAGTATGTCATCACCAAGCTGGACGACTTGGTGAACTGGGCACGCAGGGTGAGTGCATGAGCATGTCGAGCTGTGAAGACCATGGTATGTAGAGCTTCTGGCGTCCCCTCACTGGTAGCACAGAGAACCAATTCTAAACTCCGCTAACCCATCAGGAAAAAAAAGATAGTCTTTAGTCTTAAAAAAAAAAAAAAAGGCTGTGACTGTGGTTTGCATGTTTTACTGCTTTTCAAGTTGTTTCTAAGTTAATGTTGTTGACTTTTGTAAATGTAGAATTCCCCTGCTTTTGATCCATTAGTAATGTGACAGCTCTTTTTTAGCAGTTGTTGGAAAATTCATTAATGTCTGCATTTTTATTAGTGTTGTTAAAATGAACACTTCCAATTACGGAGATGTTTCTCTCTTGGTTATTTATATGATTCAACTGCCTACAAGCTGTCAGCTTTATTGAATATGAGGGAATCGCTGAGAATAGTTGGAGATGCAACACTTAATGTAACATTTTGTAATGAAAATCCTGAAAATCCTGACCAAAACCCACAAAGACCAATTGCTTGTGTTTTTTTTAAAGCATTGTAAGGAACAAAATTTTCTCTTCTTTTTGTTAATGTTATTTCAAGGACGCTGCCCTGCAGGTGTTCTGTTGTGCTAACCCTGCTCTGCTTCCCCTCAGAGCTCTTTGTGGCCAATGACCTTTGGCCTGGCCTGCTGTGCCGTGGAGATGATGCACATGGCGGCACCCCGTTACGACATGGACCGCTTCGGCGTCGTCTTCCGAGCCAGTCCCCGACAGGCTGACGTCATGATTGTGGCCGGAACGCTGACCAACAAGATGGCTCCAGCCCTGCGCAAGGTCAGAACAGGGACGGGATGTACTGGCATGATCAGCATCTTACCTTTTAAAGTCATCCAAGTAGTGACACTTCAAGAAAAGCAGCAACTCACTGTCTGAAGTTTGGTTCAGACGTGCATGTCTGCAGGAGGGGAACTCTGGGAACAGTATAGCTTTCTAAATTCTGCCTGGATTAGGACCAACCTGTCGACGGATCACTCGATCGGCATGAAGCCTCCTTTCAGCTGAAAGGACAGATTAGCTCTCAGTCACTTATTATGAAAGAGTTATTGAACTGCGTTGTCTGCTCCAACAGGTGTACGACCAGATGCCCGAACCCAGATACGTCATCTCAATGGGAAGGTAAGTCAACTCAAGAAGCGGCTTGCCTCAGCAGTATTTTTTTTTTTGTCTGATTTCATCTTCAGAACTAGGATGCAACATCCATTTAGGTGTAGAAGCCCATCGTAACCTGCGTCAGATATTTCTTTTCAAATCCAGTCCAGTCTGAGAGAGAGCAATAAATAAGTCCAAGCATTATGCAATGGCCATTCTGGTTTGTTTTGGGTTATTTGTTTTTTTTTTATCTGAGACTGAGGCAGTTTTAAAGCTGCAGCACAGAGTTGGTGCTGCTAAAAACAAGCGGTGAACAGAAAAGAGAACAAGATTTAGTTTAATTTCATACTTTGTTGGCGTTGCTGAAGGAAGAGTTATTGTGATTTGTCTGACTCACCACCTTCTCCGTGTCTTCAAAATGAATTGTACCCTCCATCACTCGTCTTCCCAGCTGTGCTAACGGAGGAGGCTACTACCACTACTCCTACGCTGTCGTCAGAGGCTGTGACCGAATTGTACCAGTGGACATTTATGTTCCAGGTAAAGTTTAACACTAAATGCAGACTCATGAAATGTATAGGTTCAAGATATATAATTATTCATTGTGGATCTACATACTTACACTTAATGCCAATACTGTAATTATTTTGGTCCTATCTAAAGGTCCTAGTTGTACAGAAGACCTTTTAGCATGTGTGAGACAATTTTCCAATTTTGCCACTCTGTCGACATCAGCAATGTTGAAGTGGACCCTAAAAACATAATCCAAAATGAAGACTTGTCCTCGTAGTGGGAGTTTCCATCTCTGTTTCTTAAATAATTTTGTCTACCGGTATTTAATTAATAAGTAAAGTTACATATTTATGACATGGGGGAAAAAAAAGGTTTTCCCTGCAGGCCTTTGCCTTACTAAGTACACTGACCGCTGCGTTCCCCCGTCAGGGTGCCCCCCCACTGCAGAGGCTCTCCTCTACGGGACTTTACAGCTGCAGAGGAAGATCAAGCGTGAGAAGAAAATGAGGATCTGGTATCGGAAGTGAACATGTCCATGTATGTGTGTGTGTGTAATGTAAATCATGTATTTCTGCTTTCATTTGGAGCGCGGCTCCTCCTCTACATAGAGCTCCAGCAACTCAATAAACTCATGGTTATACTTTAGACACGATCCACTGTTGCTTTTTTCAACCCCACCCCAGAGACAACATGTAAACCATTCTCCCAAGGTCTTTGTTTGTATCAGACTAGTCAGACCACCGCTTACTGTAATTTAATTCCAGTGTTTCTGTATTCAGGGGTTGTAACAGAGTTTTTGATTCTTTACTCTGTTTGAAGTCCTCATCCAGATGTTTCTGTAAGATAAGAGTCTTCTTTCATTATCTTATTAGAACTTGAATAAAATGGAACTCAATGAAAACTCAACGTTCCAAGATCCAGTGTCTTTCTTGTCACTGTAAATGTTAGTGGTGTGCTTGAGCCACCAGGGGGCTCCTGTCGCTGTCGCTCCCTACAATTGAGCTGTCCATGTTCTGCATATGAGAGATGAAGCAAATTCCTGTTCTGAAGTAGCTGAGGCTGATATAACTGCTTTTAGATTTTCTCTGAATCTGACGCATTGATGCCAACTGTTTATTTTTTAATTTAATGTTCACTTGAAAGACCCCTATTACATTAAATTCATGCTCCCAGCATTTTCTAACTTCATGCCTCCAGGCTGTCAGTGAGTGCCCTAAAAATGAGAAAAGTTCATCTGCTATTTTTCCCCTCTAAAATAAATGATTAAACATAGTCATGGTTTATGTGAAGTTCTGAAAATAGTTGTAATATGGGTCATTGAGCCCTGACGACATGATACTTCAAGGTCAAGGTTAATCTGAACTCCTCCAGTTATGTGTAGAAAAAAAGCATCCTCTGTGACATGCAACCATTGTTTTAAATCAAGTGAATTCAGATTTTTTTCAACTTTCATTTTTCTGTGCACCATTGAGAAGATGGTCAGATCAGCAATAGATGACCCTTGGCGAGTGTTTGGTCTCAAAATATCGAAACTAATTTACTCTTTGGCAGGACTGTGGAAATTTATCTCTACGATGGGCAGGCAGTTGGAAGTGGAGATTGTTGGCTGGGCTCGCTTCCATGCATTGCACTGGCTTCTGAAGCCAGGCTGCCTCCCTGTAGAGGCTGGCTGGGTGCAGGGGAAGGAGAAGTCCCCAGCTGAGTGCCAGTGTGTTGAAATCCAACCTACTTGTGACTCCAAGGGTGTCACAACTAATTTATTGCCAGAATTAGAACTTGTGACAATACATCTGCTTTAATCGACCGCTGCAATGAACACAGAGTTAAACCCAAGGTGAAGCAGGAATTTTCTGATTTTTCTGTATTTGTGTCCTCATACATAGTCCTGAGATCTGGGTGTAGTGTTGGGGTTTCCAGATGCATGTGTTATATAATTACCAGAAAAATGCCGTGTCAACCCGTTCCGTCAGCTCCTTCTTGCGATCTCAGGTGTGGCGTTTAATTTTGCCTGCTCACGTTTCATTTTTCGATGAGACCGTAGACATTAGTCATGCGTTCCCAATTCAGACCCGAGGTCGGCCAGCTGCTGTGGATTCCCACCTGACTGTTGCGTCATCCATCCATCTAATGATTAATGAGTCGTGGCCAGGTGCTAACACATTCCCACGTGTGTAGATAGCGCTCTCCACTATCTCCAACCATAGATCCAACCAGACCACTCTGAGTCGAGGGAATGTGTAACTGCCACCCTATTGCTTCAGAGCCGGAGCTTTAACATGCAAGGGTACATTTCAACTGTATTTCGCAGCCATGCATGTTTGTGAGATTTTGTACCACGCACAATGTTTCCAAAAGCACACAGCTGCCATGCACCAATTTGCCATTTCATGGATGAATTCCAAATAGGGCAACATTCATGTGTCCTTTTAGGAGACATGCAGACTGCAAACCAAGCCCCGAGGCTTCAAGTGTCTCTATAGCAAAAAGTGTTTCTAAGCTTATTTTACATATTAGATTCAGCAAAGATGATTGTTGAAAATGTTTCTGAAGAGACTGCTTGTAGTGGGCAGCTGCACCAAATAATAATTAATAAACAATATTAAATTAGTAATAAAGAAATTCATGTTGGTGACAACCAACATGTGGGTAAAACCCAGAAATAAAACATCAGCTACCCTTTTTAAACTTAAAATATTGCTGTCCTTGTACATGGTACAATGACAAAGTCATTCATTACCAACCAGAGGTACGGACTGCAAAACTAAATACAGTCAATATGTAACAAAGCACGGTGGAACATTGCCACAGTGGAAAGTTTCATGTGTCTCATGATTTTTCACTTTGGACCATTTGTTTGTACTGCACACTGTGTGTGTAATGTGTGATGAAGAGAGACAGTCTTCAGGTATAACTTTAAGAGCACAGATCTAAGCTCCACCTTGCAGGGTTGAGGGAATATATTTGCACAAGATGTAAATTTTCACATGATCACGTGCTAACTGAAGATAAAGCCCCTGAAAGACTCCAGTGGATATTCCCCAGTGAAGTGTACAAGAAGTAATGTTAAAATACATTATGTAACATTTTAAAGTTCTTCTATTTGCAGAAAATAAAAAACATATTATAATTATATATAATATCATAATTTTAATGTAAGGTCCCCAAAAAAACCTTGAACAGCTGTGTCTTCATTTGCTAATTTATAACTACATAATGGGCAGGTTCACTTCTAAGGAGATGGTTATATTGCATCTCTCTCTTGCCCTCTAATATGAACGTTTTCACCCATACTAATTAAAATAGTCATATTGACCAAATTCCATCATGTGAAACCACTAGAACAAAAACAGCAAACAACTTGTATGTATGAACTCAGACAGAGGTGAATTTATTGAAACATGAGCCACAGTGAAACAAAGTGATGAGAAGGTCCGAGAGGTGGTTTAAAAAGTTTCATAACGGTAAAAAAACAGAAACAAATAAAACTCTTTGTGATGAGAAATTACTGCTTGACGATGGTGGGAGTGATCATCTTGTTGAAGGAATAGTATTTGCATTCGCCGGGCGGTGCGATGTCCATGGTGGTGGTGCTGATGTTCTCCTTCTTGAAGCCGGCTTGGAGCAGATGAGGCACCTGGGACTCCTGAGAATCATTGACAGACGATGTGAGGCGGCTTGCACGCTTTATCTCCTCAAGCCCGTTTATCATTTACCTTGAAATAATCACGGGGTACAGGTTGCACCCAGCTGACCTTAATGAGACTGAGCAATCGGTGCTGCGCTTTACATTGGTGTGTATGAATGAATAATTGAAGACCGGTCACATGCACCAGCTGGTGAATGTAGACGGTATGACTGACATAAAGTCACTTATGCTGCTGTCATAAGTCCATCATCAACTCCTCCCGCGCAGTCAAACAGCGTGATGCACAGCTCAGACGTACCTCAAACATCTTCTCGATGTTGTCGTACTTGGTCTTGAGCAGCTCGCCCCAGGAGGTGAGGTTGCAGTAGGTGAGGACGCCGCCGGTCTTCAGGAGCCTGTGAGCGTGACCCTGCAACCCAACAGCGATCGCTGATCAGTCGGCCGCTTGCTCCTGTCAGCGCTCTGGTATCAAAAGAATTCTACCCTTCTCCTAAAATCCATAATATTCATCACTAATGAATGTTTGCCCGCACAACTCAAATTTCCATATTTTTCGTTGATCCTCCGTCTGAATGTTAATCTCTTGAAAAAGTAAAAATAAAACTGGAAACAAGAAATCTGTTACACTGTTGTGTAATAGTTTTACCATCCTACCTTGATAAAGTCAAACTGGTGAGTGTGCCATGTTTCCTCTGACAGAGGGTATGTGTCATACAGGATACCTAGAGAGCAGAGCAGAAAACACATTTCCATGAATATTGTGGTATTTTGTGTAAATGTACGCTCGCAATTTAGGTTGAAAGGTTCTTGTCAACATGTTTTTGATTTACGTTTATTTACACAAATTTGATCAGAATCTCTCTGACTGAATATCTGGTTGAATTTCTCACCATCGAAGTGGTTGTCAGGCAGGGTTGGAACCACTTCCTCCCAGAGGCCCTTCAGAGGGACGATCTGCGAAAACACAGAGGGTGAACTCACTTTGTGTATCTTGTGTCCATTTCAACAGTAAACTAGGCCAACGTACGCTGTCATCATAAACACACGGCAGGTCGTAAATGTTTTTATTCCGCCTACCTTGTGTGGCTGAGACTTGGCCCAGTTCTCCAGTCGGGCAAAGACGCCATCGTTGCACTCGATGATCCAGTGCTCCTCGATGGGGAAGGACTCAATCTTGGTTGCAGCGATGGCCATACCAAAACCGATCTCCAGAACCCGACCACCTGCAGCCACGAAAACACAACAGTTCAAGCATCATTGATTCTGTTCTGCTGGTCTGATTCCAAGAAGAGATCAGCTTTGTGTTTTTTTTGCAGATGACAGGCTGTAGTTATTGCATCTTAACTTGTAGTCTAAGTTGTGTTATCTGTTCAGTTTGCGAACTGTTTGATCAACAATCCAATGCAGGGAAGCCCGAATGTATTTATAACCAGGAAAGTCTATACTAACTCTCACTCAAGTATTTGTACTTTTTAGTTCATTGTGTAAAATAAGCTTTGAATTGCGGGTCCAGTGTTGTGCGCACATTGTCGGGGTACATGTGTGCTTGTGTGCGAGCTTGTGCGAATCAGTCTATTTTCACACAGCAGATTTAACTGCTGCCCCATGCAGACCTGTTGGCTGGTTTCCCTGAGTCGTGGAACAGCTGCTGTAGTATTCAGAGATCTGAGCACTGGTGCTGCTCACACTCCCACACATGTCCCAGTGACAAATGTGACGCTGCGTAAACATCCATTCATTTCTCAAAAAAACAAAAAAAAAACAACAAAAAGCAAAAGTAAACAAAGAAAAAACAAGGGTTGACTACTTGGTTTGATCGAGTAAAAGAATATGCTATCCAAGTCTGATGTTTTATGCACCCCCACATTTGCCAAATTCTTGCATTAAAAATAAATAATGACGTTTTTAGTGGCTTATTGTACTGTGCACTGAGGACAAGCTCTTTATATAACAATTTTATAAATACTTACTTACTTTACTTTACTTATTTAGTGTCACTATGACATTAAAAACACACAAGGGTTAACTCATGTTGACTCCAAATCATTGTTTTAGAGGCAGCCATTTTTTTATTTTATTTTTTTACCTTTTGAGGACGCAACGGTGGAGAGAGAGTGCATGTACGGGGTCTCCCAGCGCTCCATGACGGGCTTCCCCATGATCTCGAGGTGAGTGTCGGTCTCATTGTAGCCGGCGCCCGCGTCGTGCCAGGACGACTTGCAGTCCTCTCCCTTGGAGAAGATGGGCTGAGCAGTGCTGGTCATGTTGAGGGCTGTTTGGTTGTCGAACAGGCGGTTCTGGTGATCGATGTTGACAGGCTGCGTCTCCACACAGAAGAGGGTGGAAGGTGAGGGCCGGAGGTTTATAAGGGGGTCCAGAAGTGCTGACACGGCAGGAGGTCCGCCAGGGGTCAACAAGCTCTCCCCTGCCAGTGCGAAGGAAATGTAACGCCAAAGATCATCTCGAAACAGGATGATTCACCCAGAGGTGAAGAACGGTGACGACGAGATCGCCGGATGAACGGCGGTGATATCACAGTGACAGTTAAATATCGAAGTTAGAATGGATGGATCGTGATGAAACATTGGGGTTGGTACTAGATACCACGTGACCAGATGACAATTTCGTCTCTTCCAGAGCTGGGAATATTGCTGAGTTTTCCACCTCATCCTGCACTCGTGTAGTCCGGGGCTAACTGCATGCCCCGATTTATTGTGTACTCGTGTACAGCCTCGCGGTGTGATGAGGTCACAGTGGTTGCTTCTTAAACTCATATTTATACCTGGTCTTGAAGTGTAATAAAATAAGTAAAGAAAAACTACTGGCCTCTTCTTCACACAGCTACTTGCATCTCCATGTAATCTTACATTAAAATTAAAATGTTAAATTTCATAGAACTTACAAACAAACACTTTCAGTCTTTCTAAACATGGCAATTGGGACATGGCAAACATATACGTGTACAATATATATACATTTTAAAAAGAAGAATTCAAACTGCTTGAGCGCTAGCCTCCCTCACACAGCATGCATTATAAAATAAAATAAAATAAATCTACGATATTGGCACTTTCTCTTGCTCTCTTAACTGTTTCTGTCTGGTGGGATGACTGGCCAAGTGAAATAATAGAGGGATATACAAAACTGCTTTCATAATAATTTAAAATATCTGTTTTATAATCAATGTCTCATCAATAATACTTCATGTTTTTTGTTTTTTAAATTATTTAACAGTATGATGTTTCAAAAGCAAAAGCTGCTGACGTTGCTACAAAGTCCAAAGTAATTATCTCGTATTGTCACCAGAGTGAATGCTCCTGTTTGGTAGCTGCCCTCTTAGACCATCTTGCTTTCCTTATTAGTTAAGTCTCTGACTCGCAATAATAAACCTAAATTCCCTGTAAAACGAAGATGAAAGCAGCAACGTCTCCACCTATTGGTCAGCTATAGTATGGCTTAACTTCCCTCCTTTCATGCGTTTATATAAAACGTTTGGTAAAGCAAAGTCATGACATTTTTATACACTTTGTACCATATTTACCAGTGTGACATCTGTCTATCTGATCAGCATGGTTTCACTAAGGCATTTCAATGCTGCAAGAGGTGAGTGAACCGCCAATACAGATTTTTATACTCCGGACGATATTGTCAGTGGAGCTGCGGTTGAAACATTGCACCGGCTCAATATAGAACCAGATGTACAACATTTTGGAAACAAATCGAGGAACTGAATATGGAACATAGCAAGACATCAGTAGATACATCAAGGCTAGTAACTAAAAGATCTAGCAAATTCATAATTCAGTCTGTCTGCAATATCATATTACATGCTTTATAGAAGCCTCAATCATTTCAAGAAATGCGCTCATGAGTAGGATCAACAACAACTGGGTAAGTGCTGACACTTTTCCTATATCTTCCTTTGTCAATGTCACCTATAGACTTTTATGTGATTTGTGACGGCAGAAAAAAGACATGAAAAACATCTGATAACCTTCACAGCCTCTCAGCCCTGGTTACCCATCAACCACTTCAGGCCCATTAGGTGAGTGAGATTAGCTTCTCAGTGAGGGCCCTCATCAAGTTGCAGATTTCCATCCACCTACTGCTCTCACACAAGGCTCTCCACTCACACTGCCTTTGAATGATACTCGTTTCCATGGGAGCTCACATTTGTGCCGCGAGCACAGCTCTCTGACACAGGAAGCAATTCGATTTTTACGCCTTTTCTGCAGGTCTACAACGCTGCCACGTTACATGGCTCAATCACAAACCTTTTGATAAAATTTAGATGTAGGAAATGTCCCACTTTGGAAATATTAGTATTCAATTGCAAAACTCCCCAGGGGGATGAGAGCAAAACCTAAATGGGAGCATTTTCAGTAATTTCAGTTACTAAACTTTGAACTATTTCAGTTCAATTGATACATAATGGAGATTATAAAATATCGCATGGCTTCCAGTACCATATACTATCATTGTGAGACCAGTCCTCAAAAGATTAACTGGTTACCAGAGGTAAATCTTTTTTTTTTTTTTTTGAACTTCAAAATTGCAAGTGTTCACATTCATATTGTGGTGCATGTAAATTATCTTTGGTTTCATTCAGGGCAGTAACAACATACCTTGTCAGACTCTGTTAAAATGCTGCTAAAACAATTGGTGACTTCTAATAATCAGAATCAAAGTGCAGTGGAGATATTCTGAAGGTAAGCCTGATACTATAATCCTTGTTTTGGTTATCAGTTGTCAAGGGTCAGAGTTCCCCGTGTGTTTTTCAGTTCACCCTCCAATCAGGTTTTATGGACAAAAATAACTCTAAATAAATTACAATTTGACTAAAATCTCTGTGACCTCTGGGCCTACACACAATTGTTTATCAGAAAGTAACAAAAACTTGAGGCAAAGCGCTGTGAACTGAAAAGTTATGCAATACTGTAGAAAGAGTTCTGATAAAGAAAAATGTCACTCCTCTAAATCAATGTATAGAATTAGCATACTATACTCTTATGTTGCCAAGTAGTTTGGTATCTATATAATGCACTCATGGTGGGGGGTAAAGAAAGGACAAACAGATATCACTGCCCTGTGTACGTCACTTAACTTTTTTAGACTCCACTCTCGTATCACAGTATCTATCTGGTATCGGACTGGAGGCACAAACAATGTGTGAGAAGAATTCTTCAGAAGAGTTTTTCGAATTCTCTGGGAACATTTCAATATTCTGTTCTGCAGCTAACACAAATGCACAAGGAAAAAGAAATCAGCTTAAACATGTTTTTTAGAATTTCATTGTATACTAAAAGCTGCATGTGCAAACACCACACACTCTAAACTAAACAGGGTCAAATAACATAATACTATGGCGCTTGTCTCCAGAGAAAGTAGAAAGGAACACTCTGTCCTAAATGAGGAATCTGAGGGGGTCACCGGATGTTTAAAGGTGCAGTGGTAGTGAAGACACACCAAGTCAGCAATTCATCAAAAGTTGGACATGGCATAGAATTAACTTTGGTTGTGAACCAGTTTTTCTCCTCCATTATTCTCAGATAGTGCAAGGTGCTCAGTCATACAGAATTCAGAGACAAAACACACTACATCCATCCTCCATGGGAAAACCTTTTAGTGCTTTTAACTACTGGAAAATATTTTTAACTTTGTGAAATTATAAACCCATATAGTTAAATGTTGTGGTTAAAGTGATTTTGTACAGAGCCAAAACTTGTGTAGACTTTGATCAGTGCATCATTTATGCCAAGAAAAGAAACCAGACATAGCTGACTTTTTTTAATGAGACATTCTAATAATTATTACAAAGACAATGCAGCTAACTATCTTTGGTTGGTTGCGCAAATCCTGCTGTTGTCTCCTTGTTCACACCATCATGCCCAAACTGAGCGCATAAGTAACACACTTGTACATCCTGCCTGCAGCCAGATGTAAGTTCATCTTGCCTGCTTTGTCACATGTGGAAGCTAATCATCTGATTTGCAGTGCAATTCAGAGAGGCAAGAGGGTGCTGTTTTTTAATCTCTTTAACTATTCAGTTTGAAACGAGTTGTTATTGTTGTTATTGTGAGCTGTAATACAATAACACAGGATTTTGAAACACACTTTGAAATGGAAATTGTAAGATATTTTGGAACACAGTAAAGATTTTCACTGAGTTCAAGTTGCAAACAAGGAAAATGCTGAAGTGACTTTCCACGTAAATGTTAAATGTTAAATTTCAGCCGTAAAACTTAAAACATTGCTCAGAAAAAAAAGGGGGGGCGGTGTCAATACAAATATGAATATTTGGATCTGTGTGTATGAGCTGTGTGATAAATAAAATAGTGTCATTGACTTGAAGTGAGCTGCTTAATGCTTCAGGGACTGCTATTAGAGGAAGGTAACCGTTCTGCTTTATGTTGACGAGGGGTCACTATTCTTTAATAGACCCAATCACCAACATCTAAAAATTTCTATTTTGATTGTCTCCAGTCCCGGCGGAGACGTCGATAAATGTGGTATGCTGGTGTGTGACCTCAATTTGCCCTAGAAAACTCTATCAGAGAGACACAGAATGAGATTGTAAATTGACAATCATAGTACCTACAGGGAGGTCCTTGTGTAAGCTCAGGGGATAGGATAGAATGTGTGCTTCCATTTTTAGTGCTGATTAGTGCTACAATCACTGCTAAGAAGTTGTACATTTTTTGAACATTGGTTAAAGAAACGCTGTGTTGTTTTTGTGCCCTACAGCCATAGTCCCAATGTCATCTTTATGATTTGTTGACATGCAACAGGGAGGGTGTCACCCCTGGCACTGGCACAGCGCCACTGCCTGGCCTGGTATAGGACTATATAGCTGTAGTTGCCGGCCCAGACATGTATATGTATATAAATAAATGATGTTGTATAATTATACCCCAAATTATAATAAATTCCATTAGACTTAAATGGACTGCTATTGCTACTGTCCATATGAAAAGAGTTTCCTTCAGCTCTCCTCCGGTCTCCTTTGCACTTCTGCCCTCGTGGACATCCGAAGATCAGTGAGTTAGGTCCTCACAGCCCGATAGGAGCTGTTGCGTGCGTGTTGCCAAAAAAGCGAGGCATGTTCGAGCAAAGTTACACAGTCCTATAACAGAGAGCAGCCAAGCGCGCTGTGTCAAGCCTCTTACACACTGTCTTATTGGAGGCGGCTGTGTTTAATCTCCGCTGTGCTGTTGCCGTTCTGTGAGAATGGCGCAGTCCCAACATGGGTCTGATGGGATCCTGCTAGTGCGAGTGATAGAAATCAGAGCGGGGTCGGAGCAGCACCTGTGTATGAGGAAATGCTGGTATGCTGGGATGGCTGTGTGATGCTATTTGTGCATGAGACCTGCTGCTGTGGGAGAGTTAAACTGTAACAGTGGGGTGGAGGGGTGCTAGACTGACCAGCTTGAGTGTTGTAAAGAGAGAAGTCATAGTGGACTGGGGATGTGAAGAGCTCCTTCTACGAACTGAGGAGGACAAAGTTACCTGTGCTTTCCTTGAAATGATGAACATGATTGGTGCAAAAAACAGTTAAACCACAAAAATCACACGAATGTTGACGCTGCCGTCATCACACGCCCTTGCAGATCTGAATCCAGAACGTCGGCTACGCTGTGTATAATCACACTGTGGCTTGGCAATACGTTGGCTCTGGTGTTTCTGAGAGTAAACTCAACCTCTGTTGTAACAATGTGGAGGAATTTTTCTGTGTATGTGGCTACTGCAACATATGTCAGTAAATTTGTGTTTTTGCCATTTGTAATTGATGTTACATGATCCTATAAGAGAAGCTTTACTTCTTGGTATCAGTAGAGGCTGATCATGAGTGTTTTCCCCACAGGGTTACACAATTATGACTAACTTCAGGATGACGTTTAAAAGAATAGTATTCTTGAAACCACAAGAAGTGTCTTCACAGACTTTATCTTTTTAAAACAGAAAATACATGTTAATGTGCAGGGGAAAAAAATCTGTACTTTATCATTCAAATATCCCTATTTGATCTGTGTCACATGTCATTTATGTAGACTATAAGTGGTGTAATCTAACAATGGCTCAAATCATGCAGTTAAGTGTGTATATTCATATTCTATGAATATTATATTCAATTATTTTGCAGATAATGTGCCAAGAGCAGAAAAATTCATGAAAATTCATTTTTCGTATTAAACGTGGGTATCCAATAGCATTCTGATAGTTCTTTGATGTGGTTGTAGTTAGAAGAGGGAGTGCGGACTGGTTGGTTGTAATGTGCCTTTAAAGGCTGCTGCCCCCTGCAGCGTCGTCATTGCGCAGAACAGTTTGAACCAAAAAGCGGAGTGACCTTCCTCTTCCCTCAGTCTGAGAGGGGCAGCACTGAAGCAAAACGCCGGTCGCATCGCCTGCACTCCCCCGCCTTAGACTCAGAAATGAACAACAACTTAGTCGGAGATGAGATCGGGTAAGAGCCACTTTGCGATTCCACCGCTGGCACATGGCAGGGCTGTTAACTTGCGAGAAGGCGCTGCCTTGGCGAGCTGTCATTTGACAGCTAGCCGCCGTAGCTAGTACGCTAGGCTAACCACAGCAAGTTAGCGAGAATGGCTCGCCCGAAGAGAGGCGGAAAAAAGTGAAAGTAGTCGTGGAAGTTGAACAATTGTCAGTGTCATTGCTTGGGACAGGGTGAAGCCGCTGTGTTGTGGTCTGTCGTCCAGCTTGTCGCCGCAACGGGCGGCAGTCTAGTTAGTTAATTTAGTTGTGTGTTGAGTTAGCTCGGAGCGATGCTGCTATCGTAGCTAGCGCTTGCCAGCGAGGCGAAACTCCCTCCTCTACTCGGCTGGTGCGAGGACATTTAGCGGGCACCGCTAGAGACCCGAGCATCCTCGACTGCAGCAACTACCCTCGCACTCTGTCACAGGCGCCGCCGCTCACAGCGTGAAGCAAACAATTGACCAACTGGCTCGAATAATTTAGCTCTAATATTAGTTCCACTTAAAGTCGCTTTTGCACCCACGGCGCGAGTTCGCTGCGCCGAAAGCCGCCGCGATCCGAGCGGTCGCCCTCCTCTCCTCTCCTCTCCTCTCCTCTTCTCTTCTCTTCTCTTCTCTTCTCTTCTCTCCTCTCCTCCACTCGTCCACGGCACCAATATACTCGTGGTTGCAGTGATGAAGACCGCACCGTTTATAGATCGGCTGATGCTGCCCTCTGAGTCAGTTTTTGTGTGTGCGTGTGTGTGTTTCAGCTGAGCGTTGTATTAGCTTTGCTAAACGCTACGGCTCCGTCCCGGCATGACTTACGTGGCAGGAGGTTCATAAAAGACCATTTATTGCAGAAGCCGCAGCATTCAGAACGAGGGGAACCAAAGTGACAAGCATGACTGTGACTCGCTTCTGAACGCGGGTCACAAATAAGAGGGGGTATTTAAGCAGGGAGTGCATGCATATCAAACCCAGGCTGCAACAGCTTTGGTTGCAGCGTTGCCTCATGTTGTGTAATGTCTGTGTACTTGGCTGTTTAGTCAGCTGGAGCGGCGCTGGCTCCAACACTGCGCTCACTCTTCTGCACCAACACGGCTGTGCCTTTCGTCTTTGAAGGCCTTTTTTTTGGAGGGGGGATTGACAGCATTATCCCGTGCTGAATATCATTTTTTTCACTCCCCCCCGAACGTCATATTATTATGGTCACGATGCTTGCAATGCAGCGTATGGTTTACACAATGTCTGACTTTAATGGCATGGCATCTACTCTCGACAGGAAACTTTTCGTGGGTGGATTGGACTGGAGCACCACACAAGGTAAGTTTCACCATTTAACCCTGCCAGCGCTGCTATTTCATGCACAGAGGTGCCTGGTAGGAAAGAGGGATTGATTTTTGCTGGTTGTTGGGAAGTTGTTTGGTTGGTTGGTTTTTTACAAACTACAAATATTAAGGACACATTTTTCTCTGAAGAGACACAGAGCAGAGCTGCACACAGCATATGTATCTGTGTGCGTTTTGTATGAAATTGCCGTATCGTGATGTGGACTGCGATGATTAAAATGATTCCTTAATGTCTCTCCCGTCATCGATCAAGCAGTCATTTGTATTTATTTGATGTAATGATTCATACCTCAGTTTTTCTGTCGTCTGGGTTACACTTTTGCTCGTGTGTCTGTATTAGGATGCAGATAGTCTTGTCAGAGTCTTGCCTAAAGTTATACTCTGATACAAAAAGTGTGGACAACAAATGTTTTTACATAGACACACAATGGCTTCATAACAACACAGTGTTTTTCATCTTTGTTGGGCTTCAGGCAGTCGGACTGTTCTTGCAAATCCAGTTTAGTGTAATGCAAATGTGGTGACATTACGTTAAGTGGACATTGTACTCCACTCTTGGGTACGGACAAATGAAGTAATTCTAAAAAATCAGGTGTCGCAACCTGGCTCATAATTTGAAACATTTCAAAACATGAAGCGGTGGAATACCTGTGCACGCAGCCTTTCTGAGGCTCTGTGCAGAACATTCGTGCAAATACGTCTCCAAAGTGTCTTTCACACAGTGTTTGCCGAGACTTCTGGTCGCCTCAAGTGCACTTTCGCGTCACTGTTCAGTACAATTTAACGTGATTTTCTCGCGTGTATTTTCTCTGCTTGTAAATTGCGCAATCGGTGTCCTCGGATGTTGTGTTTTCATTCAGACCCGCACAGAGATGGTCTTGCTTGTTTGAAGCATTTCACTCGCTCACGCTCGGTTGATTGTTGTGTAACTTTGCACAAGGGCTTGCCTGTGTTAACAGCCCTGTTAACATTAGTATCTGAACCACAGTGCCGTGTAACTCTCGACTTGAATCCCGGGCAATTGCCTTCAGGCTCCCCAGCCATGAGAACGGGGAATAATCATAACTCCTAAGTGAGTCCTCATTTGTTCAAACTTGCAGGCCTTTCTGCTGTGGGTGTGTACTGGCGTCGTCGTAGATGAGTATACATGAGGTGCCAAACATTTTTAATATGGATCAGCGCTCGTGTGCCTTTTTAATTTTCTCCTGTGTGACTTAAAGGTCCTAATATTATGCAAAATTCAGATTACCAGCATTAACTCAGAATAATGTCTGACCCAGTCTGCCAGTGAACTCCCTAGAAATGAGGAAAGGCTTTTGTCTGCGTCCTTAGCCTGCACTGGCTGTCAGAAAATGTGAACCAAAAGCACCAGGAGGAGGATAGAAATGTGTGTATCTGCAGGAGGTTGTAAACACAAGGTTAATGATGCTGTTTTCTGGATATGCATGCACTTTCTGCGTAAATTTGCCTAATATTACCTTTCAGTGTGATGGTTCCCTGTTTCTGTTGTTTCAAATGATAACATTTAGTTAAAGATTGCCAATGTTTGGTTTTAAAGCAAAATAACCTGCAAAGTTCAGTCTGTACTCTGATGAAATGGCCTGTTTTAAGTCCAAGTTGCGTCAATAAGATAGGATAGTAATCAGAAATCTTCATGAGAAGCTATTGCTTTGTGTGCCGAGTAGACTGGAGGCTTCACCTAATTTCACTGTCACGTGCAGCATCGCTCTTGAGTTTGCCACGTATTCTTACGCGCCCGCACTGCTCTGCCATGTCTTCTCTGTGTTTTCTCAGAGACGCTGAGAAACTACTTCTCGCAGTATGGGGAGGTCGTAGATTGTGTCATCATGAAGGACAAAACGACAAACCAGTCAAGAGGCTTCGGCTTTGTCAAATTCAAAGACCCCAATTGTGTCCGGACAGTACTGGAGACAAAGCCGCACAATCTGGATGGAAGAAATGTAAGTGTGTTCACATCAAAGGAGCAGTTAGTTTAATCAATCTGGGAATCTGCAGCCTTTTTGTGTGAGCAGTGTCAAAACCCTCATCCTTTATTTCCTCCCTCAAAAGGTTAGCAGTCTTTTCAGTGTTCAGACAGGTTTTTTTTTTAAGTTCTTCTACACCAATCTTTCTGCATATGTGGATTTCTGCCAGACTGATATTTGTCTACCTGACAAGACTTACCTGTTTGAAGTCAAATTCGCAGACGTGGTTGCTGCACTTGGATTTTTATGAAAGAGCTGAAAAGAAATGTGGTGGTCTCTCTCATCGCATTAAATGATCTCGGCCACGTGCTCAGATAAATGAATGAACGTCACTCAATGTTGCATTACCGAATAAGGCGGGGCCAATCTGCCGTAATGGCTTCCATGCTGAAGATCACTTGAAGGTGCCTCTTGTGTCAAGCTGTTTCTCTGTGTTTGCTATCAGATTGACCCGAAGCCGTGCACTCCCCGAGGAATGCAACCTGAAAAGTCTCGAAACAAGGAGGGCTGGGTAAGAAGAATCTGATTTCTGTGCAGGAGGCTAAGTTTGATTTGTTGATGCTGGACTGATATGCAGGCCGTTAGCCGCCCCCATCCCCTCCTCTGTAGGTCATATTCCTGTTTAGGCCATGGGAAGTCCTTGAGCTTTATTATGAAAAAAACACCTTAAATTTAACCTGAATCTAGTATGAATGACTGGGATTATTCTCAAGGCGCTGACCATGTCAGTCAATATCTAATACTGTCAATAGTCATAAGTCATAGACATGTTTCATCTTGACAACTCTTGCAATTGCATGATAACATTCCCACTACTGTTTTTAACTTGAAAATGAAGATGAAGTATATGCTTTTATTATGCTTATTAAATGAGTTGTAAAGGTTCTTGCAGTGGGAAAAAAACACTGTCAGTACAGTTATTTCAGCTGAAATACATCGCCAATGATCGGCGTGTTTTTTCTTTAAGCATAGACATAAATATGAAAAATAAAGTCCTTATCAGGATGAAATGATATTCACATCCTGAGTTTAAAACTTGAGATTTTTCAAAAATGTGAAAACGTACATTTGTTGAACCATTAAAACACAGACATTGTGCTTAAAATAGAGGACTGATAAATTATTTCAAATTAAAAGCTTTAATAATAACCTTATGATGAGTTTCTTTACAAGAATCTCTGAAACAAAGACACCAGCTGGTGAAACATACAGACAATGCCGTGAAATTCCAACCACTTCTGGGAATCCACTCGATGTGTGTCTTCTGGAAGACACAAATGCAATGCTCAGCTGTCTGCGGCAGTGAGCACCATCATCATTTTTTACCTCTAGTACGTTATTTTTACAACCGTGGAAAGCAATGACATTGACGCTGATATCCAATTCATTGTCGAGCACTAATGATTTTAGTCGATGGCTCAGAATTTTTATGAGCTGCATAATCTTAGCCCTCAAGTGAGTCTCGTCCTTCACTCGCAGTCATTTAGGCAGCGCTTGGTGCTTTATTACCAAGCAGAAGATGCACTTGTTGAAGTCTTTATTGTTACAAGGCATCTCTGGCTTTTACAACACCAGTGCAACGCAGAGCAGCGACGCAGTGCCTAGTGGCTGTGATGAAGTGCAGGAAGCCACGCTCTCCGATGTGTGGAGGCTCGTGTTTGCACTGACATGACATGTTAAGAATTATACCCCAGGGCAAGAGGAGAACCTAATTTCTTCTGCAGTGTCTGAATAGATGATGACAAACTGCCCCCCTCCAAGAGTGATCCTCTAACGCACGCTGAAATCCATACACTCCCTGTTTTCTTTCAGAAGGGCAGCAAAGCTGATAGCAATAAATCAAAGAAGATATTTGTAGGTGGAATCCCTCATAACTGCGGCGAGCCTGAACTCAGGGACTATTTCAATAGATTCGGAGTGGTGAGTATTTCTACTGTTAGGATATGACGTCAGTTTCTATTTTTTTTTGATGATGATGATTGTCATGATGATGACATTGTCATAGTTCAGTATTGCTATCGTTAAAGTGTAAATTCCACACTTAAATAGCTGCATTTATTTTTATTTTTGCCCTAATATAGAAAAATAATGTTTAATCTATCTATAAAGGGACCCTGTCTGTTTTTCTAAATGGAGCCACTGTTTCTCTTTGTCCCATTCAAGGTCACAGAGGTGGTAATGATCTATGATGCGGAGAAGCAGAGGCCCCGAGGTAAAAGCTGATCCCGTTTTCTCTCTCCCTCTTCATACCTTACCATCTTAAATCTCATGACAAACTATTCTGGCCCAAAGAGAAAAGGACCATCCACCCTCAGACAGTCACGTTCATTTAAACATTGCTGACCATATTGTGATTAATGTGTGAGGTCAAGTCGTATGACAAAAAACAACAACAACAAAAGACAAAGCATGTTTAACCAAAAGCCATAACATACATCACATCTCATAGCATTCTGATGGCAAAATAAACTGTGCGGTGTGATTCTAGTGTCTTCCCATTGGACACCATTAATTCTTAATCCTCAAATTCATTCGTCTTTTTTTTGTGTGCAATTCAGTAAATTGCACAATAGACGCTGGCTGAAATTCATGTCTTGGCATGCGGGCAGGATGAAATCTAATAATTGTGTGCTGAAATGGCAGACTGATGCAGTGTCCTTGACGTCCTTGAGTAAAACTGAAGCTGCTGGAGTCTGTTGTTTTTGTTATAATATTAGTTTCTTTTAGGCAGATGTCCTTTTTAAAAAAAAAAAAATAAATAAAAAAAAAAAAGCTTAGTCTAAAAAGCCACAAATAGTCATCCGCAAGACTTGCTGACTGAGCAGGCGTTCTTGATGGGGTGATTTCTGATTACGGCGACGCTACATTTTCACAACACGGGCCCTGCTATTGTGTAATTCCGAGGTTAGCTTTTCCTGCTCAGAAAAACGTTCAAATTTGTCCAGTGATGCAGTAGCAATCTCAGACTCAAGGTCATGATGGCTGATCTGCTAAACGGGTGGAGTTACATATTTAAATGGTCAGTCGCCTCGCTTTAGTTCTCCCGTTTGTAGCGGCCGTTCTGGAATTTTGTACAGTATTTTAATTGGTTCACATGAGGCTTCAGCCGTCTGAAGAACCAGTGGAATCTTAATTGCTGTCGCCAATGTTGAGGGGTTGTTAAGACTCACTGACTCATCGCTGACACAGACACAAGTGAGCTTCATTTTATTTATTTATTTATTTTTTAAATAGTCCACACATTTCACAATGACACCTGGACTTTGTGTAAACACAAGACTGGGCATATTAATTGACTTGCAGCCTCAATGAACAGAACAAAACAAGTCACCCTTCAATAGAAGTCTTTCATCAAATTGTCTCCACAAACGCCTAGCCCAGGCTTCAACGTTCACATCCTTTTTGTGTCTGGTTACATCGCTCTCTCTCACATGCACACATGTACATACACACACACACACACACACATACATGCACACTCACGCACGTATGAAAAGAAAATATTAACATTCTCCTGTAATCTCAAGTTTGCCAACATTTTGAGATATAAAAATAATGTCAGACCACTTCAAAGGGTTTGTCATTTTTATTGTGATTGGCCTCCTGGTTACTCTTTGAAAATTCTGGGGAAGGTGGGGGGATAATTTCTGAGCAATTTCCCAGCAATGAGTCGTAACACCCTGCGATCTATGGTCCATATCCGAGCCCGACTTTCAGTTCACCTGAAAGAAGTTGTTTGCCCTGGAAAGCTTTCGGAAGGGTCTAGTGAAGGGTTAGTCAATGAAAACGCAGGCTGCAGGAGAGCACGCAGGCTGCTGGAAAGTAGGTGCTCCAAATACTGGACTTTTCTTACGACATGTATGTGACACAATGAGCACAGTTGGAGTATTTGAGGGAAAAGTCTGTCCTTGGAAGAGGCTGGTCTCCGCCCAGAGGCTGGAGGTGGATGTGACATTGTTTTCAGAGGAACAATAGAATCATCTCATTTTTGGGGGCTCTTGTTCTTTGCTATTTTCGAAGTCCCTCCAACTTATCTGCTTCAGGAAGGGATGACAGGACTTAAAACTGTTACAAAAAGTTTACCCCAACCCAGAGTTTTTCATTTTGAACATGAATAGTCTCCCAGGACTCAGAGTCCATGTGGCTGGTGCTCTCATGTCTGACGCTGCCTGCTGAGTGACAGGCTCAACTGTTTCTGTCCTATATAGCATCTATGCACTGGCCACTGACCCAAAGTTTGCATTCCTGCTCCTCCCTCTTTAAAGCCCTGGTCATTCTCTATTGGGGGAAACCCAGAATAGTTTGTCAGTGGAATTTACCATGAATTTATTTATTGTGCCAGTAACCCTATCAAATGATCTTTCATAGAATTATAACAGCTTCTTTTACCAAAACCGTTTTGGAACATTGGAATAAGTTTTCTTTACCTTGATTTAGATGTAATCAATGTACTGTATGTATCTTAAATGGCATAGTATGTGTTTTTCCATATGTAGAAATTTAAGTCTTTTTGTAAGTAAGCCCTTTCTATTTTTCTTTCTTCTGTCCCCCTCTCCCTGTGAATGGTTTGAATGTGATTAACAGTGTCTTTTAAGATTTGTCTTTTCTCCTTTAGGTTACTGTGCGTTGACTGGTAGCACAGAGGTACAGGCCAAAAGTGAAAGCACACAATTATTTTACTCAAGCGGAATGGGGTGTGCACAAAGTTGCGTCAAAGGGAAACGTTATGAAAGCCAGACGATAAGAGTAGACTTGCCACAGAATGCCATTTCAATTGACGAGAGTTGCTTCCTAATAGATAATAGTTGCTATAGACTGTTGAAAAAAAAAAAAAGAGGAATAAATTGAATGTATCTAATTTAGCCAGAAAACTTATGTTCATATGCGTTCATGTTATTTTTTCTTTTTCTAGATTTTGATTGAGGACAGTGTCATTGACAGATGTTATTAATAGCAATAGATCACGAGGCGAGGGATTGGTTGGCACGGCGGTCAGGGTCTCAGAAGCATTGGTAGTCTTGTAGGACATTTAATTGGATTCAGGTTAGGTCCCCAAGTAGGCTCGTACAGGCAACCCAATTCTGCCACCGCCCAAAGTTAATCAAATTGAAAGTAGATCACTGTCTGCCTGCCTGCCAACAGTCTGAAGGGTCCCGGTGCAGATGGGTGATGAAGTTGACCGCACAGTTGTTCGCAAGTCGTAGTCGCTTGTAGTCTAGGTGAACTTTGTATATCCCCCATGAGAACTCTTGATTAAAAAATGCACACCTCTTCACTTTGAGAAACCCGATCATGGCCTTTATCTGTGTGTCACCTCTGTGAACGATACTTTACTAGTCCATTTTAGGCTTATCCAGCTGACTCAAAAGTAAAAAAAATAAAACAATAATAATAATTGAATTTGGGAAAGCTTGGAGAAAGCTTTAGGCATTATACAATTTGTGTTTCTACATATTTTTGTGATGCATTAACAATGGCTGCTGCGAGTGTGTGCTCCACAGCAATATACCAGGGGACGGATCAAGCTGGGGTTTGGATGAAACTGCATGAAGCAGCAAAGTAGTCTTGGTGTATTTGACATTTTAATTTGACGTTAAATGGTGGGAAATGGTGACGACCTTGTTTCTAATGCAAATATTTTCCAGTAAATCAAATATTAACATGAGTAGTTTTGACATAAATCTATTAAGCAGCTCTTAGTTGTCGTCTGCAAAAAAACCCAACTGTTTTTAGTCTTTAAGACTTTTTGAATGATTTGTCTTGTATTGCACATATGCGACATCCTCCAAACCCCAGGGGCCTCTTGCTCAGTCTTGACGGATCCCCCACACTGCTAAAGCCCAATACTGTTCTTCATCTTGTGTTGTCACAACCCTCCCCCTCCCTGCTACCTTGATTCACTCTTGGTCGTTGGCTAGGTTTTGGATTTATTACTTTCGAGGCCGAACAATCAGTGGACCAGGCTGTCAACATGCATTTTCACGACATCATGGGCAAAAAAGTGTGTAGTTGTAGTTTTATTTTACCCATAAAGTCAAGCAGAGTCTTGGGCGACAGTAGAAGTTTGAGATGATTTCTGCGTTAGGTTCACACATTTGTCACCGTGACATCATGTTGGGCCAAATCAATGTATTCCTGTAGTTTGCTCTCAACGCATACAACCTCACACTCACCGATTTTGGCTTTGGAGAAGTACGATGATCGTCACAAATGCAATCAAACCTCAGCGTTTATTGTCACCCAAGGCTTTGTTTAAACTGACCACTCCTTTAGGATGTGACTGACTGCGCAGCAAGTGCATCAAACTGATTAGGAAAGAATAAATGTCTGCCTTAAGGCATTAAGTAATATTTAGTAATTCTGTTTGTATTTAAAGATGATTTAAACATGAGCCACCTAAAGGATTGGTCCCATCAGTTGTTTTCTTTTGTTTTTTTTTTGTTTGGTTTTTTTTGTATGTATGTTTTTATTGGCAGGTCACTTACACGTCAACTCCTTCCTTTTTTTCTTTTAAAAGTTAAAGAAAAGCTGAAGTCAGTGACCTCAATCAATGAATCTCCATACTGTGTCTGTCACTTCTCTCGGAAAACAATCAAACGGCCCCTCTAATTTTCCCGGGGATGATAAATTTGCCTCGCCGTAGCTGATGCATGCGACTGGGTAACGTTTGCGCTGTCTTGGTGCGTTTTGCCAGATGGACAAACGCAAATACGATTCCGAATTTAACGTCAGGTAAGCCGTCCATCCAGGCAGAAAGAGTCGGCTCACTCTGGTGTTTATTTCCACGCGCACCTTCAACCTTCTGGCATCCCTTCCACTGTTTTGTTGCATGTGGCAAACACGGCCCACCTGGCGGCTCAGCTGAGTCAAACAAACCATTTAGAAATCGCTGCGCTCCCGTAAAAATAAAAGTCCTACTTGGTACATATCTGTGAAAATCTGCTCCTGGCACTTTCCTGCCTCCAATCGCACTTTTTAAGCTTTGGTTCATTAACAACCCCTCCTGTTCCCAATAGACGTTTTGTAATTAGCTGCTTTTAAACCGCTCTACGGCATTACCAGGAGAGAGACGACTCTTCTTTTCGCCTTACATGCTGACATTTACAATGTGTCGGCAAAAAAAGCTATTACACTAGCTATATGGTCAATGTATATATGGGCTGTATCATTTGTTGTGTCCATAATTTATACATCTTTTATCAATAGACAATGATCTTCTTATCACACATGATTGCTTGTTAGACGAGTCATTGAAATCTCAGTGCTGGTTACTGTAGAGATCCTTTAAATCCTGCTCACCCTGTATACTCAACCCGCACTCTCCCCAGTGATATGCTCCCCCTTTGACTTTGCCTTGATTTCCAGCAGGAATCAAAGATGGACCTAATCCAGTGTTCTTGACTTGACATTACCTCACGGTGGGACTTGAGGGAGGCGGGGAGACATGAGTTACAAAATTAGAAATTGGAGCACATCAAACTGTGGAGCAAATCCCCATTCTGCTGCTGGGGACCAAACAGAAGTCATGGTATCCATCACCACTAGGTGTGATGCCCACGGGAGAAAGTGCTCAGGTAGCCGCTAGCGGCAGCGGGCGCGCCGCCGGAAACATGTGCATGTAATTAGGTCGACAGAGAAGGAAGAGGGGAGCTGGGGAAGGTGGCAACACCTGAAAGCAGGCTGGGCTTTGTGATTGGTTCTCCTCCCGCAAGGTGACCCCAATAACTCAAGCCCTCAGTCTATTTCTGGTCGGCCCCCTTAGTCTCAGCCTGTTTCTTTGCTCTGGTTATCTGCTGCTAGCTTTGCTTGGTTACAGGACGGAAAGTTTTGTTTTTGGGACAACAACTTTTTTTTTACCAATGTTTGTTTTGCCAAGGCACCGGGTTGTTCCAGCAACGGCTGACCTATACAAAGAACATCAAACTTGCTGTTCAGGCCAAGTAAATCACAGACTGTGGGAACCTTCTTCACGATTTAAAAAAAAAACAAACAAAAAACCCCAAAATCCTACTAGTATATGAGATATTAAGCGTTCTCTTGGAGGCCCCTGACGTATTTGGATCAAAGAGCTGGTCACCTGAACTCCATCACTGAATGATTTTTCCCCACTCTTGACACAGTATGAAGATTCACTTTTTTCTCTTTTTTCTTTTTCTTTTCTTTTTTTTTTTTATTTACTGAAACTACTGTTTGTGTTCGATCTGCATGTTTGCCTTCTATATTCTGTTAGAACTCAGATACAGATTTGTTTTGACTTCCATTTACCCCTAAAACTTATTCCAAATAAAATATAAATGAGATTCTTTATTAGCGTTAGTTGGAGAAAGGTAAGTCATAACCTTTCTTTAGAAGTCTTTAACATATATTGGGCATTGCAATAAAAAAAAAAAATGTTTCTCAGGTACACGTTAAAAGTTTGTGATGTGGAGATGATGCATTTTTATTTAAAAAAAAAAATGCATTATTAACTGTAATATGATTATTTTTAGAGCAAGATTACCTCTGGTTAATTAGTACCTGGGACACATCCGTAAAACTTAGCACTCTTCTAGCTACAAAGTAATATTTAACACAGTGGCCCCCTTCTTCTTTTTTTTTCTTTTTTTAAATAGACCTTATGTGGAAAATTCAAAACTGGCCCAAAATGTTGAGCTTTTAAATTATGAGTGGCAGGAAAGGGCTGTCTAGGTGAGGGGACCTCATGGACCTTTTACTGGTGTTGCCAAATGAGCCCATGTCGTCCCTTTGTCCAGGTGGAAGTAAAGAAGGCGGAGCCTCGCGACAGCAAAGCCCCTGGACAGCTCGGTCCTGGCCAATGGGTGCCCAGGGGCATCTTGAGCGCAGCTAATGGTTGGACAACACAACCTGCCCAGGGCTGGCAGCAGCCTTATGGGCCACAGGGTGAGTGGGAGCATCTGTGTAGAACGTTTGAAGATGCTCGAACTGAATTCTGTGAACACTTAACGTCAAACAACCGTATCAACTTGTTCTTCTTCTCTCCTTCAAGGAGTGTGGGTGTCGACTACGGGCCAGCCCATAGGTGTGTCTCCTTTTGATCAATATATATGATATATATTTTATCTTCATTCACACTTTAGCCAGTGGCATGTTTCCCAGCATTACGCATGAATGAAATTGGTCAATTATTCCGAATGCGCTGGAAGCTCCTTGTCTCTCAAGGCATGAACGTGCACTCAGTGGCGCAGCTCAGTGGGATGGCGATGGTTAGCGGCACATGTTATCACTGACTCATAATGGCTGAAGCTGCTGATAATTTGCCGTCTGAGACAGATGGCAGCCTTGAATAGAATCCAGTCTCCCTCTGCTATTGGTCATCCTCCATTTCATGTCGGCGTCTGCGGGTCGAGCTGAAAGGCTCGCTGCTGCAGCGTCAGCGCCGCGCTCGCTTCAGTCGGCCCCGCGTCAGGAAGTCCCGCCAAGCCCCACTTTTCTCAGCCTTATGGGAAAGGAGTTTAGCTGCGTGCTGACTGAGAAGTGGCAGATTTGTAGAGAGAGATATACAGTGCAGGTGGATGGGATTGACGGCATAGGTGTGATTGCACAAAGCACGTGTGTTCCGATGTCACGACAGACGGTACAAAACAGGTGTGTTGTGTGTCGGAGCAGGCGGCTACGGACCCCCGTTGTCTGCGGGCCGAGGGACGCCGACGCAACCTCCGTCGCCTTTCAACGCATTCCTGGTCACGACCCCGGCGGGCAGCTTCGCTGCACCTCAGGGCTACCATCAGCAGGGCTACAGCACGGCACCTCAGTTTGGTCAGTAATACTAATGTGCTTGTTCATTGCAATTTAGAACAGTCCGAACTTTAATGGATCAAGTGTGTAATTTTTGCAGATTTTGAACATTTATTTGAACAGTATTTAGCTCTTTATTGAAATGACTCCTAAAACACTGAAAAAATGGATGAAATGCAGCTATTTTATGACTACATCTAGTCTACGACTATATATATAGTCGTAGACTAGATTAAAAAGCCTAACGGGCCACATATGGTCCCCGGGCCGTAGTTTACCCATGCAGAAGGCATATAAGTTCTTCCCCAATACAGGGGGGAAAAATCTCAATGTTTTCTCCCATTTAAAGGAACATTTTTAAGTTGAATACATTAAATATGTGTTGATTGAATCTATGTCAGGTTTTGGAGGCAACATGGCTGCAGTTAGGGAGGAACCTCCGTCTTATCAGAGACCGCCAGCTTTTCTCAGAAAGCTGATGGTGAGGGTCCTAGCTGCTGCTTTCAAAGCAGCCGCTACATTGCATCATGCTACTCGAAAGACAAGAGAAAGGTCAAAAAAAAAAAAAAAAAATAAATGTAAGAGAACGCCTGTGTCCCTTTTTTTTTTTACCATGTGGCCAAGTAAAGGTCACAGAAATGAGGTCAGAGTTTGTGTCCGGGGTCGTCGTACGTCAGGAGCCGCCCCTGATACGTGATCTTCGCTTCTTGACCTTTCCCTTTGCACTCTCCCAACAGGTTACACTTTTGGCACACCCCAAGCAGACCAGTACGCTCCACAAGTTCCTCCCCCGCCCACCACTCCGGGAACAGCCCCCCTCGGTTTTGCACCTGCCACCACACCAACTCAGGACTTGAGCAAGGCTCCCACTGGGCAGCCCGAATTCCCGTATAGCCAGTATGGTAAGGAAAGCCTTGTCGCGTCAAGCGGCTTGCCGCCCTTTTCGGTGCCTTGTTCTCCGTACCCTCCCTGGCCCGCTCGTCTGTCTGGACAACCCGCGGGATGTGACGACGGCTCATTTTGTGGATGTGTACGTCTTCAATACAAGCAAGAGCTTGTTACCATGTAGCTTGTAACATCTACACATGCATAACTGCTTCCACGTACATGAACCCCCTCCTCCCTCCCGTCCCGTACGCCCCTCCCCCTCTCTCCCAACCCCTCCCCCCTCCTCTTCCCTTGGCGCTGCCATGAAGATGCTGCTGTTTCACCACTTAGCAGGAGTCATTTCTGTCAAGTGTCTCTCGCTGGGCTGCAGATTGGTGGAAGGATTGGTGCGTTTGGTAGGAATTAGATCATCCTGCCTTGCAATGTTTTTCTTTCATTTTGACTGAGTGCAATCTCCCAGCAGACTGCACTTGACATTTCAACGGGTACAGACATTTCTTCCCTATTATTACTTTTCTTCCCGCCCCACGCACATCTCCTCCTTTTCCTCCCTGTCGTTGACTGTGCTGGCTTCTTTTCCTGGTCTTGGCGCGATCTCTGTCGTCCAGTATCAGCATGACGGCGTTTTGCACATCGATACATTTTTCTGAAAAAAACAGGCATGACCAACCTGACAAACTTCACCAGCTATGAGCAATATTCAGTCCGTCAGTGAGTGTCTTCTGAGCTTTGCACGCTCTCTCCTTTTTACCCTTGAGGACATGTAGGTGTTTGGTTTGTTACTGGCCGTCTGCAGGTTTTAGTCTCCACCAGATGCCCAGTGGTATTTCACTGTTACCCTGCTGTTTATGTTGGTGCTCGTCAGCTTCTAATCGGGCTCTCCCACTCCTTTTTCAATATAGAAAATGATGTATTCTTGTAAATTCTGTGGTTCAAAATGTTTAGGGAATTTCTCTTTACATTGCCACTATACACTCCTGCAGGATTTGGGGTCTTAGATGGCGCTAAATTCGTGGATTAAACTTTCAAGCCAAAAACCCAAATGAGGACTGAGATGAGGGGGAAAAAAACAACCAGCATTCATAAAATAGGAGGGAGCCTGGTTTTCTTTCAACTCTCACCCATTCAGCGACATAAGCACGCAGTCAGATAAGAGTCAGATGTTTATTCAGAAGCTACATTCAGCTTTTTGGCTGGCTGATGATCTTTTTTTCAAACTTGGCTTACAGCTGCCCGGCAGCTGGATTTACATTTAAATTCAGTTTGATGGCTGTTAGTCATGACAGGTGCTCATCTTGTTCAGTGTTTCCTGCTTGTGCCTATCTTTCATCCAGCTTTTTGTATTCGGTGTCAGCTGCCTGTTCAGGCACTAATAAAGTTGCTCGTATCAAAATGCTCCCACAAGTTTTTTTTTTTTTTTTTTTTTTTTTTTTTGTGTGTGCAAATCAGAAAAGATTGATGATTTTGGCATTTTATAGAAATGATTATAAAAATTAAAAATATAAGAGACAGTAGGAAAATATTTTAACCTCTGGTGGCCCAGTTAATAGTTAAGCCTGGATGAATAAAGAGATGTATCTTCATTTAGAGTGAAGTTGGGTTTGTATTAGATTTAGTGGGTAAAATAATTCAAGTCAGACTCAAACCAGTGATTTTGCATGTTTACTTCAGTCCAAACCATACTGCATTTTTCCGAGTCAGCTGCTGGCTTGCCTTTGAGGACAGTAAAACATGACTGGGGTCATTAACCACAGCGCTGCAGTCATGGACAATTTTCGTCGTTTTATTGACATCTGAAAATTGTTTGCTGGGGAACAAATTCACAACAGACTGGCTTGAATTTTGCTTTCACAGTTCAACAGGAGGTCTCATTTTTTGATATTGTCATACTAATTGGAAAGAAAACCCCTGAAAATTGGACGTTTTCTTCTTTGAAAAACAAACGGCGCTCAAGTCAAATATAAACCACTGTTTGTTCGACATGAAAACATGCAAAAACACGAGTGTGGTTGCTCTTGTTCCCTAGTTGCTTCCCCTTCCCAATATTTTCTCGCTAGGAAAATATTTCAGACATCAAATGCATCCATGCAAGTCATGTTCATTCCACAAAACGTAGCGAGACCAGGCTGGCATGATTGAAGGAGGCGGGCATGCTAACAGGTAGCTCGCACGGTCGCGCTCCATTTTGTTTGGACTTCCACGCGAAGCTGAGAAGTGTCACCCCCACCCAGCAGAGAGCAGATGCAGCCAATGATTCTTAATGCACAGCTCTTGTTAGCCCGCTAAGGGGGAAGTCTGTAAAGTAGTCGGCCAGCAGTATCTGGGTTCAGTCAACCTGGTCTCCTCATCTCCCTGATAGGCTTGGGTAACTACCCTCAGGACCCCTCTGCCTACGGACCAACGCGTCCTTCTCACAGTTATGGTCAGGATGAGCAGGGAGGATATAGTGCAGGTAGGTGCCAGCATCGTCTTCTCCAACCACAAAAAGTAGCTTCTGTTCAGTACTGTAGTGTCTATAGAGCTCCAACCTGGGTCTTCTCCTTTCTTTTGCTCTGTGTCTCATTCTTTGCATGTACATTTTGCATGTACATACAAACTACTGTGCGTACTCTTGTGTGGTTGGTACGCAGCCACTGACGGCTCCTCTAGTTGAGCCGATTACAAAGTCGTGTCCATTGGAAAAAGTGGACTTGCTCTCAGTGGCTGCAGTTTAACCACAACAAGACAAACGCGTCCTCCTCATCCGCTCTGTCTCTTTATTTGCTTTGCTGAATGTAAAAGGATGATCTAATTGTCAGAAAATGTGCTCATGGTTCAATTGTCCCTGTGCAGCAGCAGTGGATTCACTCATTGTTTTCCCCATATGCCGTCTCAACAATAGAGCTTAAGTGGTGAGAAATGGAAGAAGTGTAAGGACAGTTGTGTCCTTTTCAGTTTTTCTCAGATTCTTGTGTGTGGTGGTCCTGCTTGGATCACACTCTGCGTTTGACCTGTTCTGATTAAAATGTGAATTTCCATTATTACTCTCTCTCTTTTTTGCACTTGAAGCATTTTTCATACATGCTAGCAGTTCTGTGACTATTCCACACTTATTGGTGACATTTCAAAGTCATATTACCAGGATTGACAATAAAAAAACAAACGCTGGAAGCCAAGTGCAAGATGCTCAGAAGACGTGTCAACATCCCTTTGCACCAAACGGCTCAGTTTATCCAACAGTTTCTTTGCCTTGGCATTTTGTTGGTTCTCTTGTATTTCTGAGAGGAGATGGTGCCACCCAGCGTCCGAAAACATTTTGTGTTATCGCGTAACTACTGTAAAATGAGAACACCACAATGGTTAAATACCTCCTTAGGCATCAATGTTTTACTTTAACAATACTCTGGTATCAAGAAGAGTAGTGGGCCTGTAATAATAAAATGTCTGTTTGAGAAAAGGGAATCTGATGACTGTAAACATTTTCTATGTCGCTTTTTAAACAATGAAAGGTTTTCAATGAGATATTTCACCAAGCTTGACTAGCAAGTGTTTTTTTCCAGCCTTTTAGAGAATTCTTCAATAGAAACAATAATAATAAATAAAGGTTTTAGTGCCTTACAAAGATGAAGTTGTAAACCAGCTGATAAGACTAAATTTGCTTCTTTTTTTTTCTTTCTTTTTTTTAAAAAAAAATAGTTTTAAGACCTCCTCCTGAGTACCGTCTTATGATCTACATATTCAAATCTGTATCTTTCTCCTACTCTCCACTTGCTGTCTTCAGGTTATGGACAGGACCTGACAGCCTTTGGCCACAGCTTCGCAGACCCCAGCCAGCCAGCGGCCCCGTATGGGGGTCCGACAGCACAGCCAGCGGCTGCTCCTCAGCCTGCCGCCACTGCATTCGGCAGAGGGCAGAACCACAATGTACAGGGATTCCATCCATATCGACGCTGACCTTCACCTCTGGGCAGCTGTGTAAAATTTAAAACAGAAAAGAAGTCAGGGAAAATTGTGTTCTTGTTTTAAAAGTGGAAAAAAAAAAAACTGAAGTTCTGAACTGTTCAAAGGGAATGTTAATGCACACAGTTTGTGAAACAGAAACCTTTGTGAAAGCAGGGATTCGAATAAATTCTAATGGGGTGTAATACGCATTTTGTTATGCATAACTTAAGGAACGTTCAGCTGAGAGGAGCTTTTACCACCCACCCCCCAATCCCATGTTTTGTAGTAGAACTAAACTACTTTGCAATAATTTTGATTGTCTGGTCAAACACTAGCACAGAGACTATATGTAAAGAGACTTGCGTATAAATATGTATATTTATGGTGGACACAAACAAACAGGGTCTCAATTTTCCTCAGCTTTAAATTCTAGGAAAAAATGTTTTTATTTTTCATTTGGTGAATTTTGTTTACTTTCTGAGCCTTTAAAGTTTGTTTAAAATGGAGATTATAAATATATATTATACACAAACTGTGCAATTTTTTAAAAAGAGAATTTTGTACTTTAAATGTACACTTTGCTTGTTTTTTTATTTAAAGATGTAGAATTCCCTCAGGTGGCTCTTTTGGGTGCATTTTTTGCACTTGCGCAAAAAGATAAAAGGACAAATTATTACAAAAATAAATGTTTTAAGAATACACTGCTTGTCCTCCATGTTTCTGTCAGTTGTTGATGATTTTCTTTTAATGGTACATTTTATGGTAGTTCTGCAAATATTTTTGATTGATTAATTATAATACTTTTCAACATAAAAAGGCACACTTTGGAGTGAGTGGGTGTCATCTTTAATTAAAAAACATGGACCTTATCTAAAAAAAAATGTTTTTTTACAGCATTAATTTTTTACAGTTTTTGGTATTGAGTAAAAGTGAAACATAATGATTGCATTCAGTTCAATATCGAATAAATCAAGTTTGTGATGTTTTGTTTTTGCAGGTGGCAGAGATATTAAGGTATCAAAACAATAAAATGCAAGATGCAGCTAAGGTTACAAAGCCACAAAGTTGACAGATCACATCCGGGTCAGAGGTGAACAATGTGAGGGGTTAATTCCTGAAGCTGTTTCCGTGTTGTTAGCATTAAGCTAACTTGCCTCTGGAGAGTTCCCTTCTGCATTGCACTCAGCCCAATGTTTCCAGCACAGACGTGTCTTGACGTCTCCTGACGTGTGTGTGTCTGTGCCTTAAGTGTAAGTCAAAATGCATGACTGTCTCAATATATTCATATGCAAATGTCTTGTTTCGGTACTTTGGCTAACGAACCGCTATCTAGTTAGCGTCAAGCAATGAACGATTCAGTCTACGGGTTTTTAATGACCGTCGCCGGGGGCTTGGTGAGTGTGCGGAATATAACATTTTGTCAGATGTCTCCAGTGTTGAAAAGGGTTTAAGACTGATATATTTTTTAAAGAAAAATTCTGGCCCATTTTAAAATTACGTGTTTCAAAGGAAACAGAGTTATTCGTATAGTCACTCGTCAAATTCGTATGGATTGATAACAGCTTATGGACTACATCCTCTACATCTGTCCGGAATGCCTTCACTGTGATTTTCTGCCTGTTGTTTTCCCTCTCATGCGTCTATGTTTAATATATTTACCCGAATTCATGATTAACGAGAAGTTTTTTCAGCTCCTATTTATGCTTTCCCAGTCACAGTGAAGGTGGAATAACTGTTTTGAGTCTGCTAGTTATGTAACAGATCGCATATCAATGCAGAAAGTAGACACCGATCTTGTTGGGTTGCAGAGATATACACTGGCTTGTTTTTGTGCAGAAGTGTTAAATGCATGGGGAGTAACAGCACATCTGCTGTGGAAACGTGTAGGCTTTAAGATTATGGGGGTGGGGGGGAAGAGAAATGAAATGGATATTTTTGGGCCTTTTTTTTTTTTTTTTTTTTAATCTTCTTGAAATCCTCACAGTGATGACAGTTCTTAGAGAGAAAAAACACATCTTCTTTTCAACTATATTAGTATGTCGAGTAATTCATTTGTTGCTGCAATTATGCTGGCCAACCTGACTGCACAGGCTTGAGAGTCACTCTCGTTGACCCGTCGGTCAGCACTTGAGCAGGCCTAAGAGTTGCTTTTCTCTTTTCTGGAAAGGAAATTTGAAGAATTTTGTCCTTCATAATGGCTCCTGTGCAGCACGCAGCAACCAGCAGCGGTACAGCCTTCAGTAAAATGTGAAGTAGCTGTGCAACATTTGACACAGTCATGACACAGTCGTTGAGGTGGCAGTGTGTAGGACTGACTCACCACATTCAGTTTGTCTCCATTTAAGGAGCACTCAACCCGGAGCAGCGGCCGCTGGATGAAGTCGCACAGAGACACCTGCCCTGACCGAGGCCGCCACCTCTGTAACTCTTTTACAGTTGATAGCGTTGCTAGCTTAGATTAGTTTGAGGGTTCTCACTGCTGTGTTTACATGACTTTAATTGTAATTACACGTTAGGCCCGGCGATGCCTGGGAACGCTCTGACGTTGGCCTGATTTTTGTGGTGATCCTCTGGAGGTCTCATGTGTTCACCTGCTTTCCCACAGGGTGTCAGCTGTGGCCTTGGCTCGTTGAACGGTTAATGCACAAAGTAAAGAGGCTGAAAACAGAAGACAAATCAGAGGACTGCCAAGTAAGGTATGGGACGTTTCTTTCTGCCAAGTGACTTTATTTGGACCTAACAAAGTAGTAAGTGCCACTTTTGTTTGCATCTATGTTGGGTATAAAAGGCATATGAGCAGGAAAGTTGAAGCAATTTTGATTTTTTTTTTTTTTTTTAAATGTAAAACTTTGTTTTAAAATTTTTCTTTTTAAAGTCTTTGTCGTTGTTGTTGTTCTTAGTTCTTTTGTCATTAGTAGCTTGATTATGTTTAACATTACCATCGGAGTTACATGGCATGATGATTTGCTTGCTCCATTTGCTCCTCTGTGCACGAGGTGCTCAAGACTTTGATCAGATTTTCATGGCTTGCCAAATACTTGTATGTGCATAACAGGTTTTTCATAAATAAGCAATTAAACATGCTCATTTTTTTTATTTTCACTTATGTGAAATTTTACTTTCCAGACCAAAATCCACGAGCTGACCTGAGCTATCCTGCTTTTTGTCATTAAGAAAAAAAAGCTAGTACAGTAATACTGTAAAAAAAAAAAAAAAATCCCTGATTTCCAAACAAGGTTTGCTGTAGATTTCTTTTCTTGTACCAACAGGGTCAGAGCGGCTCTGGCAGCGATGACAGGGGCGGACGAGCTCTCTGACAGCACAGAGGTGGTGGAGATGGAGGATGTGAACCCCACTGAGTTCCAAGTGAAACAGCATACATGGGATGACCTGCGCAAGATCATCCACAACAGCCACACCAACACAGGCGTGGTCATCAACAAGGCCCCCCACGATTTCCAGTTCATCGTCATGGATGAGTCCAGTGCCCACTCTCACCGCATCTACTACCTCGGTGAGGTCTGGCCCAGGAGAGTTGGGTCTTGTCATAACAGTCCGGTGTCTAAAAGTTTCAAATCAGAATCAGGCATCTCAACATTTTTATTTTCTCCAACAACTGTGGAGACAATAAATACCACCACCATTCTCTGACGAGTGGCTTTTGGAGGATGCTGGGTTTTTCTATTCCCCTGTAGATTCAGCTGCTTCCTTTCAGCCACTTTGAACAGCAGCGGGCCTCTGTGAATAATCTGTGGATACAGCTGGTGACTCAGAGTGCCAGCCTGTAACTGTTTTCATGCTCATTTGACATCTAAAGAGCAGCAGCAGATCGAGTCACCGCAATGCAACCGTTTTGCCTTGTTTGTGGCAAAATGTTCATGTTGAACGGCATTGAGCTGAATATTTGAAGTCTTCACGTTATTCCAGTTCGGAATCTCAAGCATGTCCAAGCTGTTTAACATTGTTGATATACCTGCTGAGCTGAGTGCACGTGAGATTTCTTTGCGAAAACCTCACCATCTGACTCGGCACGCCTTGTGCTCTGCAGGAATGCCTTTCGCCAGCAGGGAGAATTCGCTGCTCTACTCAGACATTCCCAAGAAGATCCGCAAAGACATTCTGACAGTTTTGTCATGGAAACATCTGTTGGATCACTTCCAGGTGAGGGAGACGACTTTTGTTCCTTCATTTATTTATTTCATTCGTGGAAAGATTGCATTTAAGCAATACTTGAAGAAATTATGCATTTGATTTTGTTTTTTATTATTATTATTTTTGAAGGAATTGCTGCTTTTGCTGTTTCTCCAGTGTATGTGTGTTTGCATATGTAATGCAAGAAAACAAAAGCGTAAACCAATATGAGTGCTATTTTCTCATTTACTAATTAAGTGTTTGCAATTATTTTCCTTTGATCCCTGTAATAAATCTCGTCTTAAAGTCAAAATAAACTGGAGAGCATAAAGGTCACATGCCAAACTACTGGATGACCATTAATCTCTGCAAAACTGACCCTAGGGTTTGGTCTTTTGATTATTATAGTAATGTTGCTTTCCCATCTGATTTGCAACTTCTTCGACACTGAGCTCCACCAACACTGCCGCACTGCGTGTCCTCCTGTGACCTCTGACCCCAGGCCAGACCTCACCGCGGCTCTCTGTCCCGGGAAGAGGAGCTGCTGAGAGAAAGAAAACGTTTGGATGTATCTGGCATCACTTCTTACGACTTCCACCGACCCAGTGGCCTTTTCTTGTTCCAGGCCAACAGCAGTCTGTACTACTGTCGGGACGGCACCAACAACGGCTTTGTTGTAAGTTAAAGGGCAGCCATGCAAAATTTGCATCGCTGTTGACCCTCAGGCTGTAGAGGAAGTTAAGATTTAATATGTATTTTTTTGTATTGTGTTCTTGTTAGCATGCTTGTTGAAAGTTAGCAGTTTTTACACAACACATGAAGACACGCAAACCTGTAATATAATTTGCGTATTCCAAGTTCAGACTTTGTCCTAATTGGTGTTATTGGTCCGCACCATAAACACGGTGAGAAGAAGGCGCTATCATTTCACAGACCTTCCTGTAAACATGTTGTTTTCATTCAGTGGCTATGAGACCTGTTCGCCTCCAAAGTGTTGCAACATATTTTCTCTGGGAGGAAACGTCATTTTCTCTTCATTCTGGGTCGCGCCCTCAGACTTTGCCTGTGCAGCCGCTTGAGATAAAGAGCCAGTGTTGCGGCACGCGCATGGACCCCAAAATCTGTCTGGTGGACCCCAACTTCATCAGCTTCATTAACAACAGCGACATCTGGGTGACCAACATTCAGACGGGTGAAGAAAGGAGGCTCACCTTCTGCCACAAAGGTCAGGGTGGCATCACTTTGTATTCGTTCATTTTCCATTGAATGCAATTTTAAAACAACATGTGTTAACAGGCATCAACAACCCAAAGGTGGACACAAAGTCTGCTGGTGTGGCCACTTTTGTCACCCAGGAAGAGTTTGACCGCTTCACTGGATACTGGTGGTCCCCAGCTGCTTGTGAAGGTGAATAGTCCCTGGTTCTATAGTTATTTCCTCCCTGCTTGTCAAACACTCACTGATGGGCTGCACCGCTGTCTCTGCGCTTCAGAACCAGATGGCGGCAAAACTTTGCAAATTCTGTACGAAGAGGTCAATGAGTCGGAGGTCGACATTATTCACGTTCCGTCTCCGGCTTTGGAGGAGCGCAAGACTGACGTTTATAGGTACCCACGTGCAGGTATGCAAAAATACTGGCAGGAAAAAGGGATTTTGCACCAGGTGCTAAAAGTTTATTTTTTGTGCTCTTGTTTTTATATTTACAAAAAGGACCTTGCAAGAGGGAAGTTTAAAATAAATAAATAAAACACACCCAGTTTTTTCTCGTCTTCTTGAAAACACACTGGTCGACTGATTATAAACAGCTCTCACAGCAGCTCCTCAAACGTTTTAGGATTCATACTGCAGTGAGTGGGAAAGAGCTTCAGAGTGCTGCTCTTGGGAAGGAAACTCTTCAGAGCTGCTTAAACATTTACTGCGAAGCTTAGTGGGATATCAACACTGGCTCAGTTCACTTAGCCTGACTTCCATGAATGTCAGAAAGGTTTAGCATGCGCTAAAGTTTTAGTATGTAACTTAGTCCATCTTGTATCCAGGCAGCAAGAATCCTGATATCACTCTCAAAATAGCAGAAATCAGGACAGACAGTCACGGCAAAGTGAGTGCCACCGGCCCTGCAGTTTACCAAAGCTGTTTGACCTTTAGGGATGTGTCACTCTGGTGTTGTTTTTCTATCAGGTCATTGGCACGAAGGAGAAGGAGCTGCCTGTGGCCTTCACTAGCATGTTTCCCAATGTTGAGTACATCACCAGAGCTGGGTGGACAAGAGACGGACGATAGTCAGTATTTTAACACCAGAACAATCAAGATTGGCAAAAACAACAACAAAGGATTAACAATCTCCAAAAGCTTAAATTTGAATGATGTGGAGTAAGTACCTCTGTCACTGTTTTTGTCTGCCAGCGCCTGGGCGGTGATGATGGACCGACGGCAACAGCGCCTCCTGCTGGTCCTACTGCCTCCAGCACTTTTCGTTCCTTCATGCCAGGATGAGGCCAGCCACAAGAAGACCCTGGAGGCTCTCGGAGAAGATACGCAACCCTTCATCATCTACGAGGAGACCAGCGACATCTGGATCAACGTGAGGGGAAACGCCGCCGCTGTCTGAGATGTGTGGGTTTTTTTTTTTGCAGTTTTGGCCACCATCTTTGTTCGTGTCTTCCAGGTCCACGACATCTTTCACCCGTTCATCCAAACACGGGATGACGAGATAACTTTCATCACTGTGAATGAATCGAAAACGGGTTTCTGCCACCTGTATAAGATCACCACGGTGCTGCGGCGGGGAAAACACAACTGGGCCAAAGGTTACACACACTCTGAAGGTAATGTACGCAAAAGCTCTCTATACCATCACTTTTTAATTCGGTCTGACTGGAAATATGTTGCAACATTTAAACTCAGTCAAGGAAACGTTTTGTATATCAATCCACAGATCTTTTCGGTGACATACAACTAACTCTATTAAGTCACATGGAATTTTAAACCAGGAAACTCATCTGCTGTGATGTGATGTTTGACATTTTAAAATGCCTGCTTGTGGGTGGTAAGTGACCCAATCAGCTTCTCCGCTTCTCTGCCCTCTCTCATCAGATGATTTCAAGTGTTTGGTCAAGGAGGAGGTGTCATTAACCAGTGGGGAGTGGGAGGTGTTGGCCAACCACGGAGCAAAGGTGCACACTTTATATCTGTGAAGGTGACTTGTGCCAAACTGCAGGTGCATCTCTGTAAATTCTGCTATTGTGACAGCCTTATTTTCCTTTTCTACTCCTTTTTCCAAAACAGCACACAACAGCTTCTAAATATATTAGAATTAGGATATAATGCAGGACCTGTGATTAGAGCTCTTCTCAGGACCAGCAGTTCATTTGACATGCCGGGGTTCTGTTTCCATGATCTGTAAGCCATAATCATCAAGGTTTGCACAAAAGGGATTCTGTATTTGAATGTAGAAAATGTTAAAGCTTTGCCTAATGAATTTAACATTTGCAGAAAAAAACAGAACAACTCATAAAACGCCACATTGGTGCTACTTAACCAGGCTGATTGCAGTAAACTACCAGCAGAGGGAGCTCTTTGGGTCTTTGTTTGGTCTGTGTATTGAAAATAATCATGACATTAACTCTATACAGTTCAATCTCAAACATTGAAATTGGTGTAGTTCCCTTTGAACTGTTCCACCATTTAACAAGCAGGTCCGTGAAGTTGAGTGAAAATATTTCACCACAAAATATACGTTCTTCCCTCACCTCTGCCTTTAGCATCACTCCATTCATTTTACTCCCCTCTTTCTGGTGTTTGTGCAGCGTTCATCCAGTCCTCAGATTTGGGTAGATGAAGCGGCACAGCTGGTTTACTTCCAGGGAACCAAGGATTCTCCCCTCGAGCATCACCTCTACGTCGTGAGCTATGAGTCACCGGGCGAGATCGTCCGACTCACTAAACTTGGATTTTCACACAGCTGCTCTGTGAGCCAGGTACTGTGTCATACACACAAATTCCCCAAGCTCTAGTTTCCAAGCTCCATTCAATCTCGGTTTATTTTTTGTTAAAAGACTGTAAAGGCTGTAAAACTCTCAACACTAATGTTGGCAAATGTTAAGATCAAAAGTACACGTGGATTCCATTATTTGAAGCTGTGGAAGATGGTCTGCCTGTTTCAAGTCGTCTCCACCAGTCTTCAGTTGAGAAGGAAACTGTCGCCGATGTTGTTTAACTCTGTCTGTGTTCTTTATTCCACTGCACAGACGTTTGACATGTTTGTCAGCCACTACAGTAACTTGAGGACGGCGCCATGCGTTCACCTCTACAAGCTGAGCGGCTCCGGCGGCGACCCGCTGCACAAAGAGCCCGAGTTCTGGGCGAGTATGATGGAGCCCTCAGGTACTGGAACCTGTTCCTCACATAAAATGCGTCTGTTTTTTATCAGCGTTGACTTGTTGCAGTTGGACGTCATGATTTCTGCTCGATATTTTCTCCCCACAGGTTTGCCTCTGAACTTCACACCTCCGGAGATCTTGAGCTTCACAGGCAAGTCGGGCTTCAGGCTCTACGGCATGTTGTACAAACCTCACCACCTGGTCCCGGGCAGGAAGCATCCCACCGTGGTCTTCGTCTACGGCGGCCCGCAGGTTTGTTTTCACGGATTCATCCGACATTCATTTCACCAGGAGAAATAAGAAACTGCAGATCTTTAAGCTTCCAACATGAAGATGATCTGTGTGGATGTTGCCAGTGGTTAAAGTGCATCAACCCGGACGACCTTTTGTTGCCCTGCAGGTTCAGTTGGTGAACAACTCCTACAAAGGGGTGAAGTACCTGCGGCTGAGCACTCTGGCGTCTCTGGGCTACGCCGTGCTGGTGATGGATGGCCGCGGCTCCTGTCAGCGGGGCCTCCGATTTGAAGGTGCAGTGAAGGACAAAATGGTAAAGCATCATCAGTCCACGTCATGTTAATGGATGAACACGTTGCTTATGTTTAAAGGTCCAGTATGTAAAATTTGGCTTGATTTATGATTTTTTATATTGATAAGAGCTTAACATCCTGCACATAAATGCATTAATAAAAGTGCACACTTGCAGTACAACAAAAGTCATTTGGTTTTTTCTACCCTTTGGTTGATTGGTTCTCGTATATATAAGAATATACACAGAGCAATAAGGGTCTTGCTCCTAGTTAGCTGCCATCTTGCACTGCCAATTTTTTAAGGAAGCCTGCCTGACAGTGGCCCTAAATCAGAAATGTGCTGTCAGGGGGGCCTCTTAAAAATGTTACACACTGGACCTTTAAACAAATGATACACATTAACTGTTGGATTTTGAAGTAGAAAGTATGTTTTGCCCGGTGACTTGACTCCTGTCCCACCTCCTGCACTCAGGGCGAAGTGGAGATCGAGGACCAGGTGGAAGGGCTGCACTACGTGGCCAACAAGTACAAGTTTGTGGACCTGAGTCGAGTCGCCATCCACGGGTGGTCGTACGGCGGCTTCCTGTCCCTCATGGGCCTCATCCACAAACCGGATATCTTTAAGGTAAAATGCACTAAGACAGTCACTTTGTTTGTGATTTTGCTGGAGAGGAAAGCCGGACACTTTCCAACGCCGTCGGTGGGTTTTGCATGTGTAGTTCACTGTTGGCAGAACAAATAAGATTTCGTGTGTGTTGTGCAGGTTGCCATCGCCGGTGCCCCCGTGACGCTCTGGAGTGCCTACGACACCGGCTACACGGAGCGATATTTGGACACGCCCAAAAATAACAGGAGTGGTTACGAGGCCTGTTCTGCCGCCCTGCTTGTTGACAAACTCCCTAATGAGTGAGGACTCTGTGTTCTGTCTTTGCAAGTGACACTTAAACCAACAGTCATCAGCTTTCATTTGCAGTCATTTTAGTTTCATGTTCCTCACACGTCTCTCTAGTTTCTCAAACGTCTCAGTTTATGGGTTTTATGCATCAAAATATAAACTTTCACACTGTCAGCACTCCCCTGTCACACGGCTCATCAGTTACCTACATTGCCACACCACTGTCGATGCAATTTGGGAACAGCAGAAGTGAACAAACAAAGTAAGCAATGCGTGTTTGTGTTGCATGCAGGCCCAACAGATTGCTGATCCTGCATGGATTTCTAGATGAGAATGTGCACTTTTTCCACACCAGCTTCTTGGTGTCCCAACTCATCCGAGCCGGCAAACCATACAGCCTGCAGGTAGGAGGATTTTCTTCTTTCATCTTTTATCTTCTCGTGTGCGCACTTGTTTTTGCCCTTTTAAAAATTTGTAAATCAAATCAAATATTCTTTATTGTCATTGCAACAAGCGGCTACAATGAAATTTGTCTGGGCTTCCCTCCCGTACTGCAATAAGTTAAAAGACAGTCAGATACACAGTTAAAAACCTTTTGACACACACATCCACCCCCCAATAATAATTAAAAATAAAAAATATAAACATTTCAAAAGGTAAAAAGGTAAAAAAGATAAAAAGAGAAAGGGAATGCCCTGCTAAAAATGTTCTCAATCAGTGAGGATGGGGCTCAGGCATTTAACAGTCTGATAGCCCACGGGTAAAAAGTGTTTCTCAGTCTGTTTGTCCTGCAGCTGATACTCCTGTACCTTCTGCCAGAGGGCAGGAGTTCCAGGAGTTCCAAGTAAATATGCAGCAGGAAGTTTTACATTCCATTTTTCGTGCAAATGTATTCACTACTTCCAAGAAGCATGCTGTCGTGTTTAAAAGTTTTCCACTCATCATGAACAGAGGAGAACAGAGATATTTGTTTTCCTGCAAATAATAATACAATTCTTTGTGCGCATTTTCACCGTCCTCATGAATCATCTTGCTAGTTCAAGTGAAAAAAATAGAACAAAAAATATACGGTGCAAACTATTTTCACAGGTTTACCCAAATGAGCGACACGGCATCCGATGTCCACAGTCCGGAGAGCATTACGAGATTACCATGCTGCACTTCCTCCAGCAGAACCTCTGATAGACCTCCACACGCTGGCCCTCCCTTCTTCCCTCGCCGCCTCCTCCCTTTTCTTTTATTTAAACCTGAACTGCCCCCAGCGGATGTTTGTCACTCACCCAGCGGTATGGGAACAATTTAGTGCGAACAAATGTCGACATTGATGTTTTGTGTTTTCACCGCAAATGACACTTTTGCTGATCGTTAATTTATAATCTTCACTGTAGAGGGCACTGTTTGTATAGAACCAATGTCGCAAAAGCGGTCTGAGCGTAGATATTTCAGGAAAAAAAAAAAACTGACAGCAGTGAAGTTGATGTTTAAAATGCTGCTCATCACACATGTTATATGTTAGCAATGCAAAATGTGCAGAAGTGGACCCTGAAGTGGAGTAATGAAGTTGTTTTTGTGCCTTTTTTCCCTTAACTTGACGTTTTGATTTTATTTTTGTGGGACCCAGCTGATATAGTTTATGTGTCTTTGAACACTGAAGTGAATTTAGCCAAGAGCTCTCTAAAATGCAACAAGACAGTTCTTAGCTTTCCTCTCTTGTATATTTATGTTTCTGTATCTGCCAAACATGACTGACTGTCTATGTGGTGGGTCACACTTAAAAAAGTGACATACCACATTTTATTGTGTATTGGAAATATTTTTTATTAGTTCTTATGCGTTCTTCGCAGGAGGAGTTATGTAGCAACTTGTTGCCGTTTCCCTCCTCTGCTCAGAGTCCAGCGAGATTCTTTTACCTTTGCTATTGGGAACTTGCACATATTACATATTTGCCTTGGTGCCAACACTCTGACCTGTAAGGCATCTGTCACTTAGCTGGTGGTCGTCTGAGTGATGTTGAAGATGAAGTGCCTACTCGTAGGCAGGGACTGTTTCAGGGAATATGTCTAAAGACCAACAGCAGTGAAAAGATGTTCCATGTGTCTGATGACTGGTAAGGTGAACTTTTATCAACTATACATACAAATAAACAGGAAAAAACACAGTTCATGGATGAAATGTTTTGTTTCTGAAATGCATCACATACATGAGGTTCTTACCAAGCAACTGAAATATTTTTGTTTTTTTGATGAGGCTTTTAAGATCTCCCTTTAAAAAATAAAACAGGAATAAAGTGGCCATATTAGCTCCAAAGAAGATTAAATGCATGTCCTGTGGAAACAATTCTCTTAGGTCGAAGCGTAGAGTAAATCGTAGATGATGTATGGTTATCGGTTTTGTTTTAAAGTCGACTTTACATTAGTTACTTTACTTTACAGTATGAGATTTGTTTTTCACCCTGGAACAAATTTTTCATCAATTTCCCCCAGCAGAGGGCAGCAGTGACAACCAAGACCATTATTGTGAGTGATAGTAGTCAAGCTTCTGAAACTGTATAATCAGAAAACTCAACTTCTGGAGCTTAAAACTGTACAATACATACATTAATATTGTTGCAGATTATGAGAACACTGCCCTTATCTCCACCTCCACACGTGCAATCACAGACAAAATACCAATGTTTATCAAATATGTAAAACTTTATTTTCCACCCACTTTGTAGAAAGAAAGTATAAAATCAGTATACACGTGGAACATTTTGTTAGACAAGTGCTCAGACTACAGAAAGCAAATACTAGTAAACAAGCCCTTATAAAGGGAATAAAACTGAACTGTCAATATGACGAATACTAAAATGTCCAATAGGACAGTGAACGATCATATGGCATAGCATAGAAATTGTGGCGCTCCAATGAGTCATGAGTCTTTAGGAGATGATTGGCGTGCACATAGCTTGGTCTCTCTTTGAAAGCCAAGTCGTGCGTGTTGCCTTTGGTCCTTTTTGGCCGCCTATTGTTTTATTGTGGCGGGAGCGATCTTCAGGACGCTCGTCCTCACAGAGTAGTTTTGTCCCTCTGAGGAAGTCCAGAACATTCCTCTCCTCCTCAGGTGAGGCCTGGCCTGGCCACTGGGCCTTCTGGGATACCTGCCGTTCAGGTTGGACTCCCCGCAGCTGCTGAACCACCAGCCGCCTGTCGAGAAGGAGAGAGTGGGCACGTCATAAAAACAAACAAACAACCAAAAAACTGATAGGAACCAGTCAGAAGTAAACAATAGTTCAGGCCAGTGGTTCTCAACTGGTGGAGGCTCAGGACTCACTTTTTTCCTTATCATGAAGTCTCGACCCAGATTTAATAGTGCTCAAATTTAATCCACAAAACCACTAGCCCACATTACACCATGTCTACCATGTCACCCTTATCTAGTAGACAAATTATTCAAACTATTGAATTGAATAGGGTGTCCTGCAAAATAGATCCCTAACATGCGCTATAAATTCACATATAAATACAAAGATCTATCTATCTGTCTCTCTATCTGTCTCTCTAGCCGCGGCCCCATCAAAACAGCTTCGCGACCAACTTTTGGGTCGCGACCCACCAGTTGAGAAACACTAATTTAGACGCCGCCACAAGAGGTCGTCGCACCTGAGAGAAGTTGGGCGCAGTTGACGTCCGCGGCCGAGTCGCTGTCTCTGTCGGCGGTGGAGAAAGGCACACCGGTCGCTCCGGTCGACAGGATTCCCTCCTGGGGCGACGACTCGTCCTCCAGGCGCAGCGCAACTGCTCCTCCTCCCCGGCCAGCTGGAAGCTGTACGTGGCCACGTCGGGCTGCCGCTGCCCGTCGGAGAGCTCCACCTGCAGCAGGTACCGGCCCTGCCTGGCCAGGGCGTGGATGTTCTCCAGGCCCAACCAGAACTCGCCGTTCAGGTCGCCGAAGCCCTTCTTGTAGCTCTCCCACAGCTGGTTGAAGTCCTGGGAACCGTCGTGGCGTTTCTGGATGACGGTCCACCCGCCTTCTGCGAACGGAGAGAGAGGAGAGGTTGAGCCGGGGGTCCGTCTCCTTTTTGCTCGGCACTCCATAATACGTCTCGGGGCAGAGTCCAAAATGACCCACCCGCTCGCTACTCCCTCTATTGGGAGTTCTGTGTATGAGTAGGGGGCCATTTCAGAAAATCAAAGACCTCCAAGCAGAGGAACTCGGGAGCCTGCTCACCTGTGGTCATCTCGCAGAAGACGTTGAAGGGTGTCGAACCCACCGGCTGCACCGTGTAGACGCCGCTGGTCCGCTGCCCTTGTGCAAACAAATCTTGACAGTCCCTGGCCACAGCTGGAACCCAGGAGACAAAAAAAAATCTGATCAGATGATTCAGCAATCATTTTCATTTACTGCCCAGTTAATTAACAGAGTGATCAATTGGCAAAAAAAAGATTGTCCCACAAACACACAGTGCTGCGTGTATGTGTGCGCACCCCTGCTCTTTGGACTCAACGTAAGCCGCTCTTGTCAGCAGGTCAAACGTTGTAAATTTGAGTGCAAAGGTAAACGTTTGTTTATCGAGTCAAGGCCATTTAAATCCGTCGCTTGAGGAACAACGATACAAAGCCGGTCAAAGTCTGAGCCACGACGTCAGACCTCAAATTCCTTCACGATGCTGATTCACATTTTTAACTTTGCAGCTGTGTGTGTGTGTATTATTTTTCCTGCTCCTCACCTGCAGTCTGTACTTTGCTGGCGGGCTCGCCTCTCAGCACCGTCTCCTCATCTCTGCGGCGGTGCGATTTCACCCTCTTGTGTGCGACCTGGAGGTGTTGGGAGGGTTGGGGGAGGACAAACAGCTGCGTCAGGTTGGGTGAAGATTGCCGCAGAGGTCGCGGGAGGTCACGGTGCCGGCTGAGACGCGGAGCTCACCTTCCTCTGCAGGGCCTGCAGGTGCAGACTCTGCTTCTCCAGCTTGTCCTGCTGCTGCTTGATCTTGTCCACCAGCTGGTCGATGCGCCTGTTCTGGGAGGACAGGAGCCTCTGGAGGACAACAACAAAGAGCAATGAGGCGGGATCATCATCTTCATCATCATCATCATGGGGAAGTCAAACGTTCATTGTTCATATTCACATTCACTCGTACCAGAATCTTCCCCTCCCCCCCTCACCTGGAGAAACGGGACGCCGCCGTCATCGCTGTTGTTGCCCTCCACCTTCTCCTCCGCCTTCTCCATCCTGGCCAGGATGCTATCGCTTTGCCCGTTGGCCTCCTCCACCCTGGCCCTCACCTCCTCGGCCAGCTCCTCCAGCGTCCTCTCCTTCTCCTCCAGCTCCTTGAGCCTGGCGGCCAGGGTCTCTCCCTGCTCCCGCTGCTTCCGCTCCAGCTCGGCCACCGTGCCGTTGAAGGCCCTCAGCTTGCCGTCCACCTCCCTCATCTGGGCCTTGGTCTTGTCCACGTGCTCCTTCAGGCCCTGGCCGAGCTGCAGGAGGCCGTGGGCCACCACGTTCACGTCGTCCCAGGAGGCCCGTGCTGCCGGGGGGGCGGCGCGGGCCTGCGAGAGGGCGACGAGCAGGAGGACGAGAGGCCGAGACGTCTTCATCTTTGGCTGAGTCTGCAGTCTGGTCCACGCTAAAGCCGCGGTCTGGTTTCTCTTGCTCTGTCTCTGTTTGATGCTGAGTAGTGCGGTGAGGCTTTTTATAGCCTGGTGCCAGCTGCACAGCGCTGCTCTGATTGGCTGGTTCAGCCCTGTGGGAGTATCAGGGGGTGGGGACAGTAGATGTTACGGGCGTGGAAAGCCATTCATGCTCTGCAACGCTTGTGAGTACTTGGTCCATGATGCAATCAATGGTCAGAATTACTGATATAACAGTCAGTCATCTGCAGATAAGATGAATAGATGTGTGTGTGTGTGTGTGTGTGTGTGTGTGTGTGTGTCTCTGTGTGTGTGTTTTAACCGTTCGTGCAAGGATTTTAAATTTTTTGTGTGTGTCTTTAACCAGTTATGAGTCCGCAGCTGCGTTTTATTTGATGACCCAGCTTATATATTACATAAATAAGCTCTAAACAGTGTGCAACTCGCTGGAGGAGTAAGTATTGACTCTAGTTTTAAAGTACAAATTAAAACTTCAGAAGCGCTCCACTTAAAAAAACAACACAAAAATGATTTGGTTAAGAGAAATATGGTTAAAATAATAAATGTAGTTTTATCTCAGTTATCTCATGTTGTTGTTCCTGAACTTCTCCACACATGAAGCTATTAATACTGCATCCGGTACATTTTTATCTGTGTCCATTATTTTGCATGAATAAAACTGTGATAAAGTATAAATACTGCAGTATTGTCTTTCATTCATGCCCAATCTTCAACCCAGTTAGTCAGTGTACAGATTTAAATCTTTTTTTTACGATGATCTGAACAAACAGAAGGCTCCACACAAGACCAGAATTTCGTATTTGGGCTCAAAAACTTTCTGCCCGAATCTGGATGAATTTTTACTGTGAATAAAAGTCTGAGATTCTGAGACCGAGTCGCAGACGGCGAGTATCTGTCAGTTGTTTATCAGTCTTTGGCAGGAAGGAGGAATGCTGGAGAGCCGGCAGAGATGGAGGAGTCAGTGTGAGAAGTAGGGGAAAGTTCAACCCTCAGGCTCTTTAACACTTTCACTCCTGACAACACAATCCGACAATGACACGCTTGCACGCACATGCCCAGACACAAGGCACGTGGTGCACTGATGAGGCACAGATGCCAGACCAGTGTTGGCTGACCAGCGTCGAGCGCCACAACAGACCAGTTACCTTTTGGCAGGTCACTGCGACACTATACAGTAGCAACCGCTGCAACAGCGCTGTACGCTGCCTAAATTTTAAGGGAATTTGAAATTTGAAGTTAAAAACTGTTTCGGCCGATCAACATGTTGGAAGGAAAAAGAGGAGACGTTAGTAAGAAGCTCCTCAACATTTTGGATAGAGGGTGTGTAACACAGTGCTTTGCTAGTGAGATCAGATAAACTTTTACAAGTCCAACAGGGTGTTAGTAGCGCCACAGCAACAATCAACCATAACAAGCACGCACAATAAAATAGATAAAGATCTTGATAACATCGTCTATATAAATAAACCATAACAAGAACCTGCTGATCTTTGACATGCGTATTAGCATGCTGTCAAAAAAACAACAACATGAAAATAGTTGTCACAATTCTTACTTTGTTGTTTCACTTGAATGCACCACATCTTTGACTGCGTGCGTGTGTGGATCTGCATTTACTAATTCGCTGGCAGCTGCGCTGGTCACCGAGTTCTAATTGATTAGTTAATGTTTAGCTAACAGAGGATTCACATTCAAAACAGTTCAAAGGCGGATGAGAGAGTTCCCCTGTGTGACTCAGCAGCCAGGCAGATAAAGCCACTCATGATTTGGAGGAGTTGGAGGTGCTTCAGTTTCGGCTCTGCACCATTTTTTATTCCTTTGGGAATATGTACTAAATGAAACCAGAAAAGCAAGCCGCACGTTCATTTAAAAGCTGTTTAAACAATAGGTGACCCAACGTTGCGCTTCTTCTGAAATGTGAACTGGGACACCGACTGTGATTTTTTTGTTCTTTTTTTTCCAGTACCAATAAACTCTGACTACTCCTCCCCACTGGACGTGAAGCGTTCCACATGACTAGCTGCAGCCCAGCACGTATCCCTGATCTGCTCCAAGACGACCTGAGGAGAAACGAGCTTCTTCCCATCCTGACTCAGCTGGATCAGGACGTGGCTGCTTGCATGATCATGGAGCTACAGCAACAGCTGACTTCCTGTAAGCACAACAGTCAGGACTCAGGCATGAATTGTACTTTAAACTCTGAGGCTTTTTTTTTCTTTTTATTCCCCCTCATTCATACTTTATCACTTACGATTTATTATTATCAGCAGTTTATTTCGGATTTAAAATAAAATGTAACATTTAAGTATAATTGATTCTAAAGCTATGATCAGAGCCCTGCGATGAACTGGCGACTTGTCCAGGGTGTACCCTGCCTTCGCCCTAAGACAGCTGGGATAGGCTCCAGCAGACCCCCGTGACCCTGAATTGGAATAAGCGGGTATAGAAAATGGATGGATGGATGGCTATGATCAGTCACTGGAGTTGACTGATTGTGTTCTGCGACACATTGCCAGTAAAGACAACAAAAATGATTGCAGACAATTATCGAGGCCATTTCAGTCCAACATTACACGGAGCCAAATTTGAATCAGTTTTTGAGGTTTGTGCCCGTAACATCTGTATGTGGCTGCTAGTTTATGGCTCCGGGCTTACAGAACAAGCTGAAGAGGAGTAATTCACTCTTTGACTCCATTTGCCAATGCAAAACTATCCTGCCAAGGAAAAATGACGCGTACTGTCCTTAGATGTTGCAGACCAGAGTCAAGTTGGAGTGAATGAGACCAAACCAAATCAAACAACCAATCAATCATGGCAATTCTATTCCCTCTAGTATCTTTTTAATCTAATTACTCTCAACTAAACAATTTTCTGATCACATTTTTACCAGTGATTAAAAGCGTTTTCAGCAACAGGATGTCTAGAGATTAAAATGCTACAGATTTTTTTTTTTTTCTTGATGAATACATCCCTAACTATGTTTTAAACCACGCTGTCCTTTTAGTATCAACTGCACGCACTGTCATCTTTTCGCATTTCCGTAAAGGGAATTTCAATTTTAGTTCAAGAGATGGTCATTGACTGGTAGATCGATGGTAAAGTAGTGGCAATATCCTCAAAGGTCCCCTGTCTTGAGTGGTGGTGAATCAATACCTCGCTAGAGCACAAAGTCAAGACACGTCCGGGGACATTCCTGAATAAAACTGTCCAGAGCGCAGCGGAAAAACAACCCGCCCATGCGATCTGCACATGTACAGTGCATGAGCCCTGTGCGGAGGGGAGGCGTGCACATTGTTTTCAGGCACCAGTGGGTTAGTGTGTGAAAGGTGAAGGCGCCGTCACGTGCCTGCCTTGTTGCATCAGTCTCTCGTGCAGAAAATACCTCTGTAGGACCAGACACGCGCAGCTGGAGGCCTGCTGAGGGCAGGAAGCCAGAGAAACCCCCCAGGGATCTGCAGCTACAGGACCAATTACTACCTCCACTGTGTTTGCGACCGTCAACAGCTTGATTATCTGGAGCACTTCAGTAAAAACACAGTGACTTCTCTGAAGTTGGAGCCGGAGACAGTGATTGAGTTGAAGTGTTAAAGCGTTAAAGGGATGAATAGAGTTTGTAGAATTCTGTTCTTATACACATCACTAAGGACTTTCCAGATGAAGGCGCTAAATGTATGCTATTCTGAGTCGCACTAAAGCAATACCACATATTTTTTTGGAAAAACGTTTATTCGCTCGAAATGATACAAATTATGCATAAACCAGCAGCTGTTTGTGTACCACTGCAGATAGCAGAATTCTGGGAGACAAATATGTAAACTATTCAAACTATAATATGAATCAAGTGAGAAGAAGTTTATCACATTTGTACATGAATTATGCGGCTGATTTTACATGGTGTTTTTCAAATAATGGATTTTTTTTTTGGCTATGTCAACACATTACCCAGCTAACCTCCTGCCTTTGGAAATAGAGCCATCGGTTCCACCTGGGTCCCCCATGAGCTTCACATCTAACAATACATTTGGCACAAGGCAGAAATGTGTGAAAGGTAATGCTCGTGCGCTGATGTCACGGGGGGTGGGGGGAGCTCTGCAAAAGCACCTGCTATTTACACTTTAAAGGTTGTTTCGCTGCTATTTCACATGCACACATCGCTGCGACCTTTTACCCAGATTCCTCTCTGGCGCTGCATCTGTATCATTGTGTTCCCACTGCTCGTTTCCACGCCCACTTATTTTTACTATCCATGTCTTCAGGTTGCACTTTAACCCAGAGAGCTCCGCCGAGCCCCGAGGACATCCATTTCCTCGTCTGGATCCTTATCACAACTCAGTAATGAGAACTTATGGCATCCGTCAGGTGTCGCGTGTCTGAAAGAAGTTAATGTTGTCTAATTCAACACTTTGGCAGCTGTTAATTCATTGGACTGCATCTTATTTCCCCGCAAGCAGCTAGCTTAAAATTTCAAGTGTACGGCCTCGCTCATCCTACTTACCATGCAGCAACCTGAAGCAATTTCTTGGTTTTTGACTGTAACAAAGAACCGAAAGCAGGAAGCCGTTTTTAAGGAGCTCGTTTTTTATGCGCCTCATTTCCAACCAAAACAAACCGAATACCTGCAGGTCCTTGTTTGTACCATTTTTTCCCCAGCCTGTTCAAATGATTGTTGAATCAAATCAAAGGAAACTGCCAATAGATTAATGGATTACAAAAACCATTGCTAACTGCTGCTCTTATCGAAAGTCGTGTCTATTGCTGTTTGCTCTCACAAAAGAGAGAGAGAGCTGAAAGAGAACCACCTGTACTGAAAGGACGGGGGAGGATGAGATTCACATGGAGGTGCAGGATGACGAGGCTCGGCCATGCAGAGACAGTCATTTCAACTGTAGATTTTATGCAACTATCTCAGCTAGTTACACAACTAGTTATGTATTACGTAAACTGGTTGTGTTCACAACTAACTTTTTCGCCAATAAGCTAAATATGTAATTACATCCGGAGACGAAGAAAAAAATAAGGACTCAGAGATTTATGTGGTTTCTGGTAGAACTGGATCCTCCTCATATTCTGGTGATGTTGAAAGAAGAACCAAGAACACCTCCTCAACCCCAGGTGGTGAAAATATGTTGGGTTTTTTTTTGTTGTCGTTGCCTGAGGTCGGCCCGCCCTGGTTCGCTGCTTCACCTGGCATTATCTCTTGCAGGAGCAGATAGTGCCAAGCTGTTGCTCCCTTGCTCCCAGTCAACCCAGTCAACCCAGTCAACGTAAGTCAATGTTCTGCTTTGAACAACAACGGGCGAATGGACGTCCACGTTTTTATTGTCGCGGCCTCCCTAAACATATTCTGTGGGCTCTTTACAAGATGGGCATGTAAAATACAACCTATTTAACTTTTAATGTAGAGAGTTATTTCTTTCTAGTATCATCTATAGTTGTGTACCTGTTAGTGTACCTGTTATATTGGTTTCAACTTTCCATAGAACCTCTTCTACTTGGAGAAAGTGATTTATTATACTTTATAGGGATACAATATGATTTTTCAAATCGATTGTCAGACCTACTAACAGGTCAGCGGAATGCCTCACCTCGAGGACAGAGTCCCGCATTACGAAAAATTCACTTTTGCCAATTTTTGTCACTCGTCTGTCAGTGAACTCGCCGCAAATGACAAAAGTTTTGACGGCTCTTCGCTAAACCAGACGTTGTGTCAAGAGAACAAGCTTTTTCCCGATTGCCGCTGTGTGTTTCTGTCTGTTTAACCTTTACAGCAGGTACACGAGACTCGAGTTCAACCAACCTGCAGCTGTACGAAACTCTCCCATATAGACCTTTGTTCCTGGCATCGCTAAATCAAATAAGACCCCGGTCAGACTATAAATAGTCCTTAACATTTTTTACATCTGAATATTAGAAACTGGTCACCTTTTCCCGCATTGGAAAAAGAACAGTGCCGCCAATTTGTGATTCATATTAAAGAATGTACAAACTAGCAGACACATAGTCCTTTGAACTTTGCCTCCGTTTTAAAAATGAAACCACAGCTGCCCCTCTGTTGGGTTAATGATCAGGTATTACACACCGTCTCAGTTCGGATATTTACTCACATGGAGCTTTACTGGTTCACTGCACTCACCATCTCATTACTTAATCCTGTACTTGGCCCTGACCCCCCGAGAACGGTCAGATTTCTCTTTTAGTGCTTCACCTTTTACCCAGTTAGCAGGAGGGAAGCCCCAGTGTGGGAGAGCAGCCCCATGTTCAAGACAAAGATCTACTGAGACAAATTCCTAGAGTGGGATTGTAGAGTTCAGTCGGGATTTACAGCTTTGGAGTTTACTATTTTTGTCAAAAACTTAGTTTTCTCAATTTTTTTTTTTTTATCCGTGAAGAGCAGAACACATGCAACTTCCATGTATTACACTCACCATTCAGAATTCTTTCACCTGTAACAGCAAAGCTTCAAATATTTGATTCAAGATGTTTCTTTTCTCTCTTTGTCCCTAAATATATTATCGTTTTTTTGTCTAGTGAAAAAAAAATCAGTGTTAATGTGCTTCAGTGTTATGTTGACAATGTGTTAGGTCATTGGGGAGCTACTAGGATTTTTTTTTTTTTTTTAATTAATTCATAATTTCATTTCACTATAATCCACACTGTTTATTTTGAGAACACGCCAGGATCTCTTTGACCACTGCAACCTGAAGATGCCAGATTGTGGTGTGACAAACTGAGACTGCACACAACTGCAGTCTTTTTCTTGTTGATGCTGTTTATAAAGTAAAAGAAATGTTTAAAACTTGCAAACTTGCACAGAGAAAGGACCATTAATCATGACTTCAATTGATGACTGAAGCTCATGTTTCTTTGAGTGCATGAGGAGTTTCTGTCGCCCCTCGAACCGCCTTGAAACCGAACCCTGTGTGTTTACTACTACGTCTTTCTGTTTGGCCCCACCTTGACTCTCCTGGAGGCCCTCAGAAGTAGAAAACATGTTTATGCTGCCAGCGTCTCTGGACTTTGCTTCACTTTCAGCTTTGACAGACAGACGTCCTCTGACCTCCGTCCTGTCAGTGCTGCTAGGCTGGGAAACGACTTTACGTGCTTTTGTTCTCCTAATGAGCCGATGGCCTCCAGATTAGTTGTTTTTCCCCTCCTGCTTATCGCTCGCAGTGTGTAAAGCTTGTGCGGGTTTATTGTATAATCCTATTGCCTGCTTGATAAGATTGAAAACACAGACAGATAGTAAGTGGTTAGAATTAAGGGCGAATAAGTAAAAAAATGGAAAAATGTCAGTGTAACATCCCACTTCAACTCAAATATTCACAATAAAAAATATGAAAATATCACTTTTTATCCTGTTGTTGAAAAAGATCTGCAAGGGTTTGTTCTTGGTAGAGCTTGTTTGTTGAGTTTCTGCGCCATTCTTATTCTTAGCTGTAATATTTGAACCATGTGAACCAATGTGACAATTCCTTCACTGGGTGTGAGGTATTTTCTCTGTCCAACAAGAATGGTTCATCAGCAAAATCTGCTGGGAAATATTTCATGTTGAAACTATAGTCCTGCGTCCGAACACTCCAACAGAAGAAGCTGGGATACAGAATTTAGTCCTACATGTTGACTATCAGTAAAATTTAAAAAGTGACTAAATTCTGCCGTTGGTCATGAAGGGCCACATGGGAATAATCTATAGTAAGGCTGTTGGTTTCTTCAGAGGTTTTGCTGCCACCCCGTGGGCAGAAAAAAAGAAGAATACTTTTCTAACAATCTACCTTCTTGTTTACAGCAATGCTGAAAGTCTTTCTCCCACTGATGTGTTTCTTTTAATCTTAATTTCCGCCCGAAATAACTCATGAATCTGCTTACTTTGAATCGATTGAGAGTGCAGCAGAGACCGGAGCAGTCGGACTCTGGTTCTGCACTTGGCTGGATATTAAAGGTGAAATGTAGGTTGGTAAAGTCAAATATTTACTTTGCAGTCAAATGGTTCTTGTGACATAATATATTTTTCTGCTGGAATTATAAATGTTTAATGGTGCTGTTCTGAGCGTTACAAAACGAAATTGCAATTCCTTTTATTCAGTCACCACAAAGATTTAGTTAAATAATAAAGACTCTCAATAGATTCCTCCACTTTTCATGCATAGTTGTGATGTCACAAAGAGTGCCGATGGCTCTCTGATGCAAGTGGAGGACGGGTCAAAACACCAAGTCTACAAAAAACAAAAACATTAACAGAGGTTTTAATCAGACGGATAAATAATGAGACTATGGGTCGGATCTCGTTCGCTGTGAGTGTAAGTTCCTTAACAGAGGTCAGAATAACCTGGAGAACAGAGCCGTCCCAACATGTCTGAAAGTGTACAGCATTCCACAACTTCTTTGCGGACGGTCATTAGCAAACTCGTGTAAACTTTCATGAAGGCAAACGCTTAAACAGTGGAGCTGAAGATCACATCCGCCTCTGAAACTTCACACCACCACCACCACCACCACCACTGCAGTCTCCCATGGAACAGTTCTGATGCCTGTCACTCGCTTTAAGGATCTCCATTAACAAATTAAAAGGCTGTGCGACGAATCAGTTTTCCTGTGCCCCTCTGAGAGGGACATGTAGTGCATTGTTCAACTTCAGTTAAGATGTGTGTTGTTGACACAGATGAGTCAAGAAGACCTGCCAGTGTCTTTATTGAAAAGTGAAGTGCGTCCCGTATCAGTTCATTACGGGACAGGTTTTTTTAGTTGCCAAATATGGGACAATCGCGTATTTTACGGGAGGGTTGGCAACCCTATCCAGACCACAGACGGAAATCAAATGAGGTTTTGTAATTTTCCCTAAAAAACGGGACAAATTGTGTCCCGGGAGAGATTTTATTTTTCCCGGGACAGGTGGTGAAAAAAAGAGAACAATTCTGGGAAAAACGGGACGGGTGGCAACTCTAGCCTGGAGCTACAATTAATAGTAGTCTGATCAACATTACAAATGGTACGGTAACTACTAGCATAGTTTGCGTTGACAACCTCAGCTATCCTGAAAGAGAAGTGGCGCCATCTGCTGTAGGATGGCACACATTACAGCTTTTGCGACAGTGTTTCTGCCCGCTGAAAAATGCCAACCTTCACTGTCGGTGCGTTTCAAACCAAAGAAAAGTTATTTGACTGCCGTTTTACTTTTTGACCAGGAGAGACCAGTGGAATTGTACTGCAAACCAAGCAGCAGAGAAAGAAACAAGGCTGAAGAAACGGACTCTTCAGACTGCGTGAGTCGTCGACTCACTTTGGCGCCGTTTGACCGAAATGACGCTGAAACAACGCCCATCTGACGCCACAGCCAAGTCAAGTAAAGCAGCTCGTCGTTGGGTGATAGAACTGTCAATTACAGTTTACTTCCAACTTGCAACAAAATCAATTTTACCGAACAGTAAGAGGAAACTGACAAAACGGAAATGATGGGTTTCAAAATAAGAGCACTGAAAATCAGACTAGAACGAAAACTGTCACAGATACCGATAAAAAAGAATTCTAAGATGAATGTACTAGCTATTGCTAATTTAAGCTCATCAGGTACAACCTCATAAACCAATTTTTAATTTTATATTTATGTTTTATATACTCAATTCTAATTTTTATAATTAGAATTGAAAATGTTATTTTCCAAGGGAATTCACAGATGCTGACACTTTAATTTAATATGATCAGACATATCATCAGTGCAGACACTGGACCTAAACATAAGAACATACTGCATGATTATGTCTATGAAATATTCAAGTATATAATAAAAACACATCATCTTAGAAGATATAATAACTTGCCTGTATTTTGTCGTTTTGTTGTAGAACTTGCAGGCCAAAACTATATAATTAGTCACAGTAATATCACATAAGTACCCTCAGAATACTAATTATATATATATATATTTTTAAAAACAACAACAACAACAACCAAAAAACATAAAGCATGCGTGCATGAAAGCAAGTCAACGAGACCGTCCGGTTTTACGTTGAAATTCAAACGGAACGGAGCCTTTTGCCCAGACTGCAACTTGACTTGAATCAGAGGCGCAGGAGTTGTTTCCTCTCCTCCCAAACTTTACTTACCTTCTTGGAAAATCATGTTAAGTCGCAGTGTGTCGGGACGGCGAGGAGGCAGGAGGTAAGGATGAGCCCCAGGCATCGCCTTCTCACGCACGAGACCGATCATTAGCACATTATCCCCGCACTGATCCGCTGCGTGAACACACCATTAACACGTTCGTCAGGCGTCTCAATTAATTATTAGTAGTTTGGCCTGAATATCTGATCGCAACTTTTGTCGTTGTCTCCAATACGCATGGTTGGGAAATCAATAGGACGTCTGAAAAGGTTTCGTTTAAACGTTTCTTTTTAAGGAAACAAATTGCATGCTGTTGCTTTTGGAGTAATGGGAGTTGGAGATTTGTCATCCTGGGGCTTTGTTTCTGCAGTTTCCATGAATGGTGCCAAAATTGTGTCAAAAGACAGCCGCTCCATTTATAAAAGTCTCCAAGAAGCTGTGATTTATTTTTCAGCTGTCTTTTGTGATCTTTGTCTTTAGGAATATTTCCGTGAGATTTAAACAAATTATTGCAATGTCCATACACTTTTGGGTCTCGACTTGGGGGAATCCTTTCTTAAAATGTCAAATCTCAGTTTTTTCTCTCTCTGTTATTCATCACATTTCTCAGCTTGATGCCTTGTGCATTTTCTTTTTACTTTCTGTTTTTCTTTGGTTAGCGATCTTTTGCTGTTCGCAGTGTGAAACATAAGACTGATGCATTCCCACTTTAATGAATCAGCCTGTGACACTGGGTGGGAAAGCCCCCAAAGCCGCTCTCTTCCGTCAGAGGAACTGACCCAGAGATCGTCTCTTCGCGGCCGTTAACTCATCAGCTCGTATTTTTTATTTTGTGGTGTTGGATGATCAGACCTTGAGTCACTCGGCCAGCTGTAGGTGTTTTGAGAAGTTCTCAGCAAGACATTTGAATAAAAACGATGGGATAGGAAATGCTGATAATGAAGACTCTTTAAATAACTTTCTATCAGGGACATGACAGATTAAAGAACTGTCATGACAGTGTTGCTGAGGATGAGGCTGAATCCCACATCGGATATCTGCCAGTTCGCTGCAGTAGATTCCAGTTGTGAGTTCGCTCCAGAATGGAACTGCTTCCCTGAGTCTGAGCTCAGGTTTGGACATCCTGATCACTCAACATGGCTCAGTCGGACGTCAGCAGACTGTCCGCTTCCGACAGACACTTCTTTCACTTGTCCATCACTGCTAAAAAAAGACAGGAAGCAAAATGGCTTTGAAACGTGGAAGGCAGACGAGTCAGGGATGATATGCGACAGCCACCTCAGTTAAACTTGGTGAGACGGCGGACTGAGATATTTTTGACATGTCAGCCGAGCTGACGTGCTGAACTACGTTGCTGCACGGTCTCTCAAAGCTTGCTGTTGGATCCTTGTCTCATCTGGCCAACTTGAAAACAGGAAAATCGAGTGTTACAGAGTGTTTTTGACATTTACTTCATTGAGTCAGCCATCACACTGTAGATTATACAGACCAATTAATTTATCTTCTGGGAAAGGCGAAAGCTCACTGTTAACCAAGACTGAAGTGTTTGTCTTGCTTTACGTTAAGATTTCACAGTTAGAAAAAGAATATTTTTTATTTACTCGCAGGTCAGGGCCTGACCCTGTGTATTAAATGCTAAGAGGTCCCAGATTTGTTTGATGAGGATTCGCAAGTTTCTGATGAGAGAGCAGCAACTGACGCGTGATAATTGAATTATTTTAAACGAACTTAAGACAATCTGGATCTCCCCCCGCACGTTGTGCTAATGGGCACAGTTCTGAAGGTCTCAGTGTAAACTCTGCCATCCCGTCATGCTGCAACAGGACTCTGGGGGCTTGTCTTACTGCCTTCAGCTCTAAAATAGACTCTCTGTGAGGGCATTTTGGTGGAGAGGGGAGCGTTAATACCTGTCCACTGTTTGTGTTTTCTTTCTGTCATGCAAGTGTACTTAAGTCCTACCTGCACGCTTTCGTGCATGTTTTCGAGTCTGAGGCTGCACAGCTTTGGGTTTGTCCTCACGAGGGTCGCGGCCGTTTGATAAGCTCACATGCCGTCGTATTTTTAGCCTGATTACGAGTGGCTGCAGTTTTAGCAACGCAAGATTGTGGAGCCGCCGAGTTGTATTGCAGCGACCAAATGCAGGCTCTTGATGTGCCAGCGCAGTCATATAAGCGGCAAACTTGTTCTCACAGGTTGGGGTGTCTAGTAAAGAAAAACATTGAGCTAAAGCGTCGGGAAGCTCCAGCTGTGATTCTCTGTCCTGCATCTTCTGCAGCTTCTGTTCCGTAATGTTAGTTCAGTTTCAATCTTCAATGTTCATTATCCTTGCAAACTTTTCTTCCATGCCGACTTTCCAAGATGAAACAAAGTGAAAAGTTAAATTTTAAGTTTTTGATTCTCTGGCCTCCATGTGGAACGCCAATAAGTGAGATAGGATTTTCAAGTGGGCACTTCGTAACTAGCATTCTGACTGAAAACAGCCAAGGTTTTAATTGATGAGAGACTGCAAGTTAATGTGGTGGGAGATCAGAACACAGTCCTGGAAGTCCAGTTGTACCATTAGATTGCTTTACGCTGCAGGATATGCAATATGCAGTGTCCTCATTTCATTAAACATAAAATCTCCTGTTTTTCCAACTATATCCATTCAGCATGATTACTGCTTTGGTCGCATGACCCAACCTATATTTCAGATCATTTGAAATTCCCTCTATTTAGACGGTTGCGATGTATTCAAACCATTTGCAGGCTGTGGCACGAAGAAGAATTATCGCCTCGCTTTGCACCAAAGCACTGAGCAGGCAGCAGCGGCGGATGAAAATGTTTATCATCGGCTCCGTGAAAGTCGCTGCAGTTTGTTGACGATTCTGACACTCGGCCTCTACGTCTCTGCTCTGAGGCAATTAGCCTCAAGTGTCTGAGCCACACAAAATGCGATAGCAGGAGGCTTTCCGTCGTAATGAGGAGGCATCGGGGCTTTGAAAATGGAAATTGCCACTTTCAGTGTTTCGCCGCGTTCTTTTGATTTTTGAACGCCTCTCTGAAAATCCCCACTTGAAAGGTGGAGAAGATCCTCAAAGGTTTCCTCACTGTGAGGGAGACATTGGGTTCGTTTTCTCTCAGGTTTTAGAAGAACCGAGGGGAAAAAAACTTCCTGAGCGGATTGTTGCCCGTTGGCTTCAGACTGGGTAGCTGGACTGGACAGGAAGTCCACAGCAGAATTAAACAAATATTTAGTGCAGTGTAGATGAGAAAATTGTTGTATGGTCTCAAAAGTCTGGAGACATCAATAAACGTTGATATTTACAGGAATTGGAAGCAGAACTTCAGCTGTTTGTTTGTCTCATTCCTTCACGTTGTTACGCAAAACGTAATAAAACAAATGAAGTATTTAGGTTTTGTGTATTGAATTTGATAATCATCTCGAGATCTGAGAAGTGCTGAAAGGAAGGTCCACATGATGACTTTTTTTTGTAGAAATCTAGTTTAACAAGTTAATCTCATAATGTCGAATTTGTTAGATAACATTTTGAATTGACGTCTTTTTCATCTAGACTTCATGAGACATTAATTTCGATCTCTTTGATGTTACATAGTTCCGTCCCGTAACTCGACTTTGCACAAACATCTCAGATAAACTCAGTTATCCTGAAACGTGGCAACCCCTCCTTCCCCAAACCAAATTACACTTGAGTGGAATCTTGTGTGCCTGAAAGCCACATCAGCTCCAGTAATGTGGCAGACCTTTTGATAGGAGGCACTAACTTACTTAGTTCAATGACATTAACATGGGAAAACACCCAACTGTTTACCCCTGTCTGCAGTTTGCGAGCACCAGCTTCATTTGTTTTTCCTCCCCTCACTGACTTGCAGAAACCGTGAGAGTCTAGACTGGAAGTTTTCTAGCAGCCGACAGACTTTGTTTTCAGACAGCAGGCGACAAGGTCGGCTCTCGTCTGCCGGACAACCAAACCGCTGCGTCGCTGCTTTTGGAAACACTGCGTGTCGGCACGAGGCCACAATCCTTTTAAGCTCCATTTCCAGCTTTGAAACAATGGAAGTGCTTTGCGACAAACTAGAAAGGGAGAGCCTTTGGTTTTGTGGTTGCACTCAGACTCCACAACATCGTCTTGTCCTCATTCTTGCAGGGCTGGTGGCTGAGTTCGAGCTTCTTTGGGGGGAAGTTGAGGCGACGCCTTCAGCTCCACTTTTAAAGCGACTCCCCAAACTCTTTGCAGCGCACAGATCTATCTGTGTTTATGGGCTCAAAGAGGCTTGTGTTTTGCACAGAGGTGTGGCTGGAAAAGCACTTCAGCCCTGTGAAGTCATATGAAAATGTTGCTACTTCAGCCTCGCGGGGTGAAACAAACCTTCTGTGTCCTAGTTTGTGTCCGAGAACTTTGTTATTTTATGCTCTCTCTTGTTTTGTCTGTTGCAGAACAGGGTCTCTGCCAGACAGTAACATTAAAAGTGTTGGCTGCGTTACAACTAAATGGAACGTGGTTGCCCTCAGTCGGATGGCAACGTGACATTTTGTTTAAGAAATAAGTCACTTGAGGTAACTTTGGGGTCTATTTTGGCTCTAAACAACTTGTCACATGGCGCTGCAGGACCATCCGCTCGGCACCAAGTTTTATTTTTGGCCCAACAGCAAAGTGTTTGTACCTCTCCGGAAATTGACTGTTCATTAATTATTATTTTAGGGAAATTGAAGCCGTTGATGGTGAGCTGAGTATTTCTTTAAAGGGATAGTTCACTCTTAATGAAATCCTGCAGCACTAGTGACATTTTCTTATCTGCAAACCCCTTCTTGAGTTTCAAAAGTGGACAGAATGGTGAAAGGAATTGTTTTTCCATTTCCTCTTCTTTTCCCAACAGTCCTGCCACTCCCTTTGATAGCTTCTGTGCAGTTTAGTTGCTTTCAATCAATCAATCAAGCAACCAATAAAGCAATCCTTTGTAAAATTCTAATTCAAGATTAAGGACACCTCAAAGTTATTGACTTTGAGGACTGGGTTTCCCGGTTCCTGTCTCTCTTAATGTTGTGGTCATCACCTGCCAGTGAGACACAAAGACTGCAGCAGTACCTCGCATATATACTTGATAGTTCAAGTCGAGAGGTAAGGTGGGAGAAGCTCCACCTGCACAGAGGGACGATCCCTTCAACAGGAGGGAAAGATCTCCCTCAGCGGTTTGGGCTGACATCAGCGCTTTGTGAACTTTGAGTGGAACCTTTGAAAGTGAAGCACGTGAATGGCTTTATTCACCATTCATCATTGATGAATTAAACATCACAACAGCCAACGCGTCCAGATCCTCTGCGTGGCCACAGGAGAAACGTCTGGCCGACATCGCACTCAAGAGAGACTCTGAGCTCACACACTTGTGTTTTCCAGAGGAGCTGCTCGGCATTGATGAAGGTGTACTCGCAGGGGCTTTGGGACACGTTTCAAAGCATTTCAAAGACCTATGCATGTCCTTGCCTTGTTATTACCTCGGGCCTCTTCATCAAAGACATGCAGAACTGGTATAATTTCCACCAGCAGAGGAAATAACACAATAATAAACACATATTTCATGTGGGGAAAAAAACGCAGCAACAGATGACATCTGGACCGGTCCTGTAGTTTTGACAATCACACATCTGCGTCTACTGATGAGAGAGACAAGTGGGTCACAGTCTCTTGTTATAGGTCAAATGAGTGTATTTTGCTTGTTACTTCACGGCAACATCAGCGTTTTTCCCCCGCCAGCCGGCCAGCAAGGCACGAAAATAATGTAGAAGTCCTTTGCTTGATTATTTTAATCATTTGTTGGCCGGGAAACAGCCGAGCTGCGATGAGTGAATATCAACTCATTTGCACAGTTAATGGCTTTGTTTTGAGTGTCTGCAGGGACGGACGGGCCCCACGAGTCTGTGTCTTTCCACGGTGGGAAAACAAGGTCCAAAATCCAACGTGACCTCAGACTTGGAAACGGAGCAATTGGGGAAAACTTGATTTGTACGCCGTGCTTTGTTTGAGGGAGGGGCAGTCGGCCTGCAGCCACGGGACTGCCTCTCAGCTGACTCCACCAGGCTGCTGCTGCTGCTGGAAACACAGGCTGTGAGCAGCTTTTGAGACGCTTCCTGTTGCTGTCATCCTTTTAAAATCCACAAACCCTGTAATATTGCAGTGTTTATAGCTCCATTCCGTTTGGTTTTTGCATTTGTGATTCTTAGCGCGTCCTTGAGGGGAAACTAGTCCAGAACTAATATGTTGTGACTGAGTAAGTGAAGGAAGTTTATAGCAGAACTACCGTGAAATTCCAGTTTCCTGTGGTAAAACATGTCGTTTCCAGACCTCCAGCAGCTGTCCCACAACAAAGTCTTCAAACATTTTTTAATTTTTTTTTTATTCGTCACAGAACATTTCTCCTCCCTGAACGGCGCCTCCATCCCGTTGTAGGACATTTTAGAATGCTGTGATTGAAGCGCCGTCAGAGGAGCACGACTATAAAGTGGATATTTTCCCTTAAAGCCTGAGCTGGATGTTGGCATCCAGTCACAGGGGCCTCCTTTTATCCACTGTGAGGCTCTACAGAGCAGAGCAGCTGTTCTCAGCATCTCCACACGCACACACACACACACACACACACACTGTTGGAGCTTTCTGCAACCAGAGCCTTCATGTCAAAATCCCAGCAAGTGTTGCACGTTCCCAGAAACTTGACTGAATTTGCTTTGTGACATTCGGAAGGGGGCGGCTGTGTTGTGTCGTCGATGGTATGTACAAAAAAAACAAAAAAAACAGGGAGGCCTCAGTGAACATTTCGAAAACAGCGTCGCCACCAAAGAAGCATAATGCCTCATTGTGGAGGCTGAATGTGGCTGATTGTGTTTGCTGGAGAATCTGGAAGGAAGGGGCGGCGGTGGTGACGGGGGTGTGGGAGGTGGGGGGGTGATGGTGGGCGGATGCATGTGATGTTTGAAGTCAACCTGATTGTGACAAAACAAGAAGGAAAAAATCTGATTGCTATTATTGGTTGTTGAGATGGGACGCAGCAAGACGAGTGCGTAGTAGAAGAAAAATGGTGTGTGAGTGTGTGTGTATGTGTGCTTGCTAAGTGAATGCGCTACACAACAGCTACTCAACAGTGAAAAAACTCGAGTGCATGGCCAACAACTGATAACATGTTATTTAACCTCAGCGTGATGCATCATGTGATGTCGCTATCTGTTGCTGTTGACTGCAGAATGCCCGAGAGAGGAAGAGTGTGTGCGTGTGCATGTGTGTGTGTGGGTGTCAGATCGACTCTATTTGTTCAGCTCTCAATTTCTGCTTGTCTTCTCTCTGGTGCCTTCCTGCTGCTTTCAGGAAGCAGCTTTCAGGATGGCCAATGGGTTTCCTGGCAGGACCAGGACCCCCCCTCAGTTCCTATTGGGAGACAATGGGAGGTCTGCTGCAAGGGCATGGTGTGTGTGTGTGTGTGTGTGTGTGTGTGTGTGTGTGTGTGTGTGTGTGTGTGTGTGTGTGTGTGTGTGTGTGTGTGTGTGTGTGTGTGTGTGTGTGTGATGAGGGGAGATTTATTGAGGGAGTAGTGGGCTTCCCTTCAGGAAACTGCAGATTTATCCCACCAGTGGAGAGGCCCGTGTGTGTGTTTGGGGAGGGGGTGTATTTTTATTTTATGTCTCTACAATCTTGAAGTAACAGGACATGAGAGAAAGCTTTGCTCTGCCTCGACCAGTGATTAATCTTGAGATTAACTCCTTGGTTTTAGGTTCGGGATGAGCAGGAACGAGAGTGAAAGTTCCAAGAGACGCTTGTTTACCCTGATGTGCCGTTTCCTCTTTGAGGGACCAACAGTTGAGCAGAGGCTCAGTGTTCATCTGTGACCCTGGAAAAGGAAGTTACTCAACCGTCTGCGGAACCTTTGTTAGCATTTCAGAGCTTCTTGTCATGGAGGGAAGGTATTTGTGTGGCCCTTTTCCTGGAGCTTCCTGTCTCGGGCTGAGTAGAGGTAAAAGGTCAAGGTTCACTCTTGACATCATGAATGGAAGTGGAGAAAATGAACCTGACTTCAGGGGGGCTTGTTATGTTTTTGTGCTGTGTGTGTCTGCACGGTCTGGATAAGCTATGAGGTTCGCTTGTACGTAGGGAAGAAAATAAGGGTTGAACACATGCAAACCTTTTCTAACGACTGGTGTCAGTTTGAATCAGCCCAACCTCATCTCACCTCTCTGGTCATCTTGAAACATTTCTTCACACAAAAATCATTGTTCCCAAAAATACTCAAAATCAAGCACAACCTCAGAGGAAGGTGAGGCTCTCCGAATGCCACCAGTACCACAGTACCAGTCTATCACAAGGCTTCCTTCATGGCAACTCGCACCTCGCATATAACGTCACTGTTTTATTTCTCTCTATCAAATACACGAGGCTCTGTGCCGACAGCCATGTCACACCCATGATAATAAACAGCATAAGACTGCGACTTTTCAGGCAATTTTATTATATTGTTAAAAAAAGAAGCAGTTGCCCAAAACTCATCCATGTTGTTGTCCAGGACTGAGAGTTTGGGCAGACGCTATTCAGTATAAATCAGTATGATTTCCCAAACAATCCCAAAAATAGTAGATTGTGTGCTATTCCAGGCTTTATTGCCATGGGATCAAGTTTTGCCTCTAAAAATAACCCAGTGGGTTAGATCAGGGGTTCCCAAACTTTTCCACGCCATCTCCCCACAAACAACATTAGCATCTGGCCTGGGACACCTTTCACACAGACAATGTTACAACATTTGTAACATTTCAAAAACCGAGACATCTACTTTTAGAATGATTTTTTTCTTAGTTTGATTTTCTATGCAACAATTGTTACATTTGTTTAAAATAAGAATACTATCAACTAACATGTTGATAATTATGGCCCTGTAAAGCCATACGACTCCAAGACCGATGTTTTGAACTGGCTGTCAATCATATGATATATTATTATAGATTTTATTTATTTATTATTATTAATAATAATAATAATAACAATAATAATAATTACATGATAATTAGATTATATGTGATGTTCTCTTGTTTATTTATTAAGGATTTAGGGTAGGGAATTGTGTTTCCAATCTCAACCCCAACCATGAACCTAACCCCAACACCAACCCAAAACCTAACCCTAATTTGGTGGGCGTGACAATCCCCTGTTGGAGACTGTAAGATATTTCTGTGTAGATGTGTTCAGCAGGATGTGTGTTCAAATGTCGGAAGGATTTTTCCCCCTCACGTCAAGCAGCCAGAGAGGCAAAAAAGTTTCTGTCAGCGGGAGGATGTTGACTTTCAGCCCTGCCGTCCGTCAAATCCTCTCCCTTCTTTGGAAACGTGCTGCTGTATGAGGATGAAGTCACTGTTGACAACATGACCCCCCCAACCCTGGCAGCCAATCAAAACTTCCCTTTAGAAGGAGGGCCGCCAGTGCTGTGTCCAGGATTTACCCTGGGACAACACCGATGACTTTCAAGTCTCTTTTCTTCTTTTTTTTTTTTATATGAAAAGATCCTCGTTTAGGCTGACTTTTTTAGAATTCTGTTTGCATGATGCTCTTTTGCCACTCTAGTTTCACTAGTTTCATGTGATGTTGAACTTGTGTGAGGAGCATCAGATTTGTCTTAAAAATCACTGCGAGGAAGTGAAGAGTCTTCTTTATTCATGATGGTCAGTGGCATATTGTTCTCTGTAGTTTCACACGTGCCTAGCTTCGTTTTTTTCCTCTAATCACACTTTTTCAGTGCGCCTGGCCTGATCTACTTCAGTCCAGAACATGAGTGTGAACAGCGATTCTGGCGCTCCGAGGAACAAATCTTTCTCTGTTCATCCGAATCTCCACAGGCATTCACAAGACTCAAGTGCTGTCTGCAAAACTGTGCTGCGCGCTCTGACAGATAGACAGACAGACACACACACACACACACACAGAAATGTGTTGGTGTTTATGCAACTTTCACAACATGTGTACAGTGTTTCACGGGTTTGTGTTTCCAACATGTGGTGCCTATGTGTTTATGGGTATTTTTATCACTTTTGGCTTGTGCAACTTTGACAGTGGCACTCAGCAGTGTGTGTGTGTGTGTGTGAGAGAGATACGACCGTGTGGCTCTCAGCTGGTCAGGACTCAGGGTGTTGGAAGGAAGGAATGTAGCTCCTCTGTAATTTGCTCTCTGTCATTAAATTGGAGAGAAAAACAGCGACACCCCAGAGGACCTGCGTGGGGTCGGAGTGGCGCACAATGAAGGATTAATTGTGCAACAGGTTTACAGTTTAAGTTGTTTGTCTTGAAAGGATACAAAACTGCCAGAAAAGCGCTTCAGTTCGCAGGCAGAGCTGCAGATCTTTAGATTTAATTCCTCCATTTCTGATGTTTGGCATTTTGTGTCAGCGCACAAACCTCAGGTTTGAAAATTAGGGAAGGACTCAGTCTAGGCTTTGCCTTTCGCTTGCTTCACTCTTTAGCCTGCGAGAGCGACAACACACGGTTCTGTAAATCAGCATTTGGTTTTGATCCCTTCCAAATATGTGGGTCCAACAAGGAAGCTGTGGGAAGCTGTAAACAGAGGGCTAAATGAGCAGATTTTCACTCTACTGGAGCCAAGGATGGTTACAATATGGGACTTAAAAGAAATGTAATGCCAATTCTGATTTTGAGATTAATTATCTTGTTTCAGTCAGTCTGCACGGGAGATGTTTGAACTCAGTTTTAAAGAATTTTAACAGAGAAGTGGCAGTAAAAAGTTACCTCTGAATAAGAACTAAAACAAACTCACAATTGTATTTGTATCTTAGGTTTGTACGTGCGTTCCTTTTTGAAATACCAGGTGTGTGTAGGGTGATGATGACACCTGCATTAGTTGACTTGTACCATCAGACAGCAGTCGGCTTGAACTGGAGACGACCTGAATATGGCCATATCTTGACAAGTTCTGACTAAACCTATGCTGTAATTCCATAAGAATGCACACTACCTCTCTGGCTCAGGCCCGAGTAAAGCAACTGGCAGAGGTCTTTTGCCTTTTTCCGTCCGTGTTTGTGTAACTGCGTTTTCCCCGAGCAGTGGGGCAATCATGTTGACTGCAGCCCGACTTCAGCGACGCTCTGAGCAGAAACAGAACCATCGGCAGGAGGAGCAAGACGCTGAGCAGAAACCTTGTTATCGTGCTCGGGAAGTTCTTTACGTCTCGCAAAGGGTTTTCTTAAAGCATCACAGGACAGCTGGTGATGATTGTGTTTGAACGTTGAGGTCCTGACTGTAGACATCAGTCTGTCGTCTGCCGTCTCAGCTGACACACTGTGCGTGTGTGTGTTTTTATAGGCTATCAGTAGGTAGTCCGCTCGAAGGGAGGCCGACGCACTGCCACAACATGTGTTAGGAATGTGCCCAAGGCTGCTGGGTAAACACAACTCTGTGCGTCTGTGTGCTTCACATAAACTTCAATGAGAGGTGCAGGTATGTCGGGCAGTAAGTGGTTGGGCGACTCATTGACTCCATTCTGACAGATTTGTTTGATTGGGAGCGGAAATCGGTCCGAGAGGCGGCGACTTTCTGTGACCCACACAAACCCGCAGCTCCACCTGCACGGCCCTTTGTCAACATTCACACCTGCGCTGCGACAGCTGAGGGTCGGGTCGGGCGCACGCCTCCCTGCCACGACCCCAAAGTCCAACCTGGAGGCTTTATCGTTACTTCCTCTCTTATCGAGCGACGTCTCGTCTTTTATTGGCATGAAGAGAAAGAAACACGTGTTCCACCGGTCACCCACACTGGGAAGGTTGACTCTGTTGACCTGTGTCTACCTGCAGATTTCAGAGGGCACTCTGAAGCTTGTTTGACAGCTATGAAACATCTGACGGCCTTTTTTTTTTTTTTCCTCTTTGTCACTGTCAGGGCTGAGTGGAGTGGGCAACCAGCCTGAACTCCAGCTGCAGGAACTTCTGTCTGAGCCGCTGACGAAAAGGTAAAAACATCCTATCCGTCCACACGGCAATATCTTCTTGACCTTTTTTTTGTCTTTATACTTCCGCTTTTGGTTCGAACAGAGCAGGAGGAGAAGACAAGCTACAAACGAGGAAAACCTTCAGCATTTGTTGATACTATTTAGACAATTTTAAAGGGGGGAGGGGATCAACCTCTGCTCTCCCTGCATTTCACCTGCCCGACAAGTGTGAATAAATGCTTATTATGCCAAAAGGAAATGACAGATTTCACAGTCGGGCAGTTTTTACGGCGTGCCTGAGCTGTCTTGCGGCGAGGAGAATTGGAGGGTGTGATGCTGTTGTTAACGGATCAGCAGCTGTCTTGTGGTTTTTGGACGGCGCTCGGCTCTTTGTTGTCGACTTTGTTCTGCGGTGTTTCACTACTACTGATGTTTTTTTTTCCTTCCATTTTTGTTTTCTCCCACCGCTATGTTCCAGGAGTTTATGCGCGCGCACACACACACACACACACACACACACACACACACACACACACACACACACACACACACGCACAAAGACGGGCACACTTGCGTTCAAATAAGGCCGACAGGAGAGATCGATGCATTCGACACCTCAAAGACATACAAACACTCAGAGGAGGGGCAGATAACGTTGAGCGTCTTTCAACGCCTGCAAAGCAAACAAGAGGTTAGTTTATCGCAACTTCTTTATCTTTGCAAGGAAGGGAAGGAAGAGAACAGAGCATTTTCTTGGAATCCAACCACAGCCTGCTGCCGGCAGGCACGTTTCCAGGCATCCTCATCTGTAAACTTAATGGTTTGTAAATATATTTCCTCTGAAAAACAAACCGTCACAGGATAATGTGGCTCTCTTGAGAAATTGTGATTGAATAAACTTTTAAGTAACTTAAACCTCTTTGACAAACCACTGTTGTTTTAGACCTATATCCTTTTCCCTCCTCCCTCTCTGTTTACTCTAGCCGGGCACTGAGTTGATACTGTGAGCGGTGGAGACTCCTGAACAAAAATGACTCAGTCAGTGCAAGTCAACGCCAAGCTGCCTGGTAAGTGAGGGAATCTCTTCTTTCAGTCTATTCTGCTACATAACGCTAACGTTATTTCTCTCTCAGCCTGTTAGCGGTTGTACAAGTACTGTGTCATACACTCAGTTTATACAGCCAAGATTTCATCAAACACGAATGGAGAAAACGCAAAAGTTGAAATACCTAACAAAAAAACCCAACAGGATGCTTGGTCCTATTTTTAACCTGCATGTTTTCCTTCCTTTAGATCTGGGCTCTCCATTCATTTACAGCAGCCAGGAGGAGTCGGAGCAGCCTGGCTCCTACTCTGTCCAGACTCCGTACGGTTTCCAACTGGACCTGGACTTCCTCAAATATGTGGAGGAGATCGAAAGCGGCCACAATCTCCGCCGGGCACCTGTGGGCTCCCGACGCTCCGGCCGGGGACTCAGACTTTCCCAGAGAGGGCGTACAAGCGGCTGGACATCCACCGAGTCGCTGTCGTCGCCGGCAAGTGAGGACGGCAGAGTTCCTCCTCCGCCGCCGCCGCGCCACCGCCTGGGCTCGGCCCCCTGCGAAGGCCTCGGTCTTTCCCCCGTGGCCCTCGTGAACGTCCCCCCACTGTCCGCTGGAGCCAAGGTGCCACCCCCTCCGCCTCAGCGCAACCCCAGAGTTGAGCGGACTCTGCTGGAGACCAGCCGACGGCTACAGCAGGAGCAGAGCCACCAGCACCAGAACGGCGGCGGGCGCTTCCAGCTGGCGGATCCTCCGAAGCAGCTTGCGCCGTCTCCGTCCGCCCAGTCGCTGCCCATCAAACCCAGCCCGTACACCTCTGGTCTCAGCACCCCGGCTGCAGGCAGCGCCATGACGCCGATCCCACCCAGCCAGCTGCAGACGGTGAGAGAGCAGATGGCCACGGCCTTGAAACAGTTGAAGGAGATGGAGGAGAGGGTCAAGGGCGTCCCTGCGCTGGAGCGAGAGTTGGCCAAGCTCCGTGCAGAGAAAGACATGCTGCTGTTAGCCCTGCAGGAAAAGAACGAGGCCGCCGAGATGGTCCGGCAGAGGAAACCGTCCACAGAGTCCTGCACCCAGACCACAGAGACCCACAGCGACCACAGCCAAGTGCCTCCGGTAACCTCACCAGGGCACAAAGGCCCTGGGAAATCTAGTGAGCTGAAGAGGCTAACTGAGAAATTTGAGGAGAAAGCGAAAGATTCTCCACCCAAACTTTTAGTGAAAGCTCCAGAAAAGGTGCCCGTCGTTGAGAGGAAGTCAGTAGCTGTTGGAGACGACCGACCAATGGACTCTGTTGTTTTCTACTACAGCCAGGGCCTAAAAGATGCATGTGAAGGCACCTGGGTCAGTGTTGGTGACAGAGGCACGGGGACAGATGTTCCGTCAGTTCAAGAGAAAGGAACACAGACCAGAGTGGAGACGCAGGAGGCCGAGGTCTGGGTCATGGAATCCCTGCTCGGCGTGACGACTGAAGCGCAGCGGGAGATTGACACGCTACAAGACACCGTTAAATTCCAGCAGGAGTCCATCGTTGCTCTTGAGAACCGGCTGAGTGCGGCCAACAAAGACTTCATGGTCCTCAAGAAGCAGATGGATGAGAAAAACACCAAAGTGACCTTTGAGAAGGGGGTCCTTGCAAAACCAGACATGGTGCATGTCCAAGCAGAGACCCTCGCTCCCACGGTGGCACATGCCTCAATACTGTGCTGTCCTGATATGGCCGACGCCTGTGTGGGAGAGAGTGTGTCAGTCTACCAGCTGGAACAAGGAACCCAGACAGAGGCTGCAGCAGAACCAGTTAAACCAGCTTCCGCTCAGCTGGTCAGCACCGGTTGCCAGTGTGATGACTTAAGCAAGGAGGAGACAGACGGGCGTAAAGTGCTGAAAAAGAGACAGTTGACCATCGCCGACTACAAAGTCTCACCGGAAGAGGAGGTGGTCAGCGTGGCAGAGAAGAAGGAGGAAGAGCAAGGAGAGAAGACTGCAGCCGGCAGCGACAAGACGGGTGAGAAACTGGAGGGGTCAAGGGTCGGGGAGGTAGTGGGGATTGTCTGGGAATATGTCTCATTAGAAATTCCAAATCAGACCCACATTCAGTTCTTTGCTTCTCAACTCTGAATTGAGTGGCCCAGCCTTCAGGAATAATCATCTAAAAACAATCAGCATAGGTCGTTCTGTTTGCAAAAGAAATCCGCAGATTCCACTGGGGATGAAGAATCCTCCAGAATGTTGTTGTTGATGTCGTTTGTGCAGAAGTGTGCGTGCTTGGCCAGTCTGCTCAATCTCTCTGCTACCTCCACGGTTATAGGCATGCTGAAATCGATCATGAAGAGGAAGGATGGGAGTAACTCCAGCGAGAGTCGCAGCACAGGCAAGAAGAGCCTGCAGTTTGTTGGCATCCTGAACGGAGGGTAGGTACATAGGAACCCCAGTAGAAACTCAAATCCAAATCACTGTGAGACCTGTGCAGACTGCATAGCAGTAAAACCATTGTTTCATCAGGTATGAATCTACATCCAGTGAAGAGGAAGAAGAGGAGGAGGATGAAGAAGAAGAGGACGAGGAAGAAGATGGGAGCTCGTCTGTGGAGAGTGGAGAAGGTGAATGTTTGGACAGCACGGAGGAGGACGAGGCGGCACTGGAGGAAACGTCTGAGGAGGAGAGAAACGTCAACCTGGATGAAAGTGACACCGATGAGGAAACGTCGATGGCGACAAACTATTCATCCGATGGCGTCAAGGAGAAGTGCGTTGTTTTTGTTTTTTCGTTTCTGAACAATACACCTTCCATGATTGTACGTGAGCGTTGTAGAGTTTAACGTCTCGTGCGTCCCAGGTTCGAGTTGAGCTCAAAGATGCGCGAGGCCTGCCTCATCCTGAAGCACCACCTCAACGATGACATCAAGACGCTGAAGAGTAAGGAAGTGGTGCGTTCCTGCATGTTTCCTCGCATTCACTGAGCTGCACGTTCACGCCTCACGTCGCTCGTGCGTTATTAGCGGGTGATGAAAGCTGTAGATGTCCATCTTGTTTGGGGGCATTTGCTGGCTAACGTTTGTTGAGAACAATAGGGACTTTGGATAACAATAACAGGAGTCCAGTGTAATAAATGGGCCAGGAAGTTGATCATTGTTGACGTCCGTAACAAAACCAAGGGGAAACACTGATACACATCTTCATTATTGTTCATTTGGCAACAGTGGAGATGTAAAGATCACAGCTGGTCAGCTCTGATCCAGTTCCAATTCATGTGCTACTTTATTGATGTAAAAATAGCATCTGCATACAGGTTTTGAGTGGTTGTCTGATGATTTGTTTCTTTTGGCTGTTGAGTTAGCTGAGTTAGCCAACTACTAAGCTACTGTTACCATGCAACCAGTTCACAGCTAACTACAAAATATATTTGGATCAATGACACGGAGCCGCCCCCTTTTTTCCAGTGTTTGATCAGTAAATTGAACCATAATGACTTTCTATACTGGTATTGGATGAAATCAGATCCTCTCTCGCTAGTGGAGATGCACCTGTGACGCTAAATCATATCAAACGTATTTATGAGGTATTTCCACCCTCTCGTCCAGCTCTCCAGCACTCACATGGTCCAGCTTGAGTGGTTCCGCATCTCCAGCGGCAAGATGGCTCAGCCGCCGCGGGTCTCCGACTACCTGATGGCGTTCTCTGAGGTGTCCTCGGTCCTGCTGAAACACGTGGTCAACATGACAGACGGGAACGGGAACACAGCCCTGCACTACAGTGTGTCTCACTCCAACTTCGGTGTGGTGGAGCTGCTGCTTGACACAGGTCCGTGACAAAACCGTCCACATCGTAACCGTTAAATGTCCATTAGCGTTAGCAAGCTTTTTTTTATTTTTATTTTATTCACGTTAGCACCAAGGTAGCTTTAGACTAGTACTTGAAGATTGAGTTAAAGCAACCGGCATCTTCAGGTGCAAACGTTGATATTTTATGGTGTACATCCCTCGCCACCTATCCAAACAAATTGCACCATGTAATAATTTTTACATATGAAGCTTGTACAGTACTAAGAATAGCCAATTCTTATTCAATTCATTCTTTAAGGGACAATGAAGTGTCAAACGTGCGCCTACATGTTAATCGTGCTTGTGCTGAAACGTGTGTGTTGACGAGAGAGTGCCCCCTGCAGGTGTGTGCAGTGTGGACAAGCAGAACAAGGCCGGCTACACGGCCATCATGCTGGCTGCTCTGTCCTCTGTGAAGGAGGAAGAGGAGGACATGGTTGTGGTCCAGAAGCTCTTCGTCCAGGGCAACGTCAACGCAAAGGCGAGCCAGGCAAGTTTGATGTTTAATTTTAGTAACTTGTTTGTTTGTATCTGAAATTGTCTGAAATAAAGTTTACAAAAAAAAGTTTAATTTCTCGAAACTATCAAAAGTTTGCCTGTGGCTCTTTCTATGGTCATTCAGTTCATATTTTATTTCTGTATGCACATCCTGCATAAGGTATTATAATTGAGGTCAAGTTGTTCTCGTGTGTGTGTGTGTGTGTGTGTGTGTGTGTGTGTGTGTGTGTGTGTGTGTGTGTGTGTGTGTGTGTGTGTGTGTGCAAGCAGCGATAACACAGCTCTATGTTAAGTTAGAGTTCTCCCCTAACAGTATCAGCCATGCAGCAGACAAGAGCAGGAAGGCGTCTGTGAGGTGTTGGTCGGCTCCATCAGCTGGAGGTGTTGTATCAACCGGTCTGGTGATTTTTGATCAGCTGACTCTGTCCACTGAGTTCACTGAGATACATTGGACACGTTGAAATGTTCAGGTGGAGAAATGCAGTCTAAAAGTGAACATAGAACAAATGGTACACATCAAAACTAAACAATAAGCAGTATGAGGTCCGTTAGCAACTGACTTGACTTTAGTTTGCAGCAAAGACACACAGCCAGATGTGTACTTTGGTTTTGGGTCTGTGAGCAGTTCTGTCTCTCCGCTCGCTCTAATCGGGTTGTGTTTCCGCGCGTGTGTGTGTGTGTGTGTGTGTGTGTGTGTGTGTGTGTGTGTGTGTGTGTGTGTGTGTGTGTGTGTAGACATGGTGTCTGGCCGGCTCCTGCACAGCCAGTCATGGGACTTGGAGTTTATTGTATTACTGGCTATAAATTCAATAACAGGCGCTGACAACACGAGGCACGCAATGCAATTTGAGTTTGGAGTTGAGTGGGTTTTTACTTGGGGTTTTCTCAAAAGTTTTTTTCGGTCAAGATAAATTAGAAAAAAAATTGAAGTTGATTTTTTTTTTAGGGTGAATCTAGTCTAAGTTTGTTGGACTCGATGGAAACATTAGAGAGTACATTTTCTTTAAAAACGAATCTCAACTTTGTCAAAGAACTTTCTCAGTTGCAAGTTATTCCTGCTTGACCCAAAAGTCAAAACTGAACTAGGTGGAAAAAGGGCTCTTATATTTGTTGCTTTCCTATACTAGAAAGTTTCTAGAACACCTTAGAAACTTAAGAAGCAAGAGGACATTGAATGACTTGGTCTTCCAAGATGTTCTGTAGCTGTTCTGCCTCATTTGTCTTCATGCAGTGGTAGTAGTGTTGACGAACACTTCTCACATTGTCCTGTTTTTTTAAAGACACATACTCTTTAGTTTGAGTACAATAAAATTCACAGAACCATATAAAAACTAATTTTGTGATCGAGATAGGAGTTGCTCAGACACACATTTCCACGCGTTTCCTTCGTCGTGTACACCAACGACCTTGTCGACGCCGCTAATGGCTTTAACCCGACCTTTGCAGGCGGGCCAGACGGCGCTGATGCTGGCGGTGAGCCACGGGCGGCTGGAGATGGTGCGGGCGCTGCTGGAGTGCGGCGCCGACGTCAACGTGCAGGACGACGAGGGATCCACGGCACTGATGTGCGCCAGCGAGCACGGCCGCGCCGAGATCGTCAAGCTGCTCCTGGAACAGCCCGGCTGCGACATCTCCATCATTGACAACGTAAGACTTTCGCACTTCACTTCGTCCACGCCGCTTGCTGCGTTCACCTCGGGGAAGCCTTCGCACACACATTGCTCAGGTCCACTGCTGCAGCTCTCCACTGCTGGAAGTATTTGAGCGTGTTCTCGTCTGGGATTGAGATTAATCTGCAGTCAGGAAGCGACTCCCTGCGGGACGTCAGTCAGCGCAGTTTCCTCTGGTCGTCGTGTCTCTCTCTCCCTCCGCAGGACAGTGTGAGAGCTTCAGAGTCACGATGGGGTTAGTTTCAACAGCTATCGACTGACTCTGCGGTTATTTCAAGGAAACACAATCAGTGGGGCCGCTCGCTAGTCCCCTGACAAAGAGCCGCAAAGCACAACAGCCGGTGTTGCACAGAACCACGTGCCCACACTGAGTACAGGCTGATTGCGTTTGCGTGGCCGTCCGAAGACTGGTGTGACATGTCTGCAGTGGCTCCTTCTGATTTAGAGTGAATTCACAGACGGACCGATCGAGGCCCTGAGGAGTCGCCTGGCACACAGACACTGGAGTATTTCCACATCTGTGCCAGAATGGCGAGAGTGTTTCAGCGCAGGCGGCCTCAGGATTAGGTTTCAGTGCAGCACAGCTGGGCCCAGAGGTTTGACCGTGAGCATTCCTTTAGACAGGCCACCCCATATTTTATGGTTTGGTAGAAAGAAAGAAACATTTTCACGCAGTGAATCTTATAACTTTGAGAGGCTGCCTCTCCGAAGTATCTCATTTTGAGACAGATTTTAACACAAAGAGGTGAAAAACCTGACTCATGCTTAACTGTAGCGTGCAATAAGTCTTGTTCCAAACATGCAACTTGTGTCTCTTTAAGCTCACTTCTTGTGTGTGTGTGTGCTTCTATGAATGCAGGATGGCAGCAACGCTCTGTCTATTGCACTGGAGGCGTCTCACAATGACACAGCTGTGCTGCTCTACGCCCACATGAACTACGCAAAGACCCAGCCGGCTGTGGTGAGTAGCCTCCCCCTCACTCCCAATGCTGTAAATACATTGTTACATTTGTGGATTCAATTAGTGTCTTTGAAAACAAAAAAACAAAAAAACAATCCTTCTAGAAAATTGCCTGCCCTGTGTCTGTACTCAACGGTAGCCGTTCCTCGGCAGTTCTGAAAACTCGAGTCGGGGTGTGAGCAGCGCTCAAAGAGGGCGCACTGCTGCCACCTACAGGCGTAAACACACTCCTTCTGATTGCGCCACAAGTTACGTTTGGTAATTTTTCATTGGCGATCACACTCTGAAATTCACTTTACCTCAACTAGTGTGCCATCAATTCATGAAAGATTCGATTAAGAAGATTCTGTCCCTCTTACTTATTTAATCAGAGGCAAATTTAAGTGAAACAAACAAAACAATAGTAAAATATTTCAGATGATGTCAAAAGCTGACACTCTTCTTTGTCTTTCAGGGAAGTCCGAAGGCCCAGCCAAGGAGTCCCACCAGCCAGCACAAGACATGGCCCTCAGACTGACAGGATCAACTCCAGACACGAAACTGAACTGGTTTTGAGCTGGAAAATAAAGGTTCCACTGGAATTCACCTAAATAGAAAACTATGTATTTATATATTGCCATTTGTCCTGCATTTATAAGAACTATTCATATGAGAATATTATTTTTCCATGAAAATGTTTGGCTGGATATATTATGTACATGACTAATATAAACTTGCTGTATTTTTTCTGTAAGGAGTTGAGACCTCACATTGTTATTGTTTGCACTTTGCTAATATCTCATTAGTTAAGAGCTGCACACGTTTGACACAGCCTGTCTACAGTCTTTGTTCATATAAAAACAATCAACATGACAAATATAAACCAACACTGTGTCTGAGTTTTGTTCCTGTCAGTAGCATGTACACAAACCTCACAGCTCTGTGTTACCCTCAACCTTCCTGTTTGCTCTGCCTCAGCCAATTTTCATTACCTGCACTACCTTTGCATTATAACCCTCTAGAAATATGCAAAATTTGTATCTATTCAAATTTGAAATAAACCTTTACATCATGTGTGATAAATACATTTTGTTTTTCGTTTTTTTCTTTTGGTTGCATTTTTAAAACAAAGCCATTGCTCTTTGCATGCTAAAGACGGATTTGTGAAGAGCAGACCTTTCAATCTTCTAGCTGCTCTTTCTCACACATGCACAGATTTGAAACAGTAAATCTCAGCAGAAGCTGACCTCTAAGCACTTTGATCAGACAGGGCTGATCACTTGGTCAGACTGCTGACTCTGGTATCCGAGGCCCATGGTTCGAGTTGGTTCTAATGGTTCTAATTATTTTTATTAGAAGGAATGAAAAAGATGACGTAAAACTAATGATAAAAAGGTAAATAGTAAAGACAGAAGGGGATTGACACAGACTGGACAGGTTAGCATCAGACCAAAGACACTCGACTAACCTCTTACCACCTGCCATACAAAAAAGTGGCCACTAGGGGGGCGGGGGGGCTAATGAGGTGGTATAATTTCATGCTGAAGCATGAAAACATTTAATGTAATTGTGCAGCCAGGCTGCATAGCTGTGCTTGATGAAATTATGCAGTGTGAGATTGAACTGTGATGTAATGTATTTCGAGGAAACGGAACATCATGAAGATCAATTTGTTTGCAATGCTGGTGACTAACGACAGAAACAGCTTAAAATGTGTAACTGAGAAATTACACACAATTGAGGAATTGAAAGTAACTGTTTGCTCTGCCACTGACAATGAATATTGTGAAATCTGTGAGATAAAACCATTGTTTTCATCTGCTGGGATGTGTGCGTATGGGAAGGACATGAAGAAAGCAGGAATTCTGCTGCGCTGTTGGAGGTTGGCGATAGTACAGAGACTTGTGGCCGAGTTTGAAGAAAGTCAGATTCAAATGTAAGTATCGAGATGCTACACAGTGCACAATTTGTATGTAGCGATGCCACGGCCCTTCAATGCTTGTTTTGGACAGGAGTGCACAGATGATCATCTCCTGATCATCTCCTTAACGTCACAAGAACACACAGGAACTAATTACTGGAACCAACACCGTCCCACGTGAGCCTATATGCTTCAACAATCAGGCGGTGGTGATAACAGGCAGTTGACCTACATACCTTGGAATGACTAAATCCAATGAACTTTTAATCAACACGCACAGGCAGCTATGAGCGAAGACTCAAGTTTCCCCTCAGCTAAACCCATCATGGAATCTCTTCTCTTACATTGTCTGGATATAATGATGTTCCTGATACACTACAAAGGCTTCGAGGAGTGTGGTTTCTTGGGGCCTGCATTTGATGATCTTTAGTCGGATCATATGACTTATCTCTCCGTCTCAGACTAGAATCACAGGATCGCTCACCCCCTGACTAGAATCACCCCCATCGCTCAAATGCTGTTGTTCTATCAGCTTCGGACGCTGAACAGTACTAAATTGATTTGCGTTGCAACCTGCTCAGCATGGAAAGTCTGGCCTTACCGCTGAACAGAGATCAGGCAATTATTCACACGCAGTTACCTCTACTGATGCCTGTGTGATGTTTTTGGCCTGGGGGAGTCGCTTCAGACTTTAAAAAGACCCCCAAACCAGAGGTGTAACACTGAGACTGTTTCCTTGCATTCCTGCAGTGTTGAGCGCAGAGCAAAGAGCCAGAATGAACAGAACAGTGGACGGATATTCCAACATGCCCAACGAGCCAAAGCACAACAGTGTGTGCAAAGGAGAGGACCGTGCAGTTTCAGAAAAGCGGTCTCACATTGAGGACGCCTACGCCACCATACTGAGAGAGCTTGGAGAGGATGCCGGCAGAGAGGGGCTTCTTCGTACGCCACTGCGGGCGGCCAAAACCATGCAGTTCTTCACTAAAGGCAACAAGGAAACGACTCAAGGTAAGAAGTATCCCCACTTATGTGCATTTCACTGTTTGCTGTGCTGTTGAAATCTAAATGTTTATCCTTTTCAAGTTCTAGAATTATAAGAACCTAATTGGATGCTTCATTTAGTCCTAAATGAGTTGGGGGTAGTGGGGTGGGAGGTCATAAAATGACCAACATTCCGTGTATTAACGTGTCTAACATGCTCGCTGAATGTTTGACCTGCAGATGTCCTGAATGATGCCATCTTTGATGAAAACCACGAGGAAATTGTGATCGTCAAAGACATAGAGATGTTTTCTCTCTGTGAACATCACCTCGTGCCTTTCTTCGGCAGGGTAAGGACTGCAAGGACTTTTGGCAAGGAAAGCCAAAAAGTCAAACTCTGTAGACTGAAACTTGTTTTTTGGTTTTTCATTCATGAAACAAAGATTTATTTGAATTTTACTCTTAATTTTATATAAATAAAATCTTGTTCATAGTCACAATTTATAAACTCAAACACCAACATCAAAGTCTAACAATGTTACTAAGAATTACTCACCAACACGCTTAAAATTCCAAATGATGTGTGATTAATGTCAGTTTTAAGGCCTAATTTAAATATTGTGCATAAATGATCAAGCCGATAATAGCAAGAAGTTAGAATTTTTTTATTATTATTATTTATTTATTTTTTAATTCTATTGTTTTTAGGTTCACATAGCATACTTTCCAAACAAGAAAGTGGTTGGGCTCAGTAAGCTCGCAAGGTGAGTTACTAAATCACACAGGACTCACGCCTGCACACGCATTAGCATTAAACTGTTTTTCTTTTCTTTTCTTAGGATTGTTGAGATTTACAGCAGGAGGCTACAAGGTGACATAGCTGCACTTCTCTCTGGGTTTATGGTGTTGTATACAATTTCCTTAATTGTTCCGTACTACATCATGTGTCTTACTTTTCCCACAGTTCAGGAGCGTTTAACTAAACAGATTGCTGAGGCCATTTCTGAGGCACTGGAACCAGCCGGGGTGGCTGTGGTGATCGAGGCGAGGTGAGACATCTGCTTGCTTATAAGTTTACTGACTTATGACATTTTATGGCTACAAAAACCCAAACAAAACAAACACACGAGGCAAAACCAACTGAGTTGAACTCATTCCTGATAAATTTATGTCAAACGATGCTTTGGAACAAACCTGCCTTTCTTTATTTACATTCTAACCTTGTTGCTTTTGCTTTTCAGCCACATGTGTATGGTGATGAGGGGTGTGCAGAAGATGAATGCCAGTACTGTTACAAGTGTGATGCTGGGAAAATTTAAAGATGAGGCCGATACCAGGAGAGAGTTTCTCTCCCTTCTAAAGAGGCAGTGATTTTTTTCTTCTTCTTTTTTTTCCACGTACAGGCAGCTCAACAAAACGATTAGCCACACGTAAAATTTAAGTGCATGTTTCCTGTGTGTTGCTTAATGTATGCTTTGGAAATTGACATTAAACTGGTAATCTATTATTTGCTATTATCTGTACTGTGAGCATTGAAAAAGGCCAATGTTATCCAAGGGGTAAACAAAATAAAAAATGTGAAACCAAAGTATGCCATAGTGATTGTACTGTATTGCTTAAACAAGGGTGTATCATTGGTTTTTAAAATAAAATAATATTGGTTGCTTAGTTCAGGAAATCAACTGACTTTGTTGACCGTAATGAAGAATTTAAAAACTTTCAGCTTTTTAAATTCTTCATTACGGTGTTAAGCACTACTGATATTAGTTGATATAGGATTATGACACAAAATAATAAACCTCTGGCATTACTAATCTACAACACATTTAAAATCAAACCTTTAAGAGGGCTTTATAATTGTAGCTCTGGGTTGATTTGTTGTATTGCAAGGTAAACAGAAAACCCTTCAAATAAGACCTAAATTATCTTTAACTATTTATGAAAGGAATATTTTCATTAAATCATGGTTTGTTTTTCGGAATGGTTTGTTTTGTTTTATCCGGATTTTTTTTTTTTTTTTTTTTTTGGTCATTTTTTGTAATTACAGGCTTTGCTTGTGTAGGCTGTGTATTGTACCAAACTAACTAAGCAGAATAAATAAATTGAGAGATTTTGTGGGAATGTTGAGAGAGCTATCAAACAGTACATGAGAGAACATAATTCAACAATGCAGCAAACAAACAAAAAAAGAGAAAAGAAAAAAAGCTTCATTGAAATGCCGAACAGCAGCAGCGCAGCCGGCAGTAAATAAGTCGCACTCTATTAATATTTTATGCTGGGACCTAGTTTATCAAAGCAGATAACAGCAAGGGCAAGATTGCAACAAATTGGCTGTTTTAGGAATAAAATTACAAAATGAGTGTCAGAAACAGCCCCTCTATAAATGGATTTTCTAAAAACTGTTTGCAGAATAAAAATACATCACCAGTGTCATGTGATTTTGAAAACCTGAAAAATGACGACTGCTTCATCTCCTTCCTCTTTCTCCATTGGTCACAGCGCTAGCTGGCTGGCTGTGATGGAGGGAGTCAGAGTGGTGGGAGGCTGTGTCTGCTGTTTTGTCTACAATGCCGTAACATTTTTTTTTTTGAGGCAGTTACTTCCACATCGCTTCTTTCATTATGCTGATCTGTGAAGTGGAACGTAACGCTGGCGGAGTTGAGAGGTCAGGGGCTCCCACTGCCTAGATACATACAGTCTAATATTAGAACATTTCCTTGATTTGTTAGCGGCATCTCTGCTGACTCCCCAGCACATGGCAACAGGCCGGCCAATAGGATTTCAGGAAAGCATTAAGCCCCCTGCTCTGTATAGCAACAGTGGCATCCCTGCCTTATTTATTTATATAGGGAGTTCTTCCATCCCACCGACTCATTCTCATGCTTCTGTCCCCCCACTGTGCAGCCACACTGTGCTCTCAAACTGTGAAAAGAGTTACAGTGCGAGGCGAAGTGCTCCTTTTTTACCTTCATCTTTTCTTCAGAAATACAATCTGCAGAACTCAGATTGTTTTACAGCAATTTTTCTTATCAAATAAATTTTATATTATCATTTTGCACCACAAAACTAAAATAACTGAGTTTTTCCTCCTCTTAATTCTGTTTTTTGGGGGGTAAAAACAAGGTGGGAAATGTTTTGGAAAATCCTGATTTTCATGAGGACGACTAATTTCCGAAGAGACGAGAGGAAATACCCGAAGGAACAGCATCGTGGGAAATTGCAGCACTCACGAGAAAGTGACAACAACCAAATGGAGAGGATCTTTAAAAGATGGACGACGCGGGAAGAGAGACAGTACGGGATAGAAGTGGGAGGGTGGAGGGACATCAGATGGCGTGAGGACCACGGCCTGTGGTTGGTTTGATCTGAGCCACGTGTGCGTCCAGCCACATCTATTCCCTGCTTCGTTGATGTCGATGAGACGTTGGTTTCCCCTGCCGCCCGGTCTCCTCCGTCTTGGCCCAGGTAGGTCTGTACTGTGAAGTGCTGCCCAGTCTCATGTTAATGTTTCCTTCTTTTAGGCTTATATCTGTATGGGATGTTGCCATGTTGAAAGTTTGACGCATGTTCAGCTTTTACGGCTCTTCGTTATTGCGAGCTTAGGTATGGCACATCGAAAAGCTGGAAGGCGTTTGGGAAATATGGCGTACCATTGGCGATCTCGATTTTGGAGCCAAGGATGATCGAATATAGATGATATGACCACCAATGGAAGAAAACCAAAATACCTTCCAAAATGAGTATTTATCTGTAGATTCAATATTAGCATGATCTCCTGGATGGTGCATTCATGATTTCACAATTACTAAAAAAAATATAGGGCATTTTCACAAGAGCATTGCTGCACTTCATGTGTTTCCATGAGATATTTCTAATTAAAACTTCACTATTCGGGCAGTTTTGTTGCTATTCGTACACATCCAAGTATGAGAGCAACATAAACAATATTTACATTTTTTTTGCTCAGCAATGATTACAACAAAAACTGTGTGAGGAAGCCTGAAATACAGGCACAAGACTTGAGCCATCAATGATTTACACTCAGATATATCAGCAGTCCAGATGGTGGCATCCATGAAGTTCTTGCTGGAGACAAATGTATGTCCACATAACTATCATGATCGTGGGACTCCATTTTACATTGCGTTTGCCTGAGCGGGTCGTCCCACAAGGAACCAAACGCCATGTACTGCAAATATTGAGCAGCGAAGATTTCATTGCTGCGTACTGTTCGATGTTTTGGGTTCCGACGCCATTTTCAGTGCTTCGACTTTTAATCTGCAGTGTTATGTCACCCAAATGACCAAATGCTTCCATTGCAGAAGCAAACTGTGTTTCTAGCCACCTGGCGACCACACAAACTTATTCCAACTTTTCAATTCTTTTTGTAATTAATTAATGGATGTGTTTGTTCTTAAGGCTGTGGCCTAAAAATAAAAATGTAAAATGGTATAAGTGAACGAGTGGTTTGCTGGGCTAGGTAAAAAGAGATCGACATCGTAGATCGATGACGACATCGCATTTCCTTTAAAATTTCTATGATAACAGGATCAAATCATACTTAGAAAAAAGGGCCTAAATCTTCGTGAAATATTTAAATTTCTAGAAGTCTTTATAAGGAACAGCTGTGATGCAAATGCAGAACCAATCACAAATTCAATTGGAGGATGAAATAAACTGCTGACTGATATCAGATGTACAAAAGAAGACAAGGATTTTGCTTTCAGCAGATATGGAGTTAGTGTGATGGTTTCTTAAAGAAATCAAGACCTTAATTTTCCCCTTTTTAATTTCTGTTATGGAAGTTCTGGAGGTCGTGTGTGTTCCGGTCAGAATATTTCTGGAGAATATGACTTCTAATATATAATAATACAGAAGCAAGGTCCTTTATTGTTTTATGTTATTTTATTTTTTTTTAAGTTTAGTATTCAGTAGTAGCTGTTTAGTATAAGTTGTGTGGATCGAGCCTGAAAGATTTTTATAATTTTCCTTAAAATTCACAATATTTTTTCCACTGTTAAAATTTTCAGATTTGTATTCTGTTGTAAATGAACAATTATTTTCTACATCTGACAAATACGGCTAATTATAAAATAAAGAGAAAATAGGCCTTGCATGCCATTAAAAAAAAAAAACAGTGGAAAGAGAGACGTTAGGGATGTTAATCTTCCCTCCACAGAAACCTTTAATGCTTGCGTGGACAAAAGATACGTAAGGATTTTACAATAAAATGCGAATGTTATCAGCAGAACATAACAGTTTGGAGTCCAGATGGGAGATCAAGTGTGTACACAGTTTTTGTTATTGCTTACCCATAGATTTAAACGCAGAAAACAGGCTGTTTGCTCAAGATGCTGGCATGAATTTTGATCTGTTTTTTCTTCCTTTTTGTGATCCCAGGTTGTCAACTTAAACGATAAAACAAGTGCCGGCTTTCTGATGGGTCCAAAGCTCAGTGACTAGCCTCAGAGAGTCTCTCCAACTGTGGTTGCTCCCCAGGATGTTTACCTCCACCTGAACGACTGTGCTCAACCATTACCAGTTGAGTTAGGCTCGAGCTGGGATCCCACCGGCAATGTTATAATGTGCTTCCTGGTGAGGCTATCCAAGGTGTTCAGGCTGCAAAACATGCTCTACCTCCACAACACGGGGCAGCCTTGAACTTTACATCATCGCCCTCCGTCCTCAGCCATGAGTGCGACGGTAAGCTGATAGTATGTGATCGGCAGCACTGTGGCACCAATCACCCTGCCGCTTCCACGCCTCCATAAAACTGTTAGACCTGCCGTGTCTACATCGAGAAAATGGCTGGAGAGGAAGGGTCCCGGCTCAGCGCAACGGATGAGCTCCTCACGCCATCACTAGCGTCGCTCAATCTCAGGGACGAGTCCGCGATCGTCGACGGGAGCACCAACCATATGGTGGATAATCCTGAGCCCCATTCTGTTTCTCCTGTGATGATGTCATCGCCGCTTAACCAATCACAACAGTGGACCAAAATATCCATGGCCACAAGGCCCGAGCCTTCACCGGGAGCTCACGGTAAGGTTAAAAAAAGGCTACATGAAGCATTTTATGTATCACTGCTGACAAAAAAAATGTCTGTAAAGTGTCTGTAACATTAACTATAGAATACAAATTAACACAACACAGCCCAGCAACAACTGATCGGTATGATGATTGGCAGGCTTTAATCTTGACAAGCCGTAATGCATTGGTGCTTATATTTTCTGTATACTAAAAATGCTATGCAACTACTAATTTCATATTTTAAAGCTGCCAAATGACTCTCAGAATTTCTCCTCTTTTCTCAAAATGTAAAAGCCAATTTAGCTGTAGTGCAGGGCTTCTGTGACTTGAATATCCTACCACTGCTGAGCTTTAGGTTTAGTAGCACAAAAAAAAAAAAAAAAAGGTTTAGTAGTACACTGTGACACTCAATGGGCAGCAACGTAACACATGAAAACTGTTCAGACATAAGGATCAAATCTCAATTCTCAAGCCAAAAACAGCAGTATAAAGGGGGCAAAAAGAGTCAACTACATGTTCCAAACATAGAGGTTTTTGGGTGATGTAAGGTCTACAATCTGAGCCAATGAATTATGCTAAGGCCATGGGTTGAGAGTGACAGTTGATTGTACAGTGCCAATATCCAAATGCAAGGCTAACAGGAAAAGTAGAAACACTGGAGGTGGAGAGCAACAGATGTCGTCCGTCATTCTCTACCAACTTTGTGGCTTGAGTTTTGTGTCGCAATGTCACTAAAAACAATATTTCTTGAGGCCAGAATTTCAGTTCTGTCCCCATAACAAGTCCCCCTGGCCTCCAGGTTATTTTTCTGTGGTTTTACGACACACGTATATGGGCTCGCTGGTCAGCTGCTCTCAGCTCAGTCACAAATTTGGTAGTTTTCTGCTCCATCAAAAAGATTGACCAACACTTCTCTGTTGGGATTCCAAGAGAAATCATAACAGCTGGGATTGCATGATTTTGAGGTTTGTGAACTAGGCGGATTTAGACAGAGCGGCTGGTGCAACCGGGGTTAATGACTTGACACAATTCCTCATTTTACAACAGGACACATGCAAGTCTTCTAACTTGCAGCGGCGTCCGTAGAAAAAATTTAATGCATCTGCAGGCATGCCACCACAAGTTCTGGAGAGACATTAAGGGCCGTTAGCATGCTCTCTCATAACACATCAGCACGTGTGTTCAAAGCTGCAGACCGGTAAACACAGAGCACCCACACGAAGACGTTACTCCTTTAGGAGATGCCTGACGGACAGGTTCTCACCTTTTTCTGCTCCACTGATGCCACATTAACACATAGAGGAACAATTAACACAAACAGACACACTGGTACATTAGCTGCAGTCCTCCGGGCTGGCATGGCATCCCACTGCTGACAGCTGTTGTTTGTTAGGAGAGGCGAGGCGAGGCGAGGCGAGGCAGGGCAGGGCAAGCTGAGTGCTAAGCAGCACTGAGCTCAGGCGAGTATGCCCGAGTGTTGAGGAGTGCCCGTTCTGGTATTTGAGGCAGTCAGTCAGTGTCATCTGTCAGAAGACGAGTCCACACATGGTGTATAAGAATAAGGAACAAAACCATATCAAGTGCAGTCGTCCTTCCCAAGCGAGTGGGTCAGCAGCGTGTTTAATAACTGGTCGCCGTGCTGTTCACATTGCAGAGTTCTTGGATCCTGAGATGAGTCAAAACAACAGCGAGGCTCAGTCTAGCACTCTGATGCCGCATCGGCAGGACGCTTCATCTTCTGTTGATCACGACGATGCACTCGCCTCTCTAACAACCAACATTACCAGGGAACAAGGTATTTCTGAGCTTTGTTTTGCTTGTTCAACATGCTACAGGTCTAACGTTGCCGATTTTAGCACTTTTGTATCAAAAATACGTCATAAATGAAAACGTAATTTTACAAGGAACAAGGAAACAGATTACTCGAAAGTAATCTGTGTTTCAGTGTGACACTTTCGTAGTTGCAAAACTCACGCAATTTTCTTGTACCTTTGTGGTCAGAAGTTCAACACAGTAACGATACAACTGAAGTGATGGCAGCGTGTAACTGCGGCTCTGGTGACAACCATCTGTCACATGCGGAGTGGTACTGGGGAAACATTTCAAGGTATAAAGTACTTTTACGTAAGGGCAAAGATTTAAACCGTCAGCAGCTCATATGATCAGAACAGCTGGCATTAATTCAGCATTTTGACATATCGTCAACATTTCTTTTCATGGTTCAATCAGACAAGAAGTGAATGACGTGATGAGAAACACTCCCGATGGCACATTCCTGGTCCGAGATGCATCCAGCAAAGTAGAGGGGGAATACACTCTCACGTTGAGGCAAGTAGAGTCGGAATTTTAGGTGATATGTTTACATGTTTCATATCAATATCTCAACCATTAAATATATGAATCAAGGAACAAATGTGTTTTACGGGTTTGAATCTCCTGATGCCAGAATCAGGAATCGGGTTACCAACTTTAAATTTTGACCTCTTTGCCAAAACCAGATGGAGGCAAACAGATACTGTTGGGTCGAAAGCAATTTTTTTTTGTTTGTGTGATAAAAAACAAAAATCTAAATTCTGAGAAATAACCCGAGACGTACAAGGTTTCAATGTGAAACCATGGTGACTGGAGTTTGGCAGCGTATGTGGCTGTCCGCAACATTACACCCCGTCTACAGTGTTTCAGTCATGCTTTTCCAGGCACACATTCGTCTCACATTTGTCTAAAGGAACAGACGGCGCAATTCCAGTATGCCCTGTCTGCACACTGTGTCCAGGCTCTCAATTTCTACACATTACTGCACTCTAGTTTTTCGTTTTGACAGCAGAACAATTTTGTGGTCACAAATGACGGACTTGTGTCCACAACTGTCTGGTTTTAGTCTGATGTTCAGTCCATAAAATAGTGGGAAATATCCCTATATTTGGAGTGGAAATTTTAGTTCAATAGGCAAAGAATTTGTTAACAATTTTTGTATTTCATCTTAAATTGAGCTTATTATGGGACATGTGATGAGTTGATTTGTGGACTTAATATCCATATATTTGCAATTTTGCACTGCACAATTCTCAATATTTTGTCTGATTTCAAGTTAATTTACAAAAAAAAAAAAAAAAAAAATCAAATGTTTTTTTAGGCTACCTTGATTTTGGACGTAACCGATCAATAACTGCGGCAGCAACAGCATCACCTGACTTACTTATCTCATGAGCTTTGATTTTTGATTCCTACACTGGCAGTTGAAAGCAGATGAAGATAAAGCTGTTTTCCATAATAACTGCATATTAAACTCAAGTGCATCTGAGCCTGTGAAGTGAAGATTTGGAGCTGACAGTGTAACTTTTTGGGTGCTATGATATCTGCGTGTTATTACTGATTATTGTTATAATTTTACATTACTAGAGTATTGGAACTGTTAGGGAATTGAAGTAGCAAAATAGGGTTGGGGGTGATCTGCAATTATGGTTTCATTGACAGAGTGTATCAACTACAATTCCAACTCATCAGTAGCAGCGGTGAGATGCCAAGTGTTATTTATTTCAATTGTCAACAGTAGCTGTAGTGGGAATGTTTCCACCTTTGCCTGACAGTTATTTTTTGACCCTTGCAGGAAGGACGGCTGCAACCGACTGATTAAGATCTTTGGTAAAGGGGGGAAGTTTGGCTTTTCAGAGCCACTGGCGTTTCCCTCTCTGGTGAACCTGATCCAGTATTACCAGAACAAATCTCTGGCCCAGTATAACACTAAACTGGACACACGGCTACTCTACCCATTATCAAGATACCAGCAAGTGAGTTTGTAAAAGCCCAAATGTTGAATGTAAATAGTCTCATATTTCACATACTAAATGTTATGATGACGAGATGTTTACATAAGGGATGAGAAAAATAAATGTAAATTGTTTTTTTTTTTAAAAGGAAACAAACAGATTTGACAATAGTCACTTGTTAAAAGGCAGTTTGCCCACTTCCCCACATAGCTGACTGATAGAATTGGTAAAGTGAGTAGGAAAGCAAGTGAACTATTAGTGTAAACAAGACAGTAATCGGGAGAAAAAGACACATCAAAATTTCCAATCTGTCTTCACCTCAACACAATCAGGGTGCTTACTTCTTTGGTGCGCTATTTTTAACTTTTGGCCACAGGCTTACCGAGCTAAGGAGACAGACATGCAGAGTGCTACCAAGATTTTAGAGGGTACTGCTGTGCTACTAGTTCACGTTCTTGAGATTGTGGACATTGCGATGATACTTGCAGCAAGGAGCACACCAGTGCCATAAATTGATGCCAGGAGCAGGGGTCATATTTAACAAATAGTTTCCATCCTTGATGATATTCAAGTACACATTTAAACGATGAAGTGAAAATTTTGAGAAAGCAAAACTTAAATGGCCACTGATGGCACATGATCATACATGGTGTAGCCCGATTAATTTTATTTCAGTGACGATGCGATCTGGTACAATTAGATTACTGCACAAAAACCTTTCGCCATTGAGATAAATGTAATTATCATTAAATTGGGTCCAAGAAGACTTCAGAAATCAAGAGTGCACTCTGGCAGAGAGTAGTTTTGTTATTTTTTCCCTTTGACTGAAAGTGTCTAATTTGTTCCCTTCCTGAAGCAGATTGTGATGGAGGTCGACATCGATGCAGTTGGAGAGCAGCTGAGAGTATTGCAAGATCAATACAAAGAGAAGAGCAAAGAGTATGACCACCTGTATGAAAAGTTTAACCAGACATCCCAGGTACACAGCTTTCGTTTTTGAAATGTCTTTGGATTTGTTTAAGTAAATCTGTAGCTCAATGGGAACTGTTTGCCTTCTCCCTCTCCAGGACTTACAAAGCAAGCGGACAGCTATCGAGGCTTTTGGTGAAATCATTCGGATCTTTGAAGAGGAGTGTGAAACCCAAGAACGCTACTGCAAGGAATACATTGACATGTTCCTCACGCTGGACAGCAGCACAGAGACTGAGAAGTATGCTTCTAATTGCCAGGCGTTCTCACAACCACATAGCCAGGCATGCAATCATTTGCTCAACTTGTTCCATCTCTCCTTTCTTCGCATTCCCTCAGGATTCCAAACAATTCAGAAGAGCTACAGTCAAGAGTGGAGGAGATCCACAGCAGCAAGAAGAAGCTGGAGGAGGAGCTGAGAACAAAGGCTCTAGCCCACATGGAGATCGACAAGAAAATGAACCGCCTGAAACCGGATCTCATGCAGCTGAGGAGGATCCGAGATCAGTACCTTCTGTAAATTGAAACCCCTTTTTCCTTTATGTTACAGATATTGCAGAATGACAGATGAGCTGCTGTTGATGCAGCAATGTCCTACTTATAATTTTAACATGTGATGGTTCAATTGTGTATTAACTGAAATGTATATATTATATGGTGATAGAATGTTTTCACTGTATGTTTTATTAAACACAAGTTTTGTTTATTTTCCAGCTGGCTCACTCAGCAAGGCACAAAACAGAGCCAGATAAATGATTGGCTGGGTATCAGGAAAGAAGAAGAAGAGTGAGTCTTCTCATTGGCTAGTGTCAACTAGGCTTTTGTTGTTTTTGATCCAAAACTAAAGCGTTGGGGTTTCAAGGTTTTGTGAGTAGTTTGCTACTACATATAATCTGCTGTTTGTTAAAACCATAATAGAGATTAGTGTCTTTGTATTACTGCAAAACACAATAGCAATGGAAAAATGGAAAAACAAAAGCAAAACAAAATACATTAACATTCAGATGAGGTTCTAATGTCAGTCCTATTGTGCCATAGTCCATACACCCTGGCGGACAGTGAGGACCTGGAGGACAGCAGCTGGTATGTTGGTGCGATGAGGCGGAAGGATGCGGAGGAGCTGCTGAGAGGAAGGAAGGACGGGACCTTCCTCATAAGAGACAGCCAGACTCAGAGGGGATCATTTGCCTGCTCTGTTGTGTAAGTAAGACAAATTCACATTTTTGGGGCACTTCAATGCCATTATTGGAATTAATGATTCAAACTAGGCAGACCCCGTCCTTGTTATTGAAGCATGGTTCCCCTTAAATATCAACCGCTTATCAAAAGTGACCAAATTCCTTCTGTGGCAGCGTGGATGGAGACGTGAAGCACTGCGTGATCTACAGGACGTCCACAGGGTATGGCTTTGCTGAGCCCTACAACCTCTACTCGTCTTTGAGGGAGTTGGTCCTCCACTACAGCCACACATCCCTGATCCAACATAACCAGCAGTTGAATGTAACCCTGGCCTGGCCCGCTCTCAGCCAGCAGCCCGGCTGAGACACACCAGCATGCCACCCTGATGGCACTTTCCCAAAGCTTCACCGTCTTTGCACCGAGCATGCACCAACACAGACACCACTTATTGTTGTTATTGTCAGAAAAAAAAAAGATAAATGAAAAAACAATTTTCAGATTGGGATAATTAATAATAATAATAACAATAATAATAATGACAAGGACAAAAACAGAAAAAAACAACAACAACCAATAAGTCCTTTCAATACTTGGAACACTTTACCACTGTAGTTTTAAGGTTGTATAGTTTAATGTCAGAACAATGAAAAAATTGCAAATGTAGCTCCTGTTATCACACTGAAGGTAAATTCCAAATTTGCATTTATAATATTTAATGTATGACTCATTTTGCACAAATTGCTTTCTTAACGATAGCTATGAGTACTAAATTAAATTTTCTGCACCTCGCATGAATCAGTTAACAGTAATCCAATCCAATTCTTGTGGTGGTGAGGGAAGCATCTGAATTTGTTCCACAGTTTTTGTGTGACAGACTGTATCTTTCACGTAAAGTCCAAATAAGAGGTGTGGTTGCGATGTTGAAGTAATTCTGGGAAACTGAGCTCAGGACAGGATTTGCAGTACCCAGCAAACATTATGCATTACGGGTAGTGTAAAAAAACTGTGGAGACACACAAGCACTTTATCCAAAAGTAGAACATTTGTGAACCTGTTTGGTGGTTTTGCACAAAAAAGTGAAATAGTTTTGAGTATTTCTGTTACAGCGATTTGGATCTTGTTTAATAAATTGAGCTGGTCATGTTCTATACATGACATTAATGTCAGGTGTAAACAAAACATTTTGTTTATAACATTAAGGTGGTGTTATGTCAGATGCTTGATTTTGTTTTAAAAAAGCACAAGTAACCCAACAAATCCCCTGTGGGATTTAAGCAGCATATTTAATTGTTTCTAAGTTTTGATTTTGTTGAAGGACAATCAAAAATACCATATTTTTCTCACATTTCTCAATATAGTTTTTGTCACAGGTCATGCAAAGTTTCAATACAAAATAATTAAACATGCCAAAAATTGCACAGAGTATTAAAAAGAAGTCAAATGTTGTGATGCGCTGTTTTAGCTCTCTCTAATAGACACCACTTGATATTACTGCACTTAACATGTCAGTTAATAACATTTGGAAATTACCAAATGATTCATAAATTGTTCCAATTGGCTCTTCGTATTTATTTTATCATAATTATTGCAAAAACAAATATAATCTTGGCCATAATATCATTACAGTAGTTGGTGGTTGTGGTGGCTGGCAAGCTGAAAGAGTGTGATTTCAGCTGTGTTGTAGCAAATAGGTTGATCTTACAAAATACTGTAGAATGAATTTGTAATATTGAGAGTTAGATGTTTTAATTAATGTTATTGCACAGCTCTCCTTTAATGTGATTTATTTTTCTTATGCTGATGGAAATATATGATATTAAATAATACGTAGAAGAAAATATTGTTTACATGTTAGGCCTCTCAGGATCCGGTAAGCCCACAAGGTGGTGCGGACTCCTTTTATAATGCACTTTGTGAATGGAACCGAGGCAATCCTGTGGCTATAGTGATCCATTCAAATTATTTTTGTAAAGAGATAAATAAGCATAATACAATTAGTCTTTTAAAACATACCAATAGGTTTGATTTCAATATTATTTTATGTATTTTAAGGGTTACCTTAAATCAATTTCCTTAGTGTTTGTCAGTAAACAAGTACCTTTTGTTTACAGTATATAGACATTTGGAGCTGTAAGCCTAATTTCACAAAAGAACTGGGGAAATGTGCATCCAAGTGAAAGGTGTAAATGTTTGATTTTGCATGCACTGCTGCGTAACAGGTTACTTATATTGTACAGTATAATTAGTCATTAGAAGGACATGGAGGCAAGGGACTGTTTGATACCAGCTCTGGTATAATCTGTTCCTCACCAACTACACAACATGTTTCTCTTTTTGGATGGTTCAGTGCCATTTTTCTAGTTTTTATGTTTTGTTTTTTCCTCTGTCGCTGGTGCTAAGCAATGAAACTGGACCTCTCTTGAGTCGCCGCTTGTCAGTCGTACATTATCAGTGAAGCTGCGATGTACTAAGCTAATGGAGACGCTTTCATGTGAAGTGATCCAGTGTTATTACAAACCACATGAATCTGAAACTGGAAAAGGTGGTTGAGGTTTGAATTGTGCAGGATGTGATCAGGGTATGCTGCAAACAGTAGATGGCAGTGTGAGCAGATCCTGCTGCTCACTAGGAGAAATTGAAGATGCTGTTGGGTGATCATAGTGTTTTCTGGAACTCTGGATGAGAAGCGCTCCTGTATGTGTGTGTGTGTGTGTGTGTGTGTGTGTGTGTGTGTGTGTGTGTGTGTGTGTGTGTGTAATGGTGCAGTCAAAAGACACAAAGACACAAAAAATATATGTTGGACTGTGAAACTAGACATTTGTTCGGAACTGAAATGCATATTTTAACTGATGGATTTTTCTAAAGGTTAATGGATATGAGAGACTGAATCACAGGTTCTTTTACGTTCTCATGTTCTTTCCATTTTTCTTTACTTTTCAAACACTGGACATAAGTCCTTTACTTGAAAAAAAAGAATTACTATTTCGAAATCTTTATCTGTGAAGCTTCCTTCAAAATGAAAAATAAACTTTATATTCCATTGGCTTTGGCAAGCACAGACAGGGACGCTGCTCTGTGAGATTTAGATTTTATGCATAACATTTGCACATAAGTATCCCAGTGAGGTAGGGATACTTTGACCATTTCTGCCCTGCTACTAAAGCAAGAGGACATGTGGCAGAGTCGCTCATGAGAATGACCCGACAAAGCGCAGATAACACACTGCTCGAAAACAAAACAATGTAGATCTCTTCAATGAACTGACCACATGGTGTTTAGTGGAACCGCCATTTTATCAATGTGCACCCTTTTCCTATTGGCACCCTCCCTTTTCTGTGTCTTTTACTCTTACCATTACAATTGTGGATGAAAATATTATACAGGTATATCAAAAATATCCCACCAAATATTCACTAGTAAATAGTCAGTTGTTCTTTCATATTACATACTGTGTGTCATGGTTCACCCGTCAAGCACCTTTTCCGAGAAAACAAAGAATAACAGTGAACCCATCTAGAAATTATATTCAAACTTTTCGTTTCACACCATTCTTGTTGTTGTTGTTCGCATTATTATTAATCCTATTGTCATTATTTTTCATTAGTATTATTATTTTACTTTTACAAAGACGTGTAAAACTGGGATTTGCTCTGATTTTAAAGTCAGTAGTCAAGTAAGTTAGATGGATTGTTGGGCTGTGTAGGTCAAACGGTTGGTTGCATGGCATACCAATGGCTGAATGGTTGCAAACCAGTTGGATGCCTTCAGAAGGGATAGTGTTTCTTGTTCGTGGAAACAGTTGGAAAGGGTTTAATGTAACGTTGCGTAGAAAGGACTGAGGGACATTGTCAGTATGGTAGAAAAGATGTAGAATGTGGTCTAACGTTGCAAGTTGGAGCTAATCTTTCAGGATGTTGAGCTTACACAGGACGCTTCATGTGTTTTACATGTATAGCAGTATTCTGTTAGGCAGATCGGGGGTAAAGGGAGAACAGCAATGTTTTGGATTTAAAAGGTTGTGTTGGGGATATCTGAACAATATTTGAGTTTATACAGTAATATAGTTTTCAATTTGCCCAACTTTTACAGAACATATGAGGTGGTTTAACTTTTCCAACTTCAAAACTAGCAGTTATATTGCTTGGCATGGACGATTGTGGTATTTTAGGATTTAGCTGTAACATTTTTCAAATCAAGAAAAACAGTATTAAGGAGTTTAAAAATTAAAAATCATTCTGTTTTACTTATTTACTTTTTAAAATGCAGTGACACAAAATGTGACAAAATCTTGTGTTTAAGCTGTGCATTTCAGTCTATACATTTATTCACCTAAATCCAATTAAGTCTTGTTCATTTTGAAGTATGTTTCTCTGACTTTGACTGCATTTTTTTCATTGTGAATCAGTGGACTGGTCCGTCCCCTTCATCTAAATTAAATAACTGCCCCTTGGTAATAGACTATTGTGAGCAAAATACTGTTATTGTTAATGTTGATCTACTGTATTGAATATGCAATAAGATTCTGTCTGTGAAAATAGCTTGTGTTTTCTGTGGCAGTCATATCAGAAGATTTCTGTTTCATTTGATGTAAAACCTGACTTTAACCCTCAGTAGAACATCATTGTTCGTGTATGCACTTTCAGATCTCCCAAATAAATTTGACATGGCAGTTTAATGGATTTTTGTGTGATTTGTGAAAAAGAAAAAAACTTTTCTTTCCAACACCTTTGCTTTGGCATGTGAAGCTGGAGTAAACATATCAGGGGGGCGTCCCCGAAATATACGGGACAAAGTGAAGTGCGTCCCGTATCAGTTCATTACGGGACAGGTTTTTTAGTTGCCAAATACGGGACAATCGCGTATTTTACGGGAGGGTTGGCAACCCAATCCAGACCACAGACGGAAATCAAATGAGGTTTTAACATTTTCCCGAAAAAACGGGACAAATTGTGTCCCGGGAGAGATTTTATTTTTCCCGGGACAGGTGGTGAAAAAAGAGAACAATTCTTGGAAAAACGGGACGGGTGGCAACCCTAGTGAGAAAGGCTGAAAACGGTGCTCTTGCACCTCGTTCTTTCTCTTGATTGGTGAAATACGTAAATATTTCATCATACTATCTCGCCCTGCATGTTTACGATTGAATCGCCAAGTATGCAAGTCTCCCACGCCCAGAATTGCAAGCTAGTTAACACGCTCTGCTCCACAAAGTCTAACAACACTCTCAACAAAACACAAATCATTTGTGTGAAAATGTAGGCTAATGGCTTTTCAGTAGGCTAATGGCTGTGATGTTTGGTTTGTTCTTACCATTTTGAATGTCCTCCTGGAGGTGATGTAAGGGTCCAGGTATCCTAATTGTTTTTGTTTATTCCCTCGCACAGCATATACATTTATATTTGACGTAAAGGGACTTTTTTATTTTTTACATCAATGTGGTTAAACCAATTCAGGAAGTATCTACATAACGAACCAGTGGGGGAGGGACTTCAGGTTGGTCCAAGTCGGCGATGGGAGTGTGGATTTTGCACAACCAATAAAAGGGCTCCTGCCCTTACTCACCCGCCCCTCTCTCGCGCGCATTCACACAGCTGCACTAATCAAGGTTCATTTCACGCACAATCAACTCTGAACGTATGAGAGGTGAAAGTTTCGCTAGTTTACACTGCGTTACTCACCAACTTATGTAGTGTAGTGTAAGTGCAGCGAGATTTGTATAAACTTTTTTTTCAGATTTTGATTTAATAATTCCACAAATAAATCATGACACAATCTAAATAATTTCTCAAGCTCTAGTGCACCTGGCTGCAATCTAAAAAAGAACATACATTTACTTGTAGCTCATTAATCAAAAGTGTACATAAGAACTAAATGATTCTCCCATTCGGTCCCTTAGGTTATGTCATGATTTAAATTCCAGCAAATTATATTAAAAAATTGTCAAAGGAAAAAGATTTATTTTATTTTTTTTAATTTAACCCAGCTCAATGTGATGCATTTATTAATGAGAGACCAAACAAACTACTCCTGCTTTAATAATTTTATATAAACTATCAAACACGAATGTGTGTAAGTGGGAACTTTCGGCAGTGTTTACTGCTAACCACGAGTTAGTAATTCAAGATCACCGGTCGGGCTCTCCGAATGATAACTAAATGGTGGGCACTTGACGGCTCAGGACTGGTTTAACGGGTTGTCAATCAATTGCAGTTGCGCCAAAAATACCGCCCACGATTCATTTATTCCGCATCGACGCAACGATTGACTAACTCCCGGTTCAAACATGGAGGTGACGTTAGTGGTGGCCCTGCTGCTTGTTCTTGGTGTCTGCCGGGCTTCTCATCCCAAACCCTCGTGTCGGTATCCTCCATCTGAGTGGTGTCGGTCTCTGGAGATAGCAACAGCATGCAAGGTGAGTGGAAGCATTTGTCTGTTTGTCAGAAGTAAGAACTACAAGGAGGCTTGGGCAATTAAAAAACTTTTTTTTTCTTTCTTTTTTATGTCAAGCGAAGGATTTATTGAAAACTGGTCATAACGAAGAAAATGAGTACTTGGAGCATTTAGTTTTGTTTTCTTTACATTTGGTTTGGTTTCGTTCGGTTTCCCTTTTAGCGTCAGCCAAATCAGTTAGCTGTGTGAGATGCAAGAATGAATTGCTTACGTGGGAATTTTTTTTGGTTATTTTGCATAGAAACGCTAAATCTCAAAACGGGATGCAAAAGTTTCAACGTGAAAACTGTCGTATCCTGTTGGTGAAATGGTTTAAATTGGAGTCATGCTTCAGAAATTGGACGCCAGTTGTTCAACATGTGACCGAAGCTTCAGGAAAAAAATCAGAGCAAACGCATAATCAAATTAAACGTACGAAAACAAAACTACACGTTTGCCTCTAGCATGAAGCCTACTGTTGGTATCTTTAATTGGATCAACATTGTGGCGGACTTTAATTTACCAAGTTTCCACTTGTTGCATGAACCACACGAGGGCGGTGTTGACTCAAAGGTACCGTATTCCCTTGTAGTCGCATCAACCTTTTTTTCCCCCACCAGTAACATGATGCTCCATTTCTCCTTCAGGTTCAGAAACAGTGTATGGAGGTGAATGCCATCAGGCAGTATCCACCTGCTCCTAAAGTCAACGTCACGCTGTACTATGAGAGTTTGTGTCCATACAGTAGGCTGTTCTTGACCCAAAAGCTCTTGCCTACCTCTACCCTGCTAGCAGACATCATGGAGGTCAATCTGGTCCCCTATGGGAATGCTCGGGTAATTTGTCATTATGTGATGCAAAACTGTCTGTCTGTCCAATCATGAATGTAAATTGTCAAATCTTCTTTAGGAGACTACATCTAACTCCTTTGCTTGTCAGCATGGAAAAAGAGAGTGCGAAGTGAACATGATTACGGTATCAATGTTTTTTAAAAATGTGTCCTATCACTAGTTTAACCTCAACAATACAAAACTGTTTACCTCCATATGTTCCGTTCCTCAGGCCTGTGCGCTCCATTACTTGAGAGACTATAACTTTAAATTTCTGTTTGTCTCGTGCTTGGAGTTGTCCGTCGACATTCTCGCAGATGCCAAATGGGTGAGTATTAATGCATCAAACACCTTTCACTGTCTTGATGAAAGTCTTGCTCTATTATTGCTAACATGGTCATGTTTAATGTTTTTAGTGCTTCAAGGCCTTCTCTTACTATATAACCTGGGAAACTATCTTGAGCTGTGTTCATGGACCTGAAGGAATAGCTTTGATGCACAAATATGCTAATGACACCAGAGCGCTTCGGCCCGAACACACATACGTTCCCTGGGTCACCATCAATGGGGTAAGGCCTGATTATTAGGTTTTCGGAGGGACAGGCATCCTCAAAATAAAATAAAACAACTTGCACTTTTTTCATTTTGAAAACAGTCAATGCATTTTTGGATATGTTGGGAGGATTGATTGTGCAAAGAACTTTGAGCTGCCTTTTGTAGTGTTTTTAGTGCTTCATTGTAATTCTTCACAGTGGATTTTCTTTTCTTTTTTTTCATGCCGCAGAAACACACAGAGAACTTGAGTGACATGGCACAGACATCGTTGTTCCGGTTGGTCTGTGATCTTTACATGGTAAAGTTTTGGTGGTGTCGGTCTTATTCTGACGTAATTGGAATACAGACTTAATTGTGGCTCTCTTTAGGGGGTGAAACCTGGAATCTGCACTGGTGTTCCAGCCCATCTGAACAGAGGCTACAGCTTTACGTAACAAATCCTCACTGTTGCAGACTATAGTTGACCATCACCACCATCCTACTAACTAATGCTAATACTTTGTGTGGCTTTTCTTGAACACGAGTGGAATAAATCAAATCAAAAAAACATGCTTGATTATTCATTGTAGTACTGACCCAATAACTAAAAAAAATGCAAATGAAAACAACCTGCTAAATTCCCAAATTTATTGGCATTTAAAACGCCTTGAAGTCCCAAGACTCTTTTGGCTTGACATGAGGGGGAAAGATGATTACTTGACAAACATTGGAGTGGCAGGTGTATACTGTATATACTTGTAAAGTATACTTGGGTCTGAAGCTCCAGAACATAGTCAAATGTCCTGCAGTTGTTGCAATATGTTGCCTCTACAGACATATAAGCAGAATAAATATAGTTTATAGCCATTTGCACAACAGAGGCTGAGAAAACAAGATGGAATGAACATTCAACAATTGTAGGAGAGAGCGAGAGCAGGAACTGCTCAACACATTTAACACTGCATGGCAATTGCATCCTCCTGTCTAGACTAACTGTGATGCCACTGGAAGTTAGAATTGTTTTTGTATTTTTTTAATTCTTAATGTGTTTTTTTTTTAATGTTTAATGGACACAGTTTTCAGTATATTTCACAACATGGAGTGAAGTCACATTTGTGCCAAAAAAATTAATAAAATCATGTATGTACTGATTTATTAAAATAAAATGAAGCTGCTGGGATGAAATTAATTCAAGTATGTATGTGAGTGACAAACATGAATATATAAAGGTTGGCTAATTCAAATTTGAGTAATAAAATCTAGACAATTCCATGGTAGCTCAAAGTTTGAGGTTTGGCATGTTCAAAAAAACACAACTTTGTTCGACAGTGGTTATGCTCCTTTTCACATGTAAAGCTGATACATCAGTTCAGCCAATTTAATGAAATACTGCTTAACTATTGTTTTCCACGACTGGTTAAGTCGTGGGTATTATAGTTGAGGTGCTTGTCTAAGTTCTGGTCTTCTTACCTAGCGATGGAGACAAACACGGATCTAGACTGAACACAGACCTGCTAAAGTTCTGAACTCATGGAATGACACACATTCTTAAGCTTCAGTAATGTGATTTGGAAAGTTCTGAACAGAGTGACCGTCGGTTACACAAAGTCTAGGAAATTGTCTGTTTCAAAATACTGCTAGCGTGTATGATTTGTAAAAACTATCACTACAAAGTCCATGAAATTGATACAATCAGTTAAAAGGTCTTATTGTAAAATGTACATCATTGTAGGCTGGCAGGTGTTTTTTTTTTTTGTTTTGTTTTTTTCCTTCAACAATTAATGGCAACCAGTCGTCCTAGTTATTGGTGCTATGGCACTATGGCTACCAAAAAGGTTTGTTTGAACTACAGGTGAAACATTCCCACCAGCAACTTGAACATGTATTTTTTTGCCTTATATAAGAAGCTCTCTATTCTAAAACGGAAAACTTTCCCTAATGTCAAAGTAGTCAGACGGATAATTGCTCATCGTTGTTTATAGCGTCTGTGTTAATGTCAGTATTTGACATTGCCGTCATTATCTTACAAGAATATCGTGCTGTCAAAGTGGGATTGTTTTCCTCATCTGACATCCCTGCTTAACCAGTTAACGTTAAAATTCTTTAATTTCATTATAGCTGTAACTAATGTCTGACCCTGAACTTTGGCGTTCATCAAGTCTTGAATGTGAAGTTTGAAATTGGTGAAATTCTGAACAAACAAGTCAGTTAATTTTCCTGCCAGACATTCTGGTTGCTCGCATCAGACATCCTGTGCTGTGTCTGTATGATCAGTAGGCCTGCAGTGGGTGAAGCCCTTAGTGTGAACGGAAGTTCGAGGGCAGAGACGTTAAAGTGCTACTGCGGATCGGAGGCACCCTGATTCAAAAAAGTTTCTTCAGGACATTAACATGGACAAAAAGAAAGAACAAGCAAACCACTTAAAATTAAAACTGTCATAATTTCAAATTTTTTCAGGTAGAAAAATAAAACAATTATACACATATTAAATTAATACTAATTATACAGGTGGTGTCTCATCCTTTAAACAGACTGGGTTGCACTTCATTTGTCTTCAGTGTCCAATATCTGCAGTGCTACAAGCTGGTAGAATATGCTAGATTTCTTTGTAGATGTTGCTAGATTTTTCCTCTCTCTTCTTTTTTTGTTTTTTCCTTAAAGGGTTTCAATAAACTTGAGACACGTCAGTCAAAAGTCTCACTCATCTCTGATGAGGAGGTAAATCAAGCAGGAAAGACAGTTTAGGGGTCGCCGCCACATTCATGCTACATTACATTTGTTTCTCGTCATACCCTGAGGTTTACATCCATTGTTGTGTCTGCTGCTAATCTACATACTGTGGACTGTTGAAACATGACTCATCTTGAAGAGGAAGAAGGAGAAGAATTCTAGCAGGACTTGTTAACATAATTTCCTATCCTAAATATAAACAATGGTGCAAAATCATTTCCGACACCCTGTCAAACCACAGCCTCCACCTGCCGTCCCCGGGCCAAATGTCCCATACAGTCATTGTTGGAGGAAGACCATTTACCTTTTTTGTTAAGAGTGTCACATGCTTGGCTTCACTCTTTACCTTCCCCTTCCCAGTTAAGAGAGTGCAGTCTTCACCCAGGACATTCTTAACTGCGGCCAGAGGAAAGCAGGATGGGACAACAAGGCCAAACGGCTAAAAACATTCGTCTTCATGTTGGATCACAAATTAAAAGCAGAGGGGGAGTGTCCCTCTGCTCTCCACAGAGGGTGTCTCCAGTGTAAAGGGACTGTAGTGATTTTACAGACTTCATAAGTTAAGGCCCTGCCCTGCCCATTTTGGTCCACCACCCCACACCCATGTCTGTCATGTGTGTGTTGGGAGGGTGGTGGGGGTGGAGGGGCAGGTTGTGCTGGTTGTTACGTGCCCATCCGCAGGCAGGCCACGCCCTCATCCTCCTGGCTCAGGTCCCTTTCCCGGTCAGTGGCCTCCCGTCCAGGAGAGACCAGCGTCCTGTGGGGACTCTGCACAGACATAGCAGCCAGATTCAGGGTCCGTGAAGGGTGCGGCGAAGGGGGGCGGTACCTGCTGCTGCTGCTGCTGCTGCTGCTGCTGCTGCAGCGGAGGTCAGCGGACACAGAGGAGTCCTGCCGCCACTCCCCACCCGGGCCCGACTCCCTCTCTCGGGGGCTGTCCATGTCAGACTCCACATCCTCTTCATCCTCCTCCTCTTCCTCCAAAGTGAGTTCAAACTGGAACTTGTCGCCTCCTCCACCGCCGCCTCCTCCGCTTACTCCTCCTCCTCCCGATGAGACCACACCCCCTGCCACCACAGTCCCGCCCCCTGAGCCCATCTCAAGGGCATGGTGCTCCTCGGGGCTGGTGGGCGACGGGCTGCGGGGGATCATGCTCTGGTACCACTCCCTGTTGTCCTCCAGTGTGTCCAGGATGTCCTGAGCATCGGGGTGAACCAAATCCGCCCACGTCTCCCACAGAGGATGGACGATGTAATCAATAAATCCCACCTGGCCACAGAGGAAATGATGTGTCAGCTCATTTCTTGAAAATGGGATTCTAGCACAATACGATGTAATATGTTATGTGATTCCTTCCATCCCAAGCTGTTACCTGGCTCTTCTCGATTGAGGCGTTGTGTTTGTCACACATGGGGCTGATCTCCATTCCCTTATCCCGCTCACGGTCTCCCTGGGTGAAGAACTCCACCATGATGCGATCCGTCCACTTCCGATAAAGCTCCAGCGGTTTGGTGGGGTTGCTCAGGTCAGCACAATGGACCATGTTCTGCATAACCTGCATGGAGACACTCCGTCAGGCACACGTCCTGCTGGGATTTTTTCTTTTACTTTTTTTTGTCTCTGGTTTAAAAGCCGTGGCGTCAAAGAGCCACAAAGAGTCACAGTGACATTGTAAACACTGAGAGAAAGTTGTAAGTTTTAAAGAATGGACACAAAACTTTGGACACACCATCCCAATTCATGGGTTCGCTTTCTTTTTTCTCCTCTAAAATAAAGTTATTTTGACTGATAAATTCAAAATCAATTCTTAGCAGGATGAAGTACCCCCTTTATGGACAGCAGAGGGCAGCACTTGAACGCTAATTTTCTCTGGTTGTCCACGAATAAACAATGTAGCTGATTATTTGTCCTTTTAAAAAGGTGAACGAAAACAATTCAGATTTTAATAATTATGCTGTGGTTCCAATGACAAACTTTTTTATTTTGTCATTTCTGTGTGGAGGGAGGATGATCATACCTGGATGCGGTCGGAGTAGTTGTCCAGCAGAAGGACCCCGAGACTTGTCACCTTCTTGGTCTCCACCATTGTCTTCATGTCTGCCAAGAAGTTCATGTGTTTGGACATATCTGTGGCGAGCACCTGGGGAGCCAACAAGAGTTTGACACTCTCAGTGAAGTAACACTTTTGATATGGCGTTCATATTACGCCCACACACACACACACACACACACGGGGTAGGAGTATCTCACCATGTCGATCACCATCTTGCGGAGGGAATCTCTCTGTTTCTTGCTGAGGTTTTGGAAGATGTCACAGTTTTCTTCTTGCAGCAGTTTGAAGCCCACAGCCAGGTGGTGATTCTCCAGGACAGACGCGTCATTGTACATCAGTGCCAACTCGGAACCTGCGCAGACGTGGGTTAAAATTGATCAATTGAACTCTTGCAACAGGCACCATTTCACAAGCACACACAAAAAAAACAGCTCTCAGACAGTCAAATGTTTCAAAGCCAATTTTGTTCTTTACTTCAAGTGGTTTAAAATATCAGACAGACACACACACACACACACACACACTCAGGAGTCTTAATGTGAGACGTCAACTGTCTGAAAACAACTCGGTAACCAAACAAATTTCTTATTCCTTTGATTTTCAATTCTTTGGCTCTGAGGCGGATTGGAGAAGATGCGAACGGAAGAACATACTTGTGTTTATTAGGAACTGGTTGGTGACCCCCGGGTGGTCCACATCGTGGATGGCACTGGCGAACAGGGCAGCCATGATTTCGAGATCCGTGAACACCGCCTGGGACACGCAGAGACAGAAGGGACGCGCGCATTTAGGGACGGAACAACATCAAAACTGTGAATGAGAACGAGCAGAAAACAGTTTGAGGTTCCTCAGCTCACCTCTAACGCAGGGGTCGACAGGAGGACGTGGGTGGACTGCACCACGTCGGCAGCGTGCATATTGTTGTGATAGGCGACGTCGCCGTGGTAGTGGTCCTCCAGAGTCATCATGAAGGTGACGAAGGTGTCAATGGGAATCTTGAAGGTTTTCAGGAGGTCTCGCTCCTGATGGCGAGGAGGAAGAAAAATGACTCTTTGGACTTTTACACCGCTTCCTTATCATCTACTTATTAAAATAACCTTTATTGTTCAAAATCAAATATTCAAGCCTGAGAAATGCTTGAATATATTGTGTTTAGTGAAAATGCTGGCTGATATAGTGAAATATTCTCTTGGTCGAATTTTAAAGGGATGATTTGGTTTATTTTGATTTCCAAGCATCTTTTTTCTTCTTTCCTTTTTGATTCTTAAGCAGACTTTTGAGCCGAGCGAGCCTCCTACCTGGAAGACGGAGTACATGATCACCGTCAGAGGGCGGTTTCCAGAAAACTCAGCTATCTTGAATATATCCAGACCCCAACGATTTATGTCCTCAATCTCCTGGAGCGGGAAAAAGGGGATAGCAATAAGGCACCGCGTGTGTTTGTGTGTACACGCTTGCCTGTGTGTGTGTGTGTGTATATGAATTCACCTTGGCCAGCAGACTTTCTTGTGGAGTATTGACTCCAAAGCGAGGGATGCAGGCAGGTGCTAAGCCGGGGCTCTGAGTGGCCTTCTTCACACCGCTGATCTGAGACATCGGCCTCTTCTTCTTCTCCCTCTCTTTTGGAGGCGGAGACAGGATCTCCACATCATGTTGTTTTTCTGTGGAAAAAAAAAAAACCCCATTCCGGTTAAAACAAAAGTCGGCCCTCGAGAGACATCGACCACAATCTTTTCAACACAGCTGTGATTTTTATTTTTGGGAAAGTCGGTTGAACTGGTCAAAGCTGAACTGAAGTCAGTCATCTTACACAGCTTTTAGATCAGGGGTCAAAATTGAATATTCTTTTTTGGTTGTTTTTTAATATCATCCGTAACTGTGTATAACCTTGATAAATTGCACAAAAAAAATCATGTACTTAAATAAATAGAGTCTGTATTTTGATAGATGTAAGCAAAGGCAAATGGTCTTTCAAATTTCAAATTTTGGAAATCTACATCAACTAGCTGATAACCACAACTCATTTGCATGCTAGTAACTCTAGAAAGCAATGGAACAGAAATACGAAAGCATAAATGACAAAAGCTTCCACTTCCTTGCTGCTCAGCATAGTCTAAAACTCAGGACGTTTCCTCTAACAACTAATGAAAGCAAGTGGCAAAAAAATAAATCCTAAACCTCCCCCGTGAAAAAATTTTAAATCTTGTCCATAGGTTTGGCGTCAGGTCCTGCTCACACAAGGCACACAGGTCTGACTGGCGACGGTGGACGACAGTGTTGGAAATGACTCAATGACTCATCCCAACACAAATCACGACCCTTGTGTGGACATTGCCGACCATCCGGCCGGTCAGCATCAGCACAAGTCGTGTTTTTCCACGTTTGCACAGGGGGGTTCAGTCGCTCGACCGCATCCAGACCCGTGGACCGGCACACGACACAGCCATCTTAACAACACCGAGCCCAGAGTGGCAGCGTCACGCCGGCTGCTGCCGCGCATCCCTCTCACCTCTCTCGCCCAGCCTCCTCTTCCTCGCACCTAAAGCCATGCCGCTCCTCTCTGGAGGCGCTCGGGCTTCAATGCAGCGGCGTTCACATGGCGCCGCCGTCCGACTGACCGCCGCTCCACCGACCGACCGACCGGCTGGTCCTCCAATGCTGCCGGCGGTGGCTGTTAAAGACTGAGCCTCATATTGATGCAACACGCCGTCTAATGATATTGAACCCTGTTGCTACGACAACGCCACACAATGTGTCCGGGAATGCTGACTGTTGCCACACCTTGTCTCATATAGAGGGACAATCCCCATTTCTGTTTGTCTTTGTGGACAACATCAAGTCATGCTGTCCTTTAGAAAATCCCAGCAACATTTGTTCTCACACATTGATATATTTGCCTTCAGAACAGTAAACAAACAAAAAAAAATCTTCTGGCCGTTTCATTCTGAATCCTTTCTTCCTTTTTTATTTTTTCCTCCCAAAAACACTCTCATGTCCTGATAAATCTGTAAAACTCTCCCCTTGTGGTCTTCTTTTTTTACTTTGAAAAATCTGCTTTAACATATTCTTCTCCACAAAGCTGTTCTCTTCATTCACTTAAACAAAGTAAGCTTTCCCATCCTGAAAAAGCTCATTTTCTCTCCGCTTCTCTTGCACACAGACACTGTAAAGCAGCAGCAGCAGCAGCAGCAGCCACAGGATATTATAACCGAGTAATAGAGGAGAATAGTCAGTAAAGTCACGCAGACTGATATGTAGCACCAAAGGTAACGCGGAGATAATGTGCACAATAGTGATAAATGTGTCATCCACTGTGTTTATGTCAAAAAGATAAAATTTTCAATTGAGTCAGCTGAGTATTAAACAACGTACAACCACTGAACACCGAGTTTCTTTTGGGTGAGATCAGAATTACCAGTATTATAATAAAATATAATATAACAGATAATATACATACTAATTACAAGTAGATGAAACTGCCAGATTCAGTTTTAGGTAACAAGAACTAAAACTAATTGTGTCACTAATTGTGGTCTTATTATGAATATGATTTTTATGATTATGATTATGGCTATTTTATTGTGTGTTGTGTCACATATTCAGAAACTCACCGAGGAAGGTGTTTGCGATGTACTCCGACACCTGATTCCCTGAGCGGCTTGTCTCTGAAAGCTGCGTCAGCTCACGATTTAGCATCCTCTTAAACTGTGGGGCCAGAGAACAGGAGGAGGTCAGAATGGGTGGACACACACAAAAACAAAAACACATCCTGGAAAACCACCGGGAAGCGGTCCATACAGAGAGCGACAGTGATAGCGTTGCAGTGCGGGATGCACTCACATTCCTGTAACACCATGTTGCAGTAAAAGCTCTGAAAGTCCTGTGATCACAGAGCTGCTGTCGTTTGACACCTTAACTCATAAAAAAAAAAATTTAAAAAAAATGTGCAAGCGGAGCAAAGGGCTTTGTTGGCGAGAACAAAAAAAAGAAAGAAACCCTGATGATGATATTTGATACATGTATGATGATAAATGATGATATGTACGTGGTAAAGGTGAAACAAGAGAAACTTGTGTCAGGTGTCAGGAGTTGCATCTCAGCGGCGGCTCTCACACTCTCACACTGATTATGTAACAGGTCTGGCGTTTGGTGCTGAGAGAGGGGGATCCGTGATGCTGCAGTGTCTGCACATTTACTATGTGACACACATCCACACACATGCAAACGTACATGCCGCCGTGTAGCGAGACCCACAACTTTTCGAGAGACTGTGTCCCCGTATCAGAAACAAGTTGTCCCCATCACTCCCTGTTTCCATGTCTGGTTCACACACATGCAAATGTACATGCTGCCACTTCTTTTAGACAAGCTGTGTCTGTACATGTCACCTCACGCACCCACTAACTATGTCTCCTTTACACACATGCAGGACAGTAAAAAAAACAAAAAACAAAGCACACGTGGACGTCATTTTTAAAGAGAGAGAGAGAGAAAGAGCACTGCTGCCAGGTGCACCCTGACAGAAACAAGTGGACGGCGCTCCGCGTCCCTCACCTGTCCGAGTGTGGAGCGCAGGCTAACGCAGCGAGCCGAGGTAGGCATGTCACCTCGCGCATGCTGATGTTAGAGGTCACAAAACAAATCCCAAAACGACCTGCGAGACTCAGCAGTCCCTGCGCGACCCGCTCCCTCCGTGCTGTCCCACGCTCAGCACAGACGGCTGGGCAGGATTACATTAAGAAAAAAAAGGAGTTGGGGTCAGTGGGGGTCCGTTTGAAATTCAAAAGTTGCCTCAGTCCCATGCGCTGTCCTGGAGTTGGGGGTGGGAGGGGGAGGAGGAAGAGGGAAGGCAGGGACAGCGTCCCGGCCCACCATCAGGCCAGAGAAGGTGTGACTGCAGTCACCCGTCCAACTGCTGTCACACACTGTCAATGGGAAACATTGGGAGCAAGAGAGGGACTGAAAGAGGCTGAGAGGTAACCCCCCCACACTACCTCCCTCTCCCACTCCCCTCAGCTACTCGTCCAATCAGAGAGGTCTGGCATCAGGGGCCGGGCAGAGGGAAGCGATCCGACTGGCTGAGCGGGAGACGGAGGCGGTCGGAGTGTCGGCCGTCACACGGCAGCAAGAGGTGGAGGGAGGCGCGGGGACGTTAACTCTTTCAGCCATTCATGAAGCACTGCTGATGCTGCATGGGCTGTTGTCTTGTCTGCTCTATGCCAAGGAATCCATGCAATCAGACAGGAGAGCTTCAAAAAGAGATCTCCACCCCTCCGAAAAAAACCCAAAAACAAACACCTCTGGATACAGAGGAATTGCAAATCCCTGAATCTGTTTCCAAGTCGTATTTCAGAAGTCCACATTTGCATCACGTTGTTGTGTTTCATTTAGGATTGACTGTTATGTCGAATATTTAGGTTTGCCAATTATCAAAATCAAACTCAGAACAAAACAATATCAGTATATCTTTAGTATTTATACATCATCATCATCTGGTTTCTGCTGCATCAATGTTCATTAACAACAAATATCCACCTCGAGGTTTTAAGCCTCCAAAAAAAAAACCCAGTACAAACTCTCTGAGTTGATGACGTTCTGGCATCTGAAAGCCTGTGAACGAACTGCGAGCCGCTGTGGTGGATCTACAGATTCACACAACTTCATATAAACTTTACCGTCCTCAAATGTTTGACCATTTTGAAAATGAAACACATCAAACACATTTTCGTGGCGACGTCATCCCACCTTGTTGGAAGCCATCTCGCTGACCGAGTGCCTCGTCTGCAGCGTCTCCAGCTGGTCCAGGCACCAGTCCAGCTCCTCCAGGGTCTCCACAGCCAGCTTCTGGTAGGGCTCCTCTGAAAGGCCACACACACACACACACACTGCGTTTAGCGAGGGACTGTGGGAGAAGACAATCTTCAGAGGACCGATGCTCTCTGGTGACATGGAGGTAATAACGCTAGCCTGATCTTGTTACAATGGCCAGTTTGCAGTTGAAGAAGAATACGCAAGAGTTTTTTTCTGTTTTTTTTTTTTATACTTGTGACTCCTGACCAAACTGACCTGTGAGACATGGTTTACACATGGACGGCTGGTTGCTGCTTGTCGACCGCCTAGAGGAAACAAACACGCGGAGCATTAGTGGAAATCAGACGACCACCACTGGTGTCCCATCATCTGCTTCCTGGTTCCTACTTGTTTCCGACGCGGTCCTGGAGGTGCGTCAGGGCGGCGAAGTTGCTCCTCACAGTTCGCAGACTGGCAAGCACCTGGAAGAAGAGATGAGGAGGAGGAGGAGGAGGAGGAGGAGGAGGAGGAGGAGAGTGTCCTTGAGAGTTACCCGCACAAGTCACCACAAGCAGACCTTTTGAGCCACCAAATTACTTCATCACTTGCCCCGTTATCCTCAGTTTCAGTCGAAGCCAAGGAAAAATTTGATGTGACAGGTGTACAATACGGCCACATACTAGACTGAAGCCTTTTGACTGGGGAGACTGAGGTGCAGTGGAGGAAGAAAGAGCCAAATGAAATTTTAGAACATGTCCTGTTTCACTTTGCAGGTCCGGCAGTTTGCACCTCTCACAAGGTCGTCGCTTCTCCAAAACAGTCTGGGCTCAGTTTTATTTTTGGAGTCAATGAGAGACTGTTGCAGAATTTTATTCTTTGTTGTTTTTTTTAAATTCTTTTCATGGTTTTAATCCAATGTTTTGATTCATTTTGCAGTGCATCTCTGATGTATTGTCTGAGTCTGAATGACAATAAAGGAATCTGAATCTGAATCTGCCAGATTTGTACATGTGCACCATAAAGTGGAAGATCCACATGTGTCTATGTTTCCATAAATGGCTTAATATCAACAGGAAATGTAACGATATTATTATGGTTTATTGGTGCCGTTTATGTTTCTGTATATACAGTATTTGAAACACATGATGGGCGACACGGTGGTGCAGTGGTTAGCACTGCAGCCTCACAGCAAGGGTTCGATTCCGGGCCTGGGACCGTTCTGTGGGGAGTTTGTATGTTCTCCCTGTGTCTGCGTGGGTTCTCTCTGGGTTCTCCGGCTTCCTCCCACACTCCAAAAACATGCATGTGAGGTCAATTGAACATTCTAAATTGTCCGTTGGTGTGCATGTGAGTGTGAATGGTTGTTTGTTTCTACGTGGCCCTGCGATGAACTGGCGACTTGTCCAGGGTGTCACCCTGCCTTCGCCCTAAGACAGCTAGAATAGGCTCCAGCAGACCCTAGTGACCCTGATCTCAGGAAGAAGCGGGTACAGAAAATGAATGAATGAATGAAACACATGATCTCCAGCAACTAACCTGTGCAAATGGAGTCACTATCATGTCTTCTCCATGCCTGCAAAACAGACAAACACAAACAAACGTCTAATGAGAATCATCTTTTTTCCCGCCCCAGTAGAACAAGAGGAACATTTTACGACCCTTACACCCCAAATATCAGTCAAAGACATTGTTTCCATGAGGTGCACTATGTCTTAGAGGCAATGCTGCACAATTTTAGACCCATACGTTGAAATGATCTACATTGCCCATATCCCAGTATGGGCCTGCGGTCACTGTGGGAAGACTGGAATACAGAGCACACACCTCTAAGAGATACATTCATGTATTTCTTCACTTCAACCATGTTCAGGTGAGAAGCAGTGTTCATGCACTGTGAGCTAAAGAAGGCGACTTGTGCCGGACAGAGGCAGGGCTTGATGAAAGTCAATACATGCACCTCATAAGAGGACTTTAGGGTAAATCCATGCTACTGGGAGAGATGCGTATTAAGTCTGTGTGTGGGTACCGCGTGGAGCAAACACTTCAGCACTCTTGAAGCCAGGCTTAAAAGTCAAAATCCTTTGGGGAGGCAACGTCACCGTGCATTCAAATTGAATCAAGGAGTGTTACGACGTGCTTGGATTCTCTGGTCAAAGTGTTTGCTGGGATCGTCGAAGAAACTTTAAGTTGAGTGTCTAATTCCTCAGCTTGTGGGCCGAGGGGGAAAGTCAAGTTGTGAGTGGTAAAACCGGAGAGAGGGAGTTGGGGTGGGGGCGAGGCGGGGAGGGAGAGGAAGTGGGTTTGAGCAGAAAAACCAAAGGAGTTGTCACACTTTGTCTCACCGAGGTAGCCAACTGACTTCCCATGGCTTCACTCCCTCCTCCCTTGAAAACAAAGGAGCGACAGCTATTGGTGGTCGAGGCCCCATTTACACTCTGGCTTCAAACAGACTGCTAGCTGTACAAAGAAACCTTAAGCTGTATAAACAGGCAGGAACTGGTTGAGAGAGAGAGGGTCCCACCTTCTCTGCAATCGATGCTGCAAACATGAGCCGTGCCGCCAAAAGCCTCTCTTTTTTGGGTATGGGTGATGCATTTATTTTAAAAACAATATCTTCTAACAAGACCTCTCAGATTTTGTCTCGGCAGTCCTACAGGTTAAAAAGCACTGTGAATTTGAGTGGAAGTGATGAGGACGACGTGCTTCAATACTCACAGGTCGCTGGCAGTGGATGAGTTCCGGGACATGGTTTTGGGCGAAAGGTCGAAGTCAGAGTCAGAACGGTAGAGGAAGGACTCGCGACGTTGACTGTGGGGGAAGTTGGCCTGAAGAACCAGACCAGAACCCGGGCTGGTCTGAGAGTCCAGCGGACTGCGGCCGACCGACAAGCCATTCTCCACATCAAAACTGAAGAGACGGAGACAGAGAGGGGAAAATGTTTGGAAATTTTAATGTGGAGAGTTTGTGTTATTTCCATCTTTGACTTTGAGTCGTTTTTATCTTCGCAACTTGCAACAAGGCCATCCGACTACCATTTTCAGACCTTTGGTTTTCCATCCCAGGCTGTGATGGAGCATTTTTGCATGAGTGTAAAGAAAAACTGCACACATTTCCAGCAAACAGCATTTTGAGCCCTTTGTTTAGAGTCGACTGCACAAACAACTGGCTTCAGCTTCCTGCAGAAAGCGGTTGTGCATACACTTGGCTGGGGGGGTGTTACCACCAGCCTGGAAGAGATATCACCCCTTGTGATATCTCAAAGGGTTGTGTGTTTTAAGATACACTTTCTGGAAAGGAGACTGAGCTACAGCAGAAAAGGGTGGACTTTTTCATGAGAGATCACTGACTGGCAGAGACAAAAAAAAAGATTGTAATTTGCATCACGAGGAACCTTTAAGAATTGATTAGGGGGACCAGTGAATAAAACCACTAGTTCCAGTTCCAATTCAACACACACCCAAATCTGATTGGCACAACATCTCCAAAGACTGATTGTGTATTGTTGCATATGTATCCAAAATTAGAAGGGAAAGCATTATCACAATAAAATACAATTCTTCTGTCCTGCTGCAGTAAAATGCACAGGAGGCAGCTTGTAAAAATTGTGACAGTGGATCAACTTTAAAAATTCAGGTCAGGACGATTATACTCAGCGTTTCCTCACATACAACTATATAAATGCACACTTGAATGGCGTCCGCAGGATGAAAAGATGGTCAAACAAACTGTGAGAGTCTCTGTGAATGGGTGACCTTGTTATTTCTTGCCTTTTGCAACGGAACGCACACTAACACATATCTCTCCCTCCCGGTGACGTCAACGCTGACTGCATGGTACGTCAGCAGAGCTCACCCATGCAGCCCCTCCGCCACTGCAGCCACACTCCAAGGCATCCTTGTTACTTAACCCGCAGCCGTTACCTGTCGACGCTTGTAACTTTTTAAAGAGGAACTCAGCTCTCGCAATCGATTTCTTTTTTTCTTTTTTTTTTTTTTTTTTTTTTGGGGGTCGGGGTGGATTCCTTTGTATGCTAGAATCTGTTCAGTAGCCGCCTGGGTTGAAATCATTACAAGAGTGATGGGAGAAACACTGCTGGAATGCAAGCAACAATGCCCCTAAAGAATGAAAACATTTTCTTTTTCCCTGTGACCTAATTAGCATTATTTTTTTCACTAACAGTCCCCTTCTAGATATGCAGACGCAGTGATTTGAATAGCTGCTTGTTGGCAGCCTGGCCGACGTGTTAATTGAAAGGAAGCGTTATCAGCCAGACTGACTGAGAGCCGACACAGGCCACTACTTCCTTACGATAACAATGGCAGTGGACCGACAGAGCCATGGCTGGTTGCGCCTGCGTCTATTTTTAGCCCAGCATGCCTCCAGTGCTCCAGTAATAGCACCGGCTGATAAATGAAAGATGGTTATTATGCAACTGATGTCAAATGAAAGACCCAATTCACAAGAATAGAGTGTGTGCGTGTGCGTGAGTGAGTGAATGAGTGAGCAAGTGAGAGAGAGAGAGAAAGAGAGAGAGAGAGAGAGAGCTGTCTCCAGCACAGTGAGGTGGCTCAGCATCTCCCATCTGATTGGTGTGACGTGGCAGAGGGGGGAGGGCACAGCAGTGTGGGGCTTGCCTCAGTGGCGGCGCGTCCCCCCGACCCCGAACCCACCTCCACCCCGGCAGCACCTCAGCTCACCGAGCTAGCCCATTTCTCAGCCCACCCGCCCACCCTCCCCTCGGCTGGGAGCAGCCGGCTGTGACGAGGCTCCATCACAGGAGACCAGTGACGTCAGGAGCCAAAAATAGATTTGCCTGGAAGGGGGGAAAAAAGAAAAAAAAAACATATAGAAAAAATAAAAGGGGCACGGGGAGACTTGTGGTGGTGCTGACGCAGATCCCCCCCTCTCCTCCCATGTGATTTCCACCATCCTTATGAAATTATGTATCAAGGAAATTTTGTCCTCCTCTACCTGCTATTTAGGTGTTCCGTTTCATTTTTCAAAAATAACTTATATCTGCATTTCCTCAATATGCAATCATATACACATACATATACAAATATATATATGTATATATGTATATAATATGTATACATATACAAATATACATACGTATATATATATATATATATATATATATATATGTACATATACATATATGTGAAGCAAAAGAGAAGATATAAGAATAAAAGAAACCCACAATGTATTACAGGTTTTATATGAGGATGATTTAAATATGAAGATGACTGTACAGCTCATGGCTATAAGTACTAAACTACAATCACAAACGCAGAATCATAGGACAAAGCGGCCACAATTGCGCAATTTGAGATCAGATTACTGTTTTTAGGAACGCATACACTCAGAATCACCATTCAGCTTTTTGAAGGCGCTGCAGCTCGCTGCCGCTCAACGACAAGCAGCTCCATTCAAGGGGTTGGTCGGTTATGGTCGTGGTTCTGCAGGCTACCAGGGTTCCGGCGGGGAACGAGCTCCCTCTCCTGACAAATACGTTGTATTGCAACACTTGACACTTGGAGCGTCTGATGCTGTTTTTCCGTTAACTCCTGTTCAAAATCTTTCCTCACCATTGTTGTCGTGACCCAAAGGATACGAACGGAACACATGATCCCGCTGGGCATAACATTTTTTTGTTGCAGGAAGTAAAATAAAAGAGGAGAAATAAAAACCGGAAAAACCAGGCACATTGTATTGCAGGTTAAGTCTGACAAGTTTATATATACATATGTGTATATACACGTGTGTGTGTGTGTGTGTGTGTGTGTGTGTGTGTGTGTGTGTGTGTATATTTATATATATAGATAATAATATTAGTGGAAATTCCAGGTTTGACAGACAGCCTGGCTGTTAAAAAACCTGATATAATTTCAGAGCCATCACAGCCATGAAACTACAAACAAATTTAAGATTTCAATTTTATATGTTTACATTTCTTCAAGTCCTACTGATTCTACATGCTTTGAAACTCCCTTTAAACAAACAAACAAACAGACAGACAAGCAGGCTGGCGTCGCGCACATAACAAGCTGACTGACCTTCACTGTCTCCTGCCTGCCTCCAGCATTGTTCTGCAATTCTCTGACGCAAATGACAGCTCCCTTCTCTCTCTTAAATGCCGTTTCTCGAAAAAAACTTTCTCACACTCGCAAACACAAGCGACCCCTGCGCGCCACATCCGAAACCCCCCTTGCCCCCTTTCTGCAGGATGTTTGTTTTGAATCTCATCATCCGAACGAAAGAAGATTAATCCTTTTATTTTCCCGTCCGCGGGTCAAGATTAAACAAACCGGGGAAATCAAAGAAGTTTCCATTTTATCATCGGTCAGGACACGCATTGCGTAACGCATGTCGCTGCAAGGCTGCACACATTATGCAGCAGCTCATGTGCAAAGCACATTCGGGGAGACAGAACAAGCGGTTTCATTTCATTCATCATCTTTTATCACTTAATTGTTAAGTAAAGTGATAAACTTCCCTTGGTTCAAGCCAATGAGTTTGCACTACAGAAAAATGTTTTTTGTTGAATAAAATAAATGCCGTGTTGTGATTAACCCGGGTTAATCACAACACGGTGATCTCACTTGGTTTCAGAGTTGTTTTATTCATTTATTTACTGGGGACTTTGTCCAGGATGGAACCCCACCTTCTACCAAAGACAGCTGAGATTAAGCTCCAGCAACTCCTGCAATCCAGAAGTGGCAATAAAAAAATGTATTAATTGATTTATTTATTCTAAGATTAAGGTCAGGTTCACACCAAATGTGGCAAAACAAATTTTCAACGGGACCCCTGCAGCTGCGCAGCTGTAGACTCGCCTCCAGACACTGTGGATTCCTTTCATATCTCTTGTCTCTCACACCGACCTCAATAAAAGAAACTACACAACTTAGCATTATCATTATTCTAGCATGAATTACACTAATCCCCTCTGTAACCCACAACCTGAAATTTGGTAGATATGCCCCTGACCACTTCCTTATTACCATGCAGACCTCCCTCTTTCTGACACGGCACCTCCGGATGCTCACTCCAAATTCTTATGCCTCTTAACTTGTGATGTAACTGGCCGGGCATGGGAACCAGCGCCACAGATGGATTAAGGAGAATTCAGCTGCGCATGCGAGAGTGACTGAAGAAAACAAAAAGTTATGGCCAGATGGGCTGTGACACAGGCGCGGGGGTCAGAGGTCAAATCCCCCCCCCCCTCCTCGCACATACACATAAATGCTCCCTCCTGTTTTCTTTCCTTGTAGCGTGGGAATTAGCCCTGGGGCCTAAAACATCACACCAGAAAAGAGGCGAGAGGTGAGGAGGAGAGACGGGAAGCGGGACCGGGAGACTGCGAGGCTGAAGCAAACTTCTACCGGGGTACTGAGGTTGGGAGAGAGCGCCGTGGTAGGAGTTGGGCAGGAACTGGTTAGAAAGGAAACCTGCGTGTCTGCATGTGAGTGTGTTTGAACAAGAGGTCGCGGGGGGGAAAAGGGGGATTGTTTGCTTTACACCTCAAGCCCATTGTACATTCGATGGGAAAGCAGCAGGAAAACAGTCCGCTTCCCTCTTATCTTAAACTGCGTGTCTGTGATTATATACACATATAGGGCCGCTCAGTCAGTGGAGGAGCTGTTTACAAGTGAAACTGAAAGATTAAGGCTAAATTACTTCAGCTAATAAGAGAGAAACACTAACAAATATTTTACTGAAGGTGATTTTACTTGATAATAAAAAAAAGTCACATTTACAGTAATAATGATCTCAACAATAATGCTCTATGAACATCCCATCTGTATGATGCATCTGGAATGTCAGGTCTGAAACCTCCTTCATTTGTCTTGCTAAACTACTAAACTACTGCTTTGGCTGTCATTACGCTCTACAGCCTATCAGCAGCTTCCTTTTGACTGTGAAGAAACCAGGAAGCAAACGCCTGCAACTGAAGACAAGGAAAAATAAAAGGAAACTGAATGAATAAAGTAAAATTAATAGAAGCTAAGACTGACTTTGGCAAGTGTAAAAAACAAAAAACAAAAAACAAAAAGCACAGACCAGTCTAGTGTCGCACCAATAGGAAGCCTTGAGAGCCTGGTTAGACTGGTGATTAAACATTAGGCTTTCAAAGCGTGAGGTGAATTACTACCCTGCCTCCACAGAGATTCTGTGAGTTGTTTACCAGATATATACAACGCTTAATAATTATTGTAATTAATGTAATTAAGGTTTCCAAAAGCATCAAGTGACATCTAAACAGTCCAGGGAACAAAGTCTCGACAGCACAACAATATGGAAATTGTTCTTAGTGCTGCAACAGCGTAGTTTGTTGCATAGATTAGTACATCTAATCTTTTCCATTTTTTTTATATATATAAACATAAAAACACACCAATATGTATGTATATATATGTCTATATAAGTTGTGCACGGACATGTATACATGTCCGTGCACAACCTCTAGGCTACTCCTAATTAATTTGTACGAACCAGTTAACCAGGGCAAATATCAAGGAAAAGCAGAAACCTCCTTGAGGAAAACCACGTGCACTGCTGACGCAACCGTGCCGAGCTAAAACTGAGCTCGCTGAAACCGCACCGAGACACAGCTGCACTTTCCGTCCACCTGACCGGCCAGCGTGGACTGCCGGCCGAGCGGCGCAAACACCCTGAGCCCAACATCAACATCTGATCTCAGAGGAGCTCGTGTCTCTCTAAATATAGCCGAGGGGAGGGGAAGGTGGCCCAGAGTCAGGCCAGCTGCTCTGTTTATTATGTTTTTGCGTGACCTTTGAACTACAGGACCGGTAAAGGACTGTTGCCTTTGAAAACAACGCAGCTCTGTTGTGAAGGCAAACGGGTAGAGGAGAGAGAAAAAACAGATCTTTTCTCGTTTAGCGTTAGCAATCAAGTCAAGGGCGTCGCGGGCAAATAAAAAAAAAAAGTGAAGTAAAAGTAAGTAATAGATTTGATTGGATTTAACATTTTTAAGCTTCATGTGTATTTCCTGCAACAACAAAAAAGCAAAGCCACTGAGCTCTGTGCCTCTGCTCTCACACCACAAAAATCCATACAGTGGCTGATCAGAAAACTGGTCAAGAGAAAAACACACAGGGGCAGAACCTGTCAGAACACCAACCGCGCACGCACACACACACACACATGGACACACACACGCAGATTTGGCTACGGAATCGATCTGAAAATCGACCAGCCTTACATCACACTGGTGCACAACCGGGCAGGTTGATTCAAGCCATAAACAGACAAAGAGGACAGACACACACACACACACTAGCGCGCATGCACGTTGGTTTGACTCTGCCCAGATACAGAGCATGCTGGGTTCTCCTCTAATCATGTTCACATGGCACTAATTGGCGCCTTTTGGTTTTCAGCGATCGACTCCAGCTGTAAGGAAGGAGCGAGCAACTTCCCCCTCTAATTTGAGAGGAGAGAATCCTGGAGCAGCCAATCACGACGCTGATCAGAGAGGACAGAGACAGAGAGAGAGTGAGAGAGAGTGAGAGAGAGTTCTTTGGTCTTAGGCTGTTTGTCTATAATTTGAAGTGAAAGAAGACAAATAAAATCAGTCACTGTGAACTTAATTACTGAACGTGTCACTATATAATAAAAGTCATGAGAAGTTACACTCAGTACCAGATCATGGAATCAAATATATCCGTAAAAATGCACTGATTGCTTTTTTGCGGAAAAAAGGGGGAAAGCTTGCAATACCGTGTTTCCATGTTGAACTGGTGAAATAATTTGCATACAATTCTTTTTCTAAAACACCATAACTCCATTTTCTCTTTGACTTCATAAAACGCGACAAAACAATTAGCACGACCTCCGCGTAGGAACCAGTTGCCCAGACGCCAACGTACCTCGACTTGGAGGAACGCTCCATGGCAAACGGCCGTCACGTCGCGGCTTTCCCTCTCAAAAACCAAAAACAAACAAACAGAAACTACTTTTCAGTAACGCCATCCAGCCAGACCTACCACCTCCTCCCTACCTGGCGTCCCACCGCGCAGCCAGAGCACTCGCGTGCGCACAGGTGAGCGAGTTCACCTGTGACACACAGTGTAGCAGCAGCAGCAGCAGCAGCAGCAGGCCGCATGTCTCCGGTCCACCTCATTGAAAAAGCCTAGTCTGAATCAGCAGGAGCGGCAGAAGTGACAGAGGCTCTTTGTGAGCGGCCCATCATTCCAGGAGTCACACGCATTTCATGATAACACTCGTCCCACTATTCACTCCAAACAAGTATGTGCACAGTCACACTTCCCCCGCTGACGTCAGCTGGGAGTTTTCGTGCCCCGCCACCGAAATACTGATCGATCGGAGCAGCTCGGGCCAGCAATTAGCCCCGGCCCGCCGCTGTTGGCACGGCAGTCCTGCTGTCCCACCAAGACAGCAGAGGATAAATGTCATGGGACCGCGTCAGAAAGGTACGAAGGGGAAACTTTTCTGGCTGAGGTCGTGGCTGCTGTGTGAGCTCTGATGACGATTCTTGGCGAATTTGCTTGTCAGAATCAGAGGAAAGTTGCGTGTGACCAACCATTGGCGTTCATCCGATCAGAGTATCAGCTCTGAAATAATTTGGCATCCAGGTCAGTCAATAGTGAAGTCACATTGATGTTTCCTGTCCAGTCCTCACATGGCGGGTGGGGGCCAGATTTTGTCAAATGTACCAAGCGGGTACGAGCGGAACGGCAACTCAGATGCACCTCTGGAAAAGCCTTCCACCTCGAAATGTTTCTGAACGCTTCAGTGCCCCGTGACCTCACGACTTCCTCACTTAATGGGGGGAAGGAAACTCGAGCGCTGGTTGTGACCCAGCATAAAATGAAGTGTTTACACTGCAAACACACTGCGATATTTTAGCCTTTGCAACTCGTTCCGCCTCATTAAAAGTCGTTGGGGGGACGCTTATCTTTGCACACTCAGCCGCCCTCGACGGACGTCACCTGCTGAACATCAAGATCAGCAAAGGGGGACACCTCACTTTATGCATACGCCATTAACGCTTTATATAGGGTAATTATTGAAGAAGAAGAAGAAGAAGAAGAAGAAGAAGAAGAAGAAGAAGAAGAAGAAGAAGAAGAAGAAGAAGAAGAAGAAGAAGAAGAAGAAGAAGAAGAAGAAGAAGAAGAAGAAGAAGAAGAAGAAGAAGAAGAAGAAGAAGAAGAAGAAGAAGAAGAAGAAGAAGAAGAAGAAGAACGGCGACGTGACTCTGGGCTTTACGCAGCATTATGTCGAAACACGGAGGCAGCTCCCTCCTGACCTTCGACCCGGAGCAGCGAGCGGAGCGCACGGCCGGGCGTCACGTCGCAGGTGTGTTGACGCGGGCCGAGGGCCTGCAGGGCGGCCCAACCTGCCCGTGACGACACCAAAGGTCATGTCCTCTTTTTGAACGAGAGATAAAGAAGATGATGAGGAGGTTTCTCTCGGTAGAATATACTGTATGTATATTTTTGGGGGAGCTGTGGGTTATATTTAGACATCGTAGGTGTGACTTTAAGAGCTTGTGCTCTGACTGTTGCACACTGTCAACATATTGAGTCAAAATAACTCGACAAAAATTCAGAGCTGTTTCCTTGAGTGACTTCTTATACTGTTGTCAGCTGCATCTCGCAACGTGAGTCATGACTGCGTGTAGGCTGGTGGCATTTTGTGAAGCATCTTTGATTTTATTTTTTTCTTACTTTGCAAATGTCTGTTGATTAGTTTTTAACCAAAGCAAACTGAATAAAGACTAAGTGCTGTAAACTGATAAAACAGTGGATTTTCCCTCAAATGTCTTGGCTTTGGGGTCACTGTTCTGTATCTTTTCAGTACAGAGAAAAATAAGAATGTAGAAAATAACATTGGTTACTGTTATTAAAAGTGTTAACATCCAATAATGGCTCACTGATCGTACCTATTACTGATTACAGTTTGGTTGTGCTGCAGTTGAAAAAGAAAAGAATATTCCGAATAGAGAGTACCAAGATGCTTGTGCAAGACCTCTGGTCAGTTCAGCCCAGATTATTCTGTCATTTTGCATTATTCATTTTGCAATATTATTAAGCAATGTGTTGCTTCATTAATGGCAAAAAAACCCACCAGAACCAGTACTTTCTTACTTTTACTTGAGCAATGGAGTTGAATCTGTACTTTCACTTTCACCAAAGTATTTTTTTTTTTTTTACCCAAGTATCTTTATTTTCACATTTTAATTACAGAATGTGAAAACCTTTGCCAATTCTGCAATGATGTGACCCAGTCAGGATCCTGCTGTCTTGTATAGAGTGGCACTTATGCTGGAAAACAAAAACGCATGTGAACACGCCTGCCGTTGCATTGCCTTCGTCTCACAGCCAAGTCTGGCCTAACATGTTCCCCCTGCAACCTGGAGCAGAGCAGAGCACCGTTTGACACGTGTGTCCGCCTCATCGTTGAGGGTGGCGATGGAGTCTGGCTATTCTATTTTTATTTTACACTATTCGCTGCGCTGTTATTTTAACTGTATGGCACGAATGAGGTCAGTCCGCCGGGCCTGTGAGTATCTCCATGTCTGCGCTCATTAGCGAACTCCCTTTGAAGGAGTTTTTCAAATTTTATTTTATTGGTGGGTTGGCATTTTAAAGGCACTCTGATCTCCCTCCACACCCGCCGAGGCTGCTGATGTCATCATTCCATGAAAGGCCAGCGGCACAATTAGCCACATTTATTTCCAAGGTTCGTTGGCAAGATTCTACACACACACACACACACACACACTGATTGTCATTTCACAACTTTGGCCCTTTGGAAGAGGAAAATCAAACCCTCCAGTCAAGCACGTCTGGCCCAGTCACACTCTTCCAGTAAAAGGCTTACAGTGGGGGTACAGATTTAAACTCGCAGACACCCACAAAAAAAGGACACTCATCGGCGTGCTCGAGCTGAAAAGTGACCACCTGTGGGTGACTGTTCAGTGCTGCGGCTCACATCAATAATGTGCTGACCAGTGCGCTGTTCAGGCGCTGCTCTCCGCTGTTTACCACTACTGTTTACAGCTGCCGGTTAGCAACCAAGAGACCACGGTAGAGTTCAGCATGGAAGAGCCGAGCCAAGCCCGGACAAAGGGGCAAAGGAACATTTGTTTCAAACTGGGATTCTGTTTTACATGGGGAAATAAATGATTGGAGGCGCTTATAACAGGCCCGCAGCAGCCACAGCCACTGGGGTTTTTCTATTTCGGGTGGAACATTTGATTTATCGATTGCCACAGGGTGTTGAGGGGTGTCCGGTTAATGTAACAGAGGAGCTTTTAATGAAAGTATGGCTGAGAAACACTATCAGGATATTATGACGACTGCTTTAAGAGAAGAAGTTAAAGGTCAAGTAGCAAGCACTCCGTGGTCAGCAGGGACTCTGAGTGGAAAAGACTGTGTTTGGACGACAAAGACAAATGATAGAGACACATATGGAGCGGCCACGCAGAGAGAGAGAGAGAGAGAGAGCGAGAGAGAGAGAGAGAGAGAGAGAGAGAGAGAGGAGAGAGAGATAGCGAAAGATAAAATCTGAGTAAAAACAGAATTCTTTAGAAAAGGAAAGCAGCCTAATCGCCACAGGAACAGAAGTCACGGTGAGATTTATTGGTATAATAACAAGGAAATCGGACGGACTTTAATAAAAATTAATAATTAAATAGATTATGATTCAGCTCATAAATCAGTGAGAGTAACCACAAGTTCAAACATAGTAAAAAAAATAAATAAAAAAAATCCTGGAAGTAGCGCCGTAAAAATACACAAATGATACAGATGGAGTTGGCCTGAATATTTTACAGAGATTTTAGCAGACAACTGACTTGCCCGAAACCGTAAGAATTACAAGCCTGATTTCAAGAGCAAGTAGCAGTAGGGTTGTGGGTTATGTGTGTCTTTAAGTGTGTGTAAACCTGAAAAAACTACAAGCAACATGCAGTAAATATGGCTCCAATCATGAGCTTTATGATGAGAAATGAAGACGACCAAGTGATGATCTAAAAAAAGAAAACCTTTAAGGAGAAAACCAGCTTGACTGAACGGCAACATAAAGGCCCCTCAGTGACTATAAGATCATGGTCTTATTCAAGATAATCACTGCAGTTTTATCAAGAATCTGTGACAGAGAAGAAAGGCTTCAGTTAGTGTGTGTGTGTGTGTGTGTGTGTGTGTGTGTGTGTCGTCTCACTACAACATCTGGACTGGAAGCACATCTGCTGGGCCTACCGCTTGCGTTTCTGCACAA